>VYZX01032169.1:69875-306485 GCA_013401335.1 Brachypteracias leptosomus
CGCGGCGGGGCCGGGGCGCGGCGGCGGGAGCCGGGCCCTAGAGGGCAGCACGGCCCGGCCGGGGGGCCCGGCGGCTTCCCCCTCTGCGAGCCGTGTTTGTCCTGCTTGGGTGTAACACGGTGCGAGTGGCCGCTCCAGGCTCAGCGCTTGCTGCAGTGAGATCGCGGCGCCTGACATCTGGGGGGTCTGTGTGTGTGCCTTTAAGGGATGGATAAAGCGCATCTTTGTCCACCGTCGGCATCTGAAACTTTGAAGTCCAGTTATCTTCTGGAACGTGCAGGTGGGGGGTGAGGGGGGAGTTGGCGGCGCTCCCGGGAGTTGTGTCCCGGGCAGGGTGCGAATCTTCTCTGCCTCACTTCGGGTGGGTTGAGTCCAGCACAGGGCGACACGTATGAGATGGAAATGTGCTCACAGCGTTTAATGGTGTAATGATAAATGTATAGTGGGAGGTTTTAATCGATGAGGTTAAATTGTATTATAGAATAAGTTCGGTTCCGGAGTCAGGTTGTGATAGTTATGGTTGTGTCCTTTGCTGTTTCCATCAAAAATGAACTTTTGTCTGGAATTCTTTAAGCTTGCTTCCTTGCAAGCAACACTGAGGAAATCGACGGACTTGATTAAAAGATGGGATTTGTTTGTTTATGATGCTGTTTTGTTACTAGAGCCCTGCAGACACATACAGACATCTCTGCTCTGTACCCATTTGAGTTCACCAGCTGGAAAATAAGCCTTACTTAGAGTAATTAGTTGGTGCATTGCCTCTGAAATGTTCAGTGGGCTGGTGTATCCCGTGTGCTCGGAGGCAGGAGGGAGCAGGGCTGTGGATGCTGGGCTGCTGTGGGCACTATCCCGCAGGACTACAGCTCCCAGCGTCCCTTTCCCGGCAGCAGCAGCGCCCGAGTGCCACAGACACTTGCCCGAGTTACCACCGCGAGTGTGAGGTACGAGACGTCTGTGCCGAGCCCTGCATCCAGAACTGTGCTTTGGGCGTGCAGAGCGTTCAGAGCAGTCCCAGCTTCAGCGCTTGGACCTCGTCCCCCCACCCTCCCCTGACATCCTCTGGCACCAGCAGGGTTCTGGCTTTTCTGGTGGCTCCCCCAGCTTGGTCGCTGCTTGGCTCTTCAGCTGCAGCCTCTCTTGCTCTAGCGCCCAGAGGATCCTTTGCTGAACCTGCTCAGCACATCAGACCAGCAGAAGAATCACCTGCTCTCCCCCTTGTTGGGTTGATGTTAAATGGAGAAGTTCCATTCCAGAATTGGTGGCAATGTTTGTGTGAATTGGAAATGGGGTGGGAGAAGGCTGCCCCTCTCCCTGAAGCAGATTGTACCTGTGAAGGTTTGCTGAGCACTGGAGTTGCTGCAGTGGACTGGGGGGTCATGCAGCCTTTGGGGTGCTTTGCGCAGCTCCACCCTGAGAGCATGTAGTGAAGGAATTGGGTGGGGGTGGTGGAGAAGGGGCAGGAGCTGGACAGCTTCTCTGTGCATTCCCTCTGCTGGTCCCTCTGTGCTGCTCCCTGCTCACTTTTGTGCCTGCTTTGTGCTTGGATTAGTATCCAAACAGACACACCAGGATCACATGGCTGCAAAGACCTGGCTCAGGAGGAGGTGGGAATGTACAGAGAGAGCTCCTGGGGGGACTGGAGTTTGGGTCAGTGTGGGATCCATGTGTGCTCTCACAAACTGCATCAGGGGCTGTGGTTCTGCAACAGCCTGACCTGACCCCAGTGGGTCTGACCCGGGCTGACAGCCTCCCACGTGCTGCTGTTAATCCATGTCCTTTCTGCTCTGAGCTTGTTCCCAGAGCTACCTAGCTGAAAAGAAACACTTAGAAAACAGTATCTTTTTTTTTCTTCTTGTTTTTCACCTCATGGTTTAATTTACTGACCCAGTTCATCCCAGGGGCAGAGAAAGTCACAAGTGGGTGTGAAATCAGGTGGCTAAACCAAGCATCTGCAGGAGCAGGACTGAAGCAGCCCTTCCTAGGTAGCTTTTACCCAGTTGAGGAATTGCAGCCTCAACTCCAGAGTCTTTGGAGTCCTGTGGGACCACCTAACTGGTTTAGAAGTTGGGGTTCTTAAAAAGCAATCAGGAAAGCAGGAGGTGCTTTGCCTGCCTGTGTGCTGGAGACTGCAGGAGGGAGCATGACCCTGCCTGTTAGGATCCTGCTGTCTTTGCCTGGATCCTGGAGAGGCATGAACAAAATCCGCTGCCTCTGATTAGAAGTTGTCCCTGCCCTTTAAGTAATCAACATTTATATGCAAAAACTTACGGAAGACTAAAATAGATGATACTTGACTTTTTTCTGGTTCCTGATGTAGATTTTTGTACAGTTTAGGGGTCTGTTGATTTTGTTTTGTGCAGCTTTTTTTTCCCCCCCTCACAACAAGACTTCTCAATCCATAGATTTCACAGATGAGAGCCCAAACCCTGTGAGCTTTGGAGATCTATTTCTACAGCCACAGAATTTCATTATTCAAATCATAGGAATTTATTACACTTTCCAGTATGTGATATCAATCTGAATGGTCTGTTTAATCAGTTTAATAAACACTTCTGGCTTAAGAATTTATCCACTTCTGGATAAATCTGCCTTTGTGAGTATCTTACCTGATGACAGCATTAATTGTGTTTGTGCTTCAGTTGTTGATTTGTGCTTCTGAATGTTACTGAAATGCAAATAATTCTCAGCAAGTGTGTTGATAAGTTTAATACATTTAGAACCAGGTGAATTAAACTGGATTTTTCATTTTTGAAAGTACCATTGCAATGAAATGCTGGATTCCTCCATGGGAGGTTCCACATGTGACTGAGCTTTATTTTGGTATTGGAGGAAATATGCCTGTAAAACTACCATAATAGAGTTATAGAGGGTAGTATAATTATGAAGCATAGTGGTATAATTAATAAAAGGTTAAAATAGCAATGTGGATATTTACATTGAAATGCAAAAGCTCCCTTGGAAGCTGTAATTGTGCTGGTAAACTTAACAAGTGTAGATAGACCCTAAGTTATAAGTGATCCATGTTATATTATTTTACGTGTTATATTATTTGGTGGTGAAGCCCTTTAGCAGGAATTTTGAAGTATATGGAAGTGTAAATATATTCCAATTATATTCCATTTTTTTCTTGACTAGAAAGTTGGGTGTTAATCGCTTCCTTTTCTCCCCCTGCTCCTAAAGGACTTGTCATCATGAGTCTGATGTAGGAAGTACTGAGAGCAAATCACCTCTGGAGAGGTATTAAAGCTCACATAGGGGTGATGAGCAGGGCTCTCTTTTTGGTGTTGGTGTTTGGAGCTGCAGTATTCACTGGGAAGGGAGTCCTGACCTCTGGGAAGCAGAGTTTGTGCATTGGAGGAGGAATGGAGGCTGAAAAAGCACACTTGCAGTCCTCAAGTTTGTCATTTGGCTGCTATTAGAAAATACAAGGCAGCAGTAGATGGAGACAGATGTTTTGTTGCTCATTAGTCTGCTAGGTTCAAATCAATAATGACTCTTTACAAGAATGTTTGCTGGGCTTCACTAAATGACTTTTGATTTTGCTGGAGGAGGGTTTCTGTTGTCATCTACAGCAATATATTTTGCAGCAAAAGCAGCAATTTTTCCTAACACTTAATATGGTTTGAGTATTCCTCTGTGGCCACCTTCCTCTTCCTTTGCTGTTGTCCTTTCCCTGTCATGTCTGTGTGTGTTAGATACAGGTGTGTCAGCACAGATAGGACTTGCCCTCCCCAAGCTGGGCTTAGCAAAGACCAGTTCCCTTCTTTGTGCAGCGTGTGCCTTTCTCCAGCTGGAGGTGCAGCCACCATCCCTGGTAGGTGTCAGAAACTCGACCTTACTGAACGTTTTCCTCCACATTGGGGCATACCAGTATTCATCTACAACTGGGCTTCATCGCAGACTTCGTCTACCTGAGCTGCTCTGGAGCTACAGCACACCAGAGTTCAGCCCTGGTTTACAAAGAGACTGCCATGGAATTTAGTGCAAGTCCCTGGTTTAATGCTCTTTATTACTACTGGGACAAAAAGGAGTAGTGGAGTTTAATTGGAGAATATAGAGCTGTAAAAGGAATGGTTTGAGAAGCAGAAAGAGGGAAGTTTAAGAGTGAGTTTGTCATTAAGTGTTGATGTGTTAGTGCAGATCTTCCCAGGGTAGCTGTCTGCTGAAAGGTGTTCAGGTGGATGCTTAACTTGAAAGTTTTGGGGTTTTTTGTGGGTGTTGTTTTTTTCCTTTTTAAATGTATGTTGTCAGACAAGCTCTGTAAAGAATAATAACTTTTTAAAAAGCCTAGTATTGGCTAGTATGCATTGAGCAGCAAAATTTCCAAGGTTATTTTGGAGGTACTATGTTAAAACATCTGGGTTTATGTATAGCTAAAAGCAAGGAATAGCATTTCCCTAGCAAATTCTGAGTGTCTGTTTTTCTTTTTTTTTCCTGAATGCTCTATCTGGTGACTTCCTAAAGAATTTTTTCAATATAGAGAGAGACTTTTGCATTCTGGTAGTCAAACCATTCGGTTCCAGCTCTCTTTAACCCTACTGGTCCAGTAAAATAGATGTTTAAACCTTTTTTCTTTTATTTTTTCTTTAACCTTGGGGTCAAAGCCAATCCCTTGTATCACTGGCAGCAAGAAAATTCCTTGCCCATCTCAGTTATCTCACTTCTCTTTTTGATATAGAGTCAGTAGTTCAGCCAGCTTTTCCTCAGTATGATGCTGTTACACTTTGTTGGTAATTTTACTCTCCTTCTGTATCAGTAATTTTACTGTCGTCCTGTGACAATTTGTAAAAGGTTCTAAAACCTGGAGATTCCTGGAGGATAGTTCTAGTAAGATGTTTGAGCCGATAAACTTAAGTCACTTGTCTCTACTGTTCTAATACTTCAATCTTCTGAACCTTTGCAGGTAACTCAGTTGCTAATAATCTGTCCATAAATATTGCTGCAGCTTTAAGAGGCTGGATCCCGTAGGTGCCTACACAAAAATCCAGTATCCTCTACTCTTAACTGATTAAAACCAGAATTTCTGCAGAACATGCTCTTTTGAGACATGTTTGTTGTGAATTTCTTCCTCCAACAGATTGAAATGCCTGTTACCTGGGGCCTGTTAATTGGCTGTGAGCAGAGTGTTAATGCTCTTTTTTAAGTGACAGCAAAACCAAGAGATATAATTTATTTCTTTCTGAGGAAGCAGTAGGGAGGAGGATGAATTAAAACCAAGTAAACAAATCACTAATGCATAAATGCCATCATCAGATAATTGCGTAAATCAGTGTCAGATTTTCTCCTGCAAGTTACAAAGTGAGACACAAAAGCATTAGTAGCTTTCTTACAATTATTTATGCAAAAGGTGTTGAGACTGCAGACAAACTAGCATGTGCTTTGCTGGCTGTTTGTGCTGTAAATTTCAGCTCTACTTGTAATAAGCTGCACTTACTACTGGCCCATTGAGCCAGGTGTGTTGTGACTGGCTTTTTGTGGTGTTTAGATCAGTAAAGATAGGAGCCTGTGTCCTCTGGATCATCACCCAGGGTTTTTTGAACTCTGATTTTTAAATAAAGGCTTAACATCTTTCCCCTACCCCCGTTCAAAAAATGTCTGTTTTCTGGTTGGGGTTGTTATTCTCTCTTTTCCTTCTTCTTCTTTTTTTTTTTTTTTTTTTTTTAATTTAACTGCGCTTGTCTTCAGTTCTTGGAGGATGTTTGTATAATGTCATTCTTTGCTGTGGAGTTCCAAGCAGGTTACAGATTCTGTTTAGTTGGAAGTATAATCTTAATTGGATGTGTATTTGAAAACCCTCCATTTTTGGAGCCACATAGCTGGGTGTGTATTTATCCACGTGTATGAATACTTGTATAAATACATAGGTATATGTGTGTGCATAGTCCATCTCTTAACTGAGTTGTCCTCAGCAATTTGTCAGCTATAGAATTCCCTCTTTGCTTCCAGATGGGGTTGTAAGTTGTAGGACAATACCTGTGGATTTCTGCAGTTGCAACAGTCCCCTCTACTAGTGCTAATGAACTGCTTTTCTTTCTTCCCAGTGCAAATGCAGGTCACCGTCTTTCCTCCCCACCCTTTTCTTTTGGTCTTTTTGTTAAAATCTGTGCCAAGGAAACAGTTTCTGTGTGAGTTCTAATCATGTTTATGTTTTGCTCCCAGTAGGAATTGGAACTGAAATTCTTCATCCACTTCTCCAAGCCTTTTGAAAAGTGACTAAATGCAACTGGGTCAGCCTGTCTGTGGGAATGAAGTGGCTGGGAGAATCCAAGAACATGGTGGTGAATGGCAGGAGAAGTGGAAGCAAGTCGTCTAATGACCATGCCCAGAATCAGACCAAACTGCAGCACACGGGAAAGGAGAACCCAAAGACAGGCAAAAATGGAGTTGAGAGAAGATCAAGCAGATGTATGTACATGTTGATGCCCCCTGGTGCTCTGTGATTCATCTGTCAGTTTGCAAGTCAGGCTTCTCTCTTGTCTTAACTCCTGGTGGAGGCTTGCATTCAGCCTGTGGCTACCATCAGAAGTACTCAGCATGTTTGTGTGTGTTGCATGTATTAACTCACTTCAGGGATATAGATCTCTTCAGATCAGTTTGAAAGCTGAGTGAGAATAACTGGGTGTAAATTAATTTTGAACAGGTGTAAGTATAAAATAGGTGATTGGCACTAAGTGAGAACTGGTGTGATTAGAAGCGGATGATGTGATGGGAATTTCTAGGCCAGCTCCTAGTGAATGGTGGCCAGCAGGCTGACCATGAACCAGCAGTGGGCCCCTGTGGCCACGAAGGCCAGTGGTCTCCTGGGGTGCATCAAGAGGAGTGTAACCAGCAGGTTGAGGGAGGTTCTCCTCCCTCTCTACTCTGTCCTGGTGAGGCCTCATCTGGAGTATTGTGTCTAGTTCTGGGCTCCCTGGTTCAAGGACAGGGTCACTTCCAACCCCTACCATTCTGGGATTCAGTGAACGCACATGTAAAAGTAAACACCATTTTGAATGAAGTCACACATATCAGCAGTCATTATGAAATGGTTTTAAGGAATGTGGATTTTTATTTTTGCTATTGGTCTGGGATGAAGGACTAAACTCAGATTCAGAGTAAATCCTTTGTTCAGATTTGAGGAACATCAGGTTTGAAGTTCTCATGGCTTCGTCATGTTTATAGGTCAGAAATTTTAGAGGCAGATGTGACTGGACTGTGTAGTCTGAAAGCTTGTAGTTGAGGGGAAAAGAGAAGGAAACCAGCATATTAAAGACACCCATAAAATATATTCTGAAATATTTTCTGCTACATAAACAAAAGCAAGAGTGAAAAACTAATTGCGCTCCTGCTTCCTCAGATATTTTATCATCTTCCTTACTTGTTGTGTATTTTTTCCCTCTTACCTGTGGCTGGCTGTCCACAAGTGTAGCTGGGCTTTGTAACATCCCTTCAATGCCATCTAATTTACTGTCTCTCCTTTGCAGGTAGCGGCGCTTCAGGATTTGAGGGTCAGAGTCGTTATGTGCCTTCCTCTGGAATGTCTGCCAAGGAACTGTGTGAAAACGATGACCTAGCAACTAGTTTGGTTCTTGATCCCTATTTAGGTTTTCAGACACACAAAATGAATACTAGGTAATTTGTCTTTATTTTTCTAGAAAAGAATTTAGCCTCTTAGTTAATGTAATCAGAGCAAAACTGGGGGATTTCTTGCATGTTACTTAAAGTCTGGAAAAATGGCAATTTGTGAGTAGCTTCTGCCTTTAAAATGGTGCAGTGAGAGTGGAACTGGGAGCTCTGGCAGCCTGTGTTTGCATCGCTGTCATAGGGCTTTCTAGTAGCCCTTGTGGGTGTTTGTCATAGCAAAGTTGTTAATAGGTGCTGTTTCTTGCTTAAAACTACTCATAAGTTTCAAACCATTATTGATTTGAAGTATTTCAAAGATAGAAGTTACTGTTTGGGGACTTTGGTTTTATTCATGTGCCTGGGTGCTTTTTTTTTTTTTTTCCCCCTCAAGAAAGATGCAGTTCCTGAGCACTTCAGTGTTGGTGCCACTTGATCTTAGGTAGTCACAGACCCGTGCAGAGGGAGCACTGCTCAGTCCTGTCTGTACCTGTAAGATAAATTGATGTGCCCACTGGGAGCTCACTTAGAGACTTGCACAGAATTTTGCACTGTTCTGTGCCTGTCTGAATACTTCTGGTCTAAGTTCAGTGTCCTCTTAGGTTTACTTGTCGTGTGTTTCTTCCTGTTTTGTAGACCTACCACTGATTATAAGTATATTAAACTTTTGTTTGTGTACAAGATCTGCATTGCTGGCTTAATGGAGAAGCTGTATGTAAATTATCAGTTTCTGAGGACAGGAATTGTGTCCTTATTGTTGTAATAACAAGAGGTGGGGTTTCCAGATAGCACATCATGGGAAACGGGCTGGTCAAGCCTTCAAACTGTTGCTGTGGCTGTTTTTAAAGAAGAGCAGTTCCCCTGTGCAGCACAGGCACATAACCAGGGTATCAGTTAAGTAGATTTTTTGTGTGTGTGCAACAAGGCTTGCCCTTCAGAAATGACTGCTGGATTAGTTAGTGTAGTCACGTAGCAGAAATGGTTGCTGGTATAACCTGACAGCATGAGTAGCACATGAAATTGCAGCACTGTTGTCCTAGTAATGGCAGAGCTTTACTCCAAAGGGATCTTGCTTTTTTGGTGGAGAGTGCAACATCCATCTTTAAGAGGAATGCTCGAGTTCTTCCCATTCCCTCCATGCTCTTGGTTACAGCAGTACCTTGTGCCCAAAGCAGTGTCTAGGTGGATGCTCTGACAGTTCATCTTCTTGCCTTTTTCATAATGTCCCATTAAGAGAGTTTCTGTTGGGGTAATGAATTAAAATCAAGGCATCAGCATAGTCCTTGTTTGTTTTTGATACAGTGATGACATCTGCTTGTTAGTGTAGCTGTGACACTTAGATCATCTTCCTTTCATCTAGTAAGCTGTAGTCTTTCTAGAGCTCCTTCTTGTTGTATGGCTTTGAGGGCAAGAGGAGGGAAAGCAAATCCAGAAAGACTTGCCCATTTTCAAAATATGGATGCCAGTACCCAAGTACATGATTGTAGTAGAAATTAAGATTTACAGCTTATGTTTGGGCATCTTCTGCTTCAGAGTGATGAAGTCGTATTAGTTACAGTTTGTAATTTGAGGTATGCTTAAAATAAACCAGCCATTTATGATGGCAAGCAGACATTTCCTGTTCCCTCATTCTGACTTGTTTGAAGCTGTGCTGTGGAAGTGACTGTGCTGACATTCTGCTTTGCTGGTGGAGACACCTGAGAGGTTTGTATTTTTGCAACTAGCAGCCCTGTGAGAGTTGTTGAGCACCTGCTGAAGTTGTTCTTCACCTTTTGAAAGCTTTACCTTTTTGTATGTATAGGTGTCTTCTATATAAGCATTTTCTTTCCTTCATTCATTGATTCCTTTAGTTGAAGAGTTTGTAAAGCCCTCTTGTTTTGCCCAGAGTATATTGATGAGAGAAGAGAAAACCCTCGTAACATTCTAGTAAAATATTCTATTAAAAAAATACTGTTGGAACATCATTGTTTTCCATCTTGTTTATACTGAGTTAGTGTCTTATGGTAGGGTGTGAACATGATGGTTAGTTTTGGGGTTTTTTTTCCTGGAGCCATAAAGTCCTGTGGTTCTTGAATGCCCTTCATCTTGGGAAATGGGCTGTTGGCATTGTAAGCCCTCAGGTCAGTAATGTCTGAAAAAGCTGAAGATTAGTTCTCAAAAGATTACAATTGGATCCCCCAATGAGTTTGTCCAGTGTTCATCTGAAGTATCTTCTTGTCATCAGGGATTTGATTGACAGCATAAAATGTAGCTGTGGAAATGTCTTCAGTGGGTTTAACCAAAAGTAACTTTTTTTTTTTTTTTTCATCCTCCTGGATTTCCAAGAGAGAAAGTAGGTTGTTTTCAGAGCTGCTGGCCCTCTTTACAGGTTCTGTGGTCAGTCTTTCTTCAAACTGGTAGCTCTTATCTTGACAAAATAGCAGGTTAGTAGCTAATTTTAAAGAAAACTAAAAACATGTTAGGAAGTATAATCTTGTCAGATGCAGCTGTTCTAAGAGGCTTCGTTGCTTCTTGTACAAATCCTGTTGTATCAGACTTCTCCTTCTTTCTTTGACCAAGGCTGTCCTGGCTGTAAGCTTTACTTGGCCTTGCATGCCTCCCCTTTTGCTAAACCCAAAACTACTATTGCTGTCTGTGTTGAAGATTGTCCAACACTAGAGATTAGAACTGACACTTGTGGAAAAAGCCAAGTGAACTCTTGCTTATTTTTCCATCTCTTGTTTTCTGATGCTTTTCCCTGGGCTAAGTGCTGAGTCTTGGCATTGAGTGTCTTCATGGCTAATCCACTCTTTACTATCTTGCATACAAATGTGTTAGTATTTCTCTCTTACCCATCATCTTGCTCTTACAGAGTTTTTCCAGCTGCACCTTTAACTTCAGTAAAACATGTATTTCCAAAAGCTGGAGTGGCCTTGCATCCAGTAGTAACTGCTACATTAAATTTGTGATGTGGAGTGTCAGAATAGGAATGAAGGAATGCATTGGGGGTGTTTTTATGTCCCCCTTGTTTATTTTAAAAAGCATTTATTTGCTAACCATTTTAAGGAAAATGAAATGATACAGCTGTTAGCATTTTCTTCTGGTTTAGGCTGTATTGGAGTTTTGAGCACACTGGTGCATGTATCATTGCAGTTCAGGAAGTTCAGTGTGGATTACTTCCTTCATTAAAACTGCCTTTTTGACCCTTGACCTTTAAGGAATGTGAGCTTTTTTCCCCCAATAGCAACAGTGGAGATGAAACACAGAACAAGTTGATTTTTCTATAACTAGCTTTTAATTAAGATACTACAGGGTTGGGTGGAGGGGAAGCCAAAGTGTCCCTTTACTAAGTAAGTTGTTCCCACTTATTGTAAGTAGATGATATTCAGCTCCTGTGCTGTCCTGAATGTTTAACAGCCTTCCTGGTGTAGCCTCTGTGCTGAATCTCTATTAGATGAACAGTAAGTTGCTGTCTTTCCAAAGCCACCTAAATAAACCTGTCATGCAGACAGAGAGCCTGTTGAGAGGCTAATGGGATGAGATGTTTGGATAAATTCACTCTTCTTGGTGTCCTCTAGTCCAAAGTTAAGCAGCAGGTTTAGAAGTAGAGCTCCTTGTCACACACTGGGATGCTGTGTGGAGTTCCATACTGGATCTCCTGCAGGATCAGCTTGTCCTTTCTGTTCAAACTCACTGCTCTCAGTGACTGAGGCTGAGCAAGGTGCTGTGATTCTGAACTTACCAGAAACTCTCCTTTAACTTCCTTTATAGGCAAGCATCTCACTGACCTTTGGCTTTATACCTTGGAGTTTCAAGATTCTTTAAGTATTCCTGAGGTAAGAGAAACTTGAGAGAGAAAGAGCCATTTTCCTACGTCTTCCTTATTGAGACCACCTCAGTTGGCCCTTAACTGGGATAAGATCATCTTCTAGCTGATTTGAAATTGCAGTAGTCATAGCTTTTTGGATCTTGTTGGCTAGGGAAAAAGAAATATTTCCTAGGGAGGTGTGAAATGTTTTCAGCTTGTCAGGAAGAAGGGCATTTACTGTTTCTTTGAAGATGCTGTGATAGCTGAGTTTTTCATTCTTAGAGTCCTTCTAACAGCAGACACTTCTGCAGCAGACTCTGTGTTCTGTGAGACCTGACCCCAGAGCTGTCTGTGGGGTTGCTCAAGGAGTCTGTGCCTGTGAGCAGATGCAAACACCAAAGCATCTTGTTCTGTTCCCATGACGGAATCTAATAAAGGTACTGCTCTCAGGAGCAAACCAGAAGTCTGGCTCAACAGTACTGATTTTAATTGACTCTCTGTTTAGGGACTAGCCTGGCTGGTTGATTTTGTTGTTTTTCTTCTTGTGCTCTTTCTACCACTCTATTTCTCTTATTTGAACTAATGTTCTATTTTACTGACACTTAAAAGCCAGTTTCTTTGGATAAGTTTATATATATATATATTTAGCTATGGGGTCTTTCCAGGCTTTCTTCATGGTGGTGTGCTCCAAACCAGCCATATAGACTCTTCCAGCAGGTGTGTAGATTGTTTCCATATTGTGTGTAAATGAGGAGATCATGCAACACCAAAATGCTGGTATTTAAGGTTGCTTCTCAAAACTGATTGGCTTTCTTGTAGAATCACAGACTGGTTTGGGTTGGAAGGGACCTCAAAGATCATCTAGTTCGAATCCCCCTGCCATGGCAGGGACACCTCCCACTAGACCCCCGGTTGCTCAAGCCCCATCCAACCTGGCCTTGAACACCTCCAGGGATGGAGCATCCACAACCCCCCTGGGCAACCTGTGCCAGTGTCTCATCACCCTCATGGCGAAGAAATTCTTCCTTACATCTAATCTAAATCTTCCCTTCTCCAGTTTAAAGCCATCACATCTTGTCCTATTACTACAAGCCCTTGTAAAAAGTCCCTCCCTAGCTTTCTTGGTAGGTGGTGCTGGGAAAGACTAATGAATAAAATACTATTTCATGATGCTCCTGGGAGGAGTGAAGTGTCTATCAGCAGTCCCTCACATTCCTGAGGAACTCAACTTCTAGGCTTTCTTGGCATATTGGCTTCTTCAGTGTCTCAAATCAGAAGGTACCTTTTAAAGTATATAGAGAGACACCTTAGAAAGTGCTGAAGCTTTCATGAGAAGTCTGAGTTGTTGCATTCTGGATTAGCTCATAAGCTTTATATGTGCTCAGTGCAGTTCCCATGTGCTGTGAGGCTGTAAACAACTCACTATAACTCAGGCTCAGGGGGCAGTGTGGTGGTGTTTTATTGATTTGGGAACCCTTGAGATGAAGTGCTGTGCATCATGGTGGTGGTTTCCCAGCCCATTTCCATCTACTTGTGGACACGTCTTGCTTGTTTGGATTCCTGTTTATTTTTTTTTCATTACCTCTGTCACAATGTAAAAAATGTCATTACATTGTTTTGATAGAGGTGCTGCAGGAGGTCCTTGGTGTTAATTTTTGAACCCTTGGGTGCCTGGAGTTGTGTCCTTCGAAAAGCTCTGTTCTTGTTTCAAGTTTCAGATGCTTCCATACTGTGTAACATTCACCTGGCCTTTTAATGTTTGGGGTTTTTTACAATCTCTTCCTGTTTCCAGCCTTCTTTTTTTGCCTTTTCAAGAGTTGAGCCTACACTATTCTGCTTCTCAAGAATGTTACATGAGTTTCTGTGAGACATCTGAAGGAATTCCACCAGCAGTGTGGAACACCTGAGACAAGAACCTGTAGAAACATCTGCTGGATGTGATCCATGGAGTTGTGAGGGTGACCTGAAGCCAGATTCTGAGCTACCTAAGGTGTCTAGTCAGGTAGACATCTAGTCAACCTCTGAGGATGGTATATTGTGAAAGACCTGAAATATGAGCATTGTTTTGAGGCTACCAAGATGTGCTTCTCATTGCTAGACAACGTAGGGTGTTGATTCTTCTTCTGTAGGTCTTGCAAGCCACTCTTTATGTGTAACATCTGCCTTGCCATTTCCACCCACCCCCACTGGTGCTTGAGTTGGGATCCTGCTTTCTTTAGTGAGCCTGGGCCAAGCTGCTTCTTGATGATAAACAATTATGGTTACGTCTATCAGCACAAACACTGCCTGTCTCAGCTGCTACTGCAGTTTGGAATGTGATGGGTTTTGACCTATCTTTGCTCCTGCAGGTCCCTTAGCCAAAGAAATGGTGCATTTCAATATATAACATAAAACGTATGAGGGAGGCCAATCATTCATTTACCCAGCAGGGATAGATATAGCCAAAGCCTAACTTTAGTGGCAAATCCTGTGGCTTTTCCTTCTGTGCTATTTTCAGATAAAAATACAAACAGAATATTGACCCATCCTGTTTCTGCATATTGGTACACTTTGTGCTCCTCGTGATATATGTGCCCTTGGGTCCTTGTGGAGAAAACTCTTCCTGATTGAGAATGAGAGCAGGTCCTCATTCTGAAACCAGTCAGGTTCAGTTCAGGATATATCATTGCAAATCCCTTAATGTTTGAGGAAGCTCTGGGAGTTCTGACTTTCAAATCTGGAAGAAGTCTTTCTGGTTTGGGGAGAATTGGGAGATACTCTTCTTGTATCTGGCTGACAAGTCAAGGGAGACTTTGATCTACTACAGAACAAAAATAAGGATGATCATGTCATCTGTAGTCTGAAGGGAGTTTCCTTCCATGATGAGGTCTCAGCAGCTGGTTAGGCAGTTCACTTTTGGGGGGGTGGGATAAGAATGTTCTTTATTAAAGAACTTGGCTTGAAACTTCTTGACACTGTCTGTGCCACAGTTCTAAGTGGCATCTGTTTCTTGACTGACTCTTGGTCTCTTGTCAGATGTTATCTCAGCCAGAAGAAACTTATCTAATATCTTCTCAGAACTATTTACTGGCTTCCCTGAAAGCTCACAGGTTCATGCTGATAATTTCTGCCATACTCATAAAGATCTGAAAGATTGCTTAGTCATTATACTACCAGGACGTTTTTCAGAGGGGCGATGCAGAGATGATGTGTCAAAGCAGTAGCATGGCACACTGACAACCTGCTCTGCTGTGGGATGTGCTGCTGCTGTTCAGAGCCCTTCATTGTATCAGGAGCATAAACACAACATTTTACTTCTGATGAACGACATCAAATCCCCATCACTATTAGTTATTTCTGATTAAACTCCTAGTATTTTACAAGGTGAAGTAAAATTGGGATGTGCAACACGTAAGATATTTTGTTTCCTTCATAAAAGTTGCATAGAAGAAGCAAATCTTACTTGGTCATCTGAGAAGTGATTTGCAGTGTTCAGTGTTCTAAGATAAGGGAAAGCCAAGTGATACAGTAACTTAAAAAACAGGGTATCAGCGAGGGAATTGATGAGGTTTCCTTGCAGAAACTTCAGGAATTTATTTCCTCTTGTTTACTTTTGTCACCAAATGCAGACTTCACTTGGTAAGTAAGAGGAAATAAAATCAGCAGGGTAATGCTCTTCAAGCAGCAAGTCCCAGGATTTAATCAAAAGCTGTTGGCTGGTTTAACACTCAATCACGTGCTGTGTGAACAGAAGGTGTGAGTTGTAAAGAGAGCTGCAGAAAACTGTTTCTCATGACCCTAGAAAATTTGTTCCTTTGTGGAGAGTCTCCCTGGGGTGTGTCATGCACTTAAAAGTACACCACCACCCCCCCCCCTGCCCTGAAGCAGAGCATATATAGGTATGTGCTTAAAGGCAATTTATAGAGATTTGACATAATCTCTTAAGTTTTGCTTTCTCTTAATGGTTTGCAGCTTAAAAATGGAGCTCCTGGTTCTTGCAGTCATAGAGGCTTGTTCTGTAACTGCTTTTTTCCTGTTGAAGATACAAAGGACAGTTTTTCTTAAATCCTGAGCTTTGGGAAGAAGGCAGAAGTCTCTGCTAATGTACAGGGGTTTCATTTCATATTTTATCCACTCATGATTTTCAACTACCTGTTTCCTGTAGCCAGTATTGTGGGGAAAAATTCTTATGATTGCACTAACTTGTGGAACTTCAGTCTTCCACAGGTGCAGTATCTATGCTGTGTGTTGCTATTTACAGATACTTCTCGTGTGGTCATTAAGAGCTGTGTTGTATATGAATGCAAATATTAAGTTTGCAACCTACACAAATCCACCTAGTGGATTTGTCAATATAATAAGGCCATAGGCACCTTGGCAGAGCCATAGGCACCTTGATAGTGTTAAGTAAGGAACTTAGAGCATCCAGTTTATTTGCTGCATATTTTTACTTTTAACGATAGTAAATTTATTAGGAAAGTAAGGACAGTAACACTTTTACTGTACTCATTCTTTAGCTGCTTTGTTCCAAATGATAGGTGTTGGAAACAGTGAAATATTATTCTGTGTTGGTTAACCTTTGATATCAGAGATTTGTTTTATAAATAAATTGTGCTTCTCAGATGTTCCAAGTAGTATTCTTGGCTTTGCCTCCCCTCTACCATTACCTCAGGAAACGAAGGCCTGTGATTTGAGTATGTAATGGTCAGTTCCTTGGTGCTGGGAGCTAAATATTTACATGGCTGGCAAAAGAACTCTGTGCAAGGAAGAATTGAGAATGAATAACAGTGGACTGGAATAGCTTTATTCTTTATTTCAGATTTCGACCTATTAAAGGAAGGCAAGAAGAACTAAAAGAGGTGATTGAACGTTTTAAGAAAGATGAGCACTTAGAAAAAGCCTTCAAGTCCTTGACGTCAGGTGACTGGGCCCGGCACTATTTTCTTAACAAGAACAAAATGCAGGAAAGGTTGTTCAAGGAACATGTAGGTGTATTTGTAATTAATGTGCTTTTTCAGATGGTTGAAAGGCTAAGAAAATGTAAACATTTCTTAGGAATGTAGCAGTAGTAAAGTAATCCACTGCTCTGTTATATGTTATTTGTTTGATTGCTTTTTAATAGAAACTTCCTTTGCTTTTTAAAACCCAGCTAGCTCCCCACACACTTTTTTTACTTACCATTACCTGTTATTTAATAGGCATGTAGAAAGGGAGACGCCTCTTTTGCTGTTGGCTTAAGTCACATGCAAAAGAGAGAAGACCTGCTTCCAGAAACAAGAGTTTTGAGGACTTCATTAATTCTTCAGAAGGGCTGTTTTTCACCCCCTACTTCTTGTTTGTTTGGTGCTTTTGTTTGGGGTTTGGTTTGTTTGGGTTTTTTACAGCTATTGTAAATCAAGTTGTGTGACAAAGAAAGGTAAAGGTAAAGGGAGAAGCTTTGCTACCTCAAAATGCCTCAGTTTTGGGTGTAGGGGCTTTATGTGGGAGTGTTAATCCTCATCCTCCACTTCCCACATCATAAATCCATTTTTTATAGGGCATAAAGGCTGTTGACTATCAAAGTTGCAAGGAAATCATAGTATTTTTTTACTTATAAAGAAAAAAAACTCCCTTCAGAAATGAGTACATTGTTTTCAGATACAACCAAAAGGAATTTGGCCTAGTTTGAACTGCATCAAATTTTGTAGTGTAGAAAAAAGTAGGCAGCAAATTTGGCTTTCTCAAAGTGGTGGGGTTTTTTTGAGTAATACAACCACACTTTACCTAAAAAGAACTGATGCAGCAATCTCTGAATCCAGTATCTAAATTTGTCCTGGAAGTAATACCATTTTCAGAACTGGAAAGACTAAAATTGGATCCTGCAGATTGTTAGGGCTTAGTGGTTCTCAAAGATCTGAGAAGAATTCCTGAATGCAACTACTTAGTGACTTTAAGAAGAAATGATCCATTTCCATTGGTTGGGCCAATTTTGTAACGTTTGAGGTACCTTTTAATTTTTTTAAGCCTTTGGATCATCACGTTATTCATATGAGGATCCCTGCAAGTCACTCTAGAGAAATAAGATGAACATAATGCGTATAGCTAAATTCTGATCTATAACCAAATAACATCCCATTGCAATATCCTTTTTTTGTGGGTCCTTTTTTTTGTGCAGTTCACTGGTTTTCATTATTTTTCCATAAAGTTCCTCAGTGCTTTTGTTTTGCTTGTAACAGAACAGTACTGTCTCCTTTCATTGCAGGTATTTATTTATTTACGAATGTTTGCAACAGACAGTGGGTTTGAGATCCTGCCCTGTAACCGCTATTCTTCTGAGCAGAACGGAGCCAAAATTGTTGCAACTAAAGAATGGTAAGAATACACTTTACTGTTGCATTCTGGTTCTGTCAATCATTTTGACAGATGCTAAAAAAGATACTAAAAAGCTGTGATTTAGAATTAATACTGCAACCAGTGAAGTGGCCCAATGACCAGATGGAGATGCGTGATAAGTGGTGTTCTCCAGGGTTCCATACTGGGACCAGTGCTGTGTAATATCTTCATCAGTGACATAGTGGCATTGAGCACACCCTCAGTAAGTTTGCAGGTGGCACCAAGCGGAGTGGTAGGTTGGCACACTGAGGGACAGGATCCATCCAGAGGGGCATGGACAAGCTGGAGAAGTGGGCCCATGAGAACCTCATGAGGTTGAACACGACCAAGTGCAAGGTCCTGCACATGGGTTGGGAAAGTCCTCGTTATCAACACAGGCTGGGGGATGATGTGACAGGGAGCAGCCCTGCAGAAAAGGACTTGGGAGTTCTGGTGGACGAAAAGCTGGACATGAGCCACCAATGCTCAGTTGCAGCCCAGAAGGCCAATTGCATCCTGGGCTGCATCAAAAGAAGCGTGGGCAGCAGATCAAGAGGGGTGATTCTGGCCCTCTACTCTGCCCTGGTGAGACCTCACCTGGAGTACTGAGTCCAGCTCTGAAGTCCTCAACACAAGAAGGATACGGACCTGATGGAGCATGTCCAGAGGAGGCCACAAAAATGATCAAAGGGCTGGAGCACCTCTGCTATGAAGACAGGCTGAGAGAGTCGGGGTTGTTCAGCCTGGAGAAGGCTCCGGGGAGACCTTATAGTGACCTTCCAGTATCTGAAGGGGGCCTACAAGAAAGCTGGGGAGGGGCTGTTTACAAGGGCTTGCAGCAATAGGACATGGGACAGTGGTTTTAAACTAGAGAAGGGGAGATTTAGATGGGATATTAGGAAAATGATCTTTACTATGAGGGTGGTGGAACACTGGCCCAGGTTGCCCAGAGTGGTGGTGGAGGCCCTATCCCTGGGGACATTCAAGGTCAGGTTGGCCAGGGCTCTGAGCAACCTGCTCTATTTGCAGATGTCCCTGATCAGTGCAGGGGGTTGGACTAGATGAGCTTTAAAGGTCCCTTCCAACCCAAAACATTCTATGACTGTGATTAATTAACTTTTCATGCTTGAAATCTTGAGTGACCTGAGAGAGAGCAAGATAGAGCTGCTGCTTCACTCTTCCAACACCTGGAAAACTGCTGAGCTCCAAAACTGATAGAGTTCTCAGCACTCTACAAAAGGAGAATTTTGCACTTAAAAGGCTTGGCTTCTAGTTCGTGTCCTTTGTGTATATTTACTATCTGTTCATCTGTGTGAGAATAGTCTGGCCAAAATATGGCATGGCTACTCCAAAGCATCATGATTTCATTGGTCATTGTGTCCCCAAATGGTCTATCTCGAGGTCCAGGTTGATGCTGAGGAGCCACTCAGAGAGGGAAACATCTCCTGTGAAATCTGGCCTATCTTTGAGTCAATACTAGGCTGTTTTTGAGAAGCTGTGGAGTTCTGAACATCTTCACTGTGCTGTTTTCCTGGCCAAAGGAAGAGGTGTAGGAAATGCAAACGAGCAGCTGGAGGAAGTCAAAGTGTCTGAAGTGCTGATGGGAGGGGAGTGTGCACAAATGAAAAAAGTCTTGCTTTTTGTCTCAACAACTGTAGGAGCTGAAGTCATCAGCTGTTGCAGTTTCTTGCTTGCAGGTTCAGGAAATTGTAGAAGCAATGGGGGTAATGTCTGTCAGAATTGATGTAATTGATTCTCTGCAGTAGTATAAAAACATTTATTTCACATCTGATAAAAAGTCTATTTAGCCTAATATCCTGTCTCTAAGTGAATTACAGCATGAGGTTTATAGGGCTTGAGAAATGGGTTACAAAACACTTCCTGTGATGGGCAACTTGTCTTCTTGTGAAATGACTTTGTAATTTTGGCATACGTGTTCTTACTGCTGCTGCTCTCTTTACACTAAAGGAAACGAAATGATAAAATAGAATTACTTGTGGGCTGTATTGCTGAACTATCAGAAATGGAAGAAAACATGCTGCTGAGACACGGGGAGAATGACTTCAGTGTCATGTATTCCACAAGGAAAAACTGTGCCCAGCTGTGGCTGGGTCCTGCTGCATTCATCAATCATGGTGAGTATTGAGTGGAGGAAGCATGTGAGAGGACATGAGCAGCTCAGCTCAACACAGCACCTTAGAGAAGCTGTCAGAATGTGGCATACTAGATTACTGGAGGAGCAAAGCCCCCTGAGATTTTCCCAGACCAGAGCTGATGGGCTGTGAATGGGGAAATTCATGGAAGGCTCTAGGAGTGATGCCTTCTTCCTTCACAGAGACTTTGGAACTGGCAGCTAAGTTAGGGGAGCAAGTTGTGGGTTACCTTGACATCTTTGTGAGCTTAGTCAGCAGTAACCTATTTCTTAGGTGAACTTCTTATGCCTTCTTTAAGCTTTTGCACAGAAGCTTAACTAATTCTGTTGCATTTGTATGCTGAAGGAAAAGCAGATAGGATTTATGATAAATCCTCTTACCTTAAAGAGGAGGGGAACTGAACATTTATGATAGTGCAGGGAAGAGCTCAGAAACCAAACTACATCAAAATAGGCATCTTTTGATGTGTAGATTTGTGCAGTACTAACATAACTCCCAGTATTTAGTTGAGATTCTATAGTTGCTGAAGTCAGAGTGAATCCTTACTTTAGATATCTACAACTATTCATGTTTCAGGTCTTATCAACAGTTAATTGACTTTATCTTTTGGACCTTTTTCAGATTGCAGACCTAACTGTAAGGTAAGCAAGAAATTTAAATAAATAAAACACCCCACTTTTTTTTTTTTCCCCTTTGTCCCTACACCTTTTCCTCCCCAACCAATCTATTTGTTTTTCTTATTCAGATACTGTTCAACCATAATGATTAACTTTTCCCCCTCCTGTCATCTCCTTCCCCAGTTTGTATCAACGGGCAGAGACACAGCGTGTGTGAAAGCTCTGAGAGATATTGAACCTGGGGAAGAAATCTCTTGTTACTATGGAGATGGTTTTTTTGGAGAAAATAATGAATACTGCGAATGTTACACCTGTGAGAGGTATGCAGTGATGTAAATATGTTTCAAATGGTGTTGATTGCATTCATTGTGTATGTTGTGAAAGTTACAGAGTCCTTGATTATGAGTACTCAGAGGTTTGGACACTTTCTGGTTCATTATAGTTGCTTCCCAGATATTTGTTGTGATATTTTTCTTTTTAATGTTGTTACTGAATGGTCATGTTTCCTGAGAACTCCTGCATTCTGTTGTTCTTTTGATTCTGCCTTCTGGAGATAGCCTAAAATGAGAGGAACAAAAGAGAAGTGAAGAATCTTAAAAATATTTGTGCTGAATAAAGCAGAACTGGAAGGAAAAGCAGTTTTAGCATCTCTGAGACTATTAGCAACTGACTTTTTTGCACTAGAAAAAGCAAATTTTATTAATGCTTTCTACTTCACCTGAAGTTCTCTTCTACTGGGAATAGACAAAGTGGTTTTTACCCTATCTTATGAATTTGAGGGTTTGTTACAGATCTTTGGACAGTACGTGCCTACCTCAGTCCATTGCACAATAGCAGCACAGTTGTTATATTTGCTTTTCACCTGTGCTGCCCCAACCTAGTTTCTTCACAAAATCAGTTAAAAGAATTTCATAGTTTGTTTTTGTCACGTTGAAACTTCTGCTTACTGTGAACAGGGAGGCTCAGCATCGTTTGTAAGAGCTCCACTTAGTTCCAAGAGGAACTACACAGAACCTGTAACAATTCTGTTACTGTTTGACCTACCTGTGGAGAGAAAAAGGAAACCTTTAAAGGACAAAAGTATTAATCACATTCAGAAATAGCCTAGTGCGACTACATATAAATAGTTTAGTAATCCTACCTTCATTTTTACTAGCTAGTTTGGTCACTAACAACTCTTGCAATTCAAGGGAAGACCTTCTGGTATGGACCTTCAAGCTCATATGATGGTAGGTGAAGAGCACAGTCACAGATTTCATCTAGAGCACTCCTAGTAAAAATGTCCTTCACTCCTGGGGGCTGTGAAATAAATGGGAACCATGACTGCTCTTCCCTTGCTCCTTGGAGTGTTGTTTCTTTTGGAAGTTCTTTAGATTGTTGTTGATTTTAATGTAACATGGACATAAATTCTCTTCCAGGACAATCCAATTTGATATGTTGGAACATCTTCACTAACTTGCCATCTTTGTGTATTAAGTACATGAAAATGTTGTATTTTAAAGCTGACGTTTGGGTAATTCTAGCATTGGGAATCTGTTTTTCAGTCACGAGGCTGTTACACAGTCAAATGTGAGAGATTTGAGTTTAGGGAAGTTGTGCAAAGCAAAATGAGTCCTTACCCACACTGACAGTGCTACTCTCACTTTGTACACCACAAGAAATTCATCTTTAAGTGACTTAATTTTGACCATGCTGTAGAGGGTGTTAATTTGTAACATAAAAATGTCAGACTTCTAAGAACCTGTGGGGTACATTTGGGAGCTGTGAGCATGTTAGCACTGTATAATTTTATTTTTTTTCAAGCCTCCAGAAGTCGTCATCACCAAGAAAATTTGCATATCTTTACATATGTGCATGTACTCTTTTTAGGTGAGCCTGCTGTTCATGCTGGCTGAGAACTGGGCACCAAAGATGACATATCAGAAGACAGTTGTGGTTGTTTTAGCACCATGACCTGATCTGAAGTGGCTGTTGCTTGTGCCAAGTTCAGTCTAGTACCTTAAGCTGCCTGTAATTTCAAAATAACACTGGGAGAATGTTCCATGTCAAACAAATACCAGTTAATTTGAGAACAAGTATTGTCTGCATAAAAACTAAACCTTGTGGAGCTTGAGATCCTGCCTGATCTTTTTGGTACAATCTTTTGGTTAAGTTTTCTAGATTTTCTTCCAGTACAACACACTGAAATCCAAACTGAGGTTGTCATCAGTAATTCTGCAGAGTGTGAGCATACTGGATTATTAGTGTGTCAAAGGAGTCCTGGTAGTAGTGGTTGAAGTGCCAGTCCAGGAATTCTTAAATATCATCCTTTTCTGTGATTACTTAGAAAAAAAAAGTTCTGGGTTTGCTCAGCCATTTCATATTCATGGTACGTACATACTGGAGTCTTCCAGTTATGAAGGAACACTGAGCTGTGTGATGCTTTTATTCCATTTTCTGTACTTTTCAACTCCTGCTGATGCAGTAACAAGCATTGTAACTGAAGCTAGCATTGGTTTACTTGCCTGGTGTGATTAGGGAAAATTCAAATTGTTATCTAAAAAGTATATTGAACTACCATATTTCATTTTCACCTGTATAATTTGACTATGAAACAATGCTAAAATAAACATAAAGCAAGGGAAACCTACTTCTGCCATTTTTTCTTCTTGCAAGATATCCACGGAAGTTTTTTCTGCACCCCTTACTAAAATGAGATAAGTACATAGATATCTTATTAGCATTTTGTGGGCTGTTTGAGTAAATTCAGTAGTTGTTGATATTGTTTAGCCAAATATACCTGGGATTCAAACTGTTGTATATGAACCAAAGTTCTAAGTTTATATTAAGAGTTATTAATATATTGTGTCCTCTTTTTCTTTGTAGACGTGGCACTGGTGCTTTTAAATCAAGGGTGGGATTGCCAGCACCTACTCCTGTGATTAATAGTAAATATGGACTGAGAGAAACAGATAAACGATTGAACAGACTTAAAAAGTTGGGTGACAGCAGCAAAAATTCCGACAGCCAGTCCGTCAGCTCCAACACTGATGCAGACACCACTCAGGAAAAATCTAATGCAAGTGAGTGAGGGGGAAGCTTGGAGTGTGGGATTAAAGGTTTCAGAAAAACATGAACTTCCACTGTGATGGAATTCCTCTCTTAGTGTTGGGATGCAGCTCACATACTGCTCTTTAGAAGTGTCATTTCTTCAGGAATCTGAAGACCATTGAAACAGGAAATTCACCGTTTTCCTTAAGTGTTTCAAGAACAATAGGTGGTATGTTCTTCTTTTATTTATATCCAAAGCAAATAGTGTCATATTTCCAGATGTCTCAGTCAGAGTTCTATCAATGATCTGTGCATTTCAAAATATGGAAAACTATTACATCTAGTAGTGTGGTTTAGGAAGGAAAACTTCCATAATTTGAGTTACCTTCATTCAATAGGAAAAGAGTTTTTAAATAAGTACTCCCAGTAGAGATTATTAAACAGCCATTTCCCTTAGAGAT
Organism: Brachypteracias leptosomus; assembly: GCA_013401335.1. Classification (NCBI taxonomy): domain Eukaryota; kingdom Metazoa; phylum Chordata; class Aves; order Coraciiformes; family Brachypteraciidae; genus Brachypteracias; species Brachypteracias leptosomus. The sequence continues at coordinate 93,853 of VYZX01032169.1, forward strand.
CCTTTAAATTAGGCAGCTACTCCCTCTCCACATCCAGGATTGATAGTTCAGGTGCCTATTCTGAAGTGAAAGTGCACAGTTAGTAATCTCAGGAGAAATTGGAAGGGATTCTTGTTTGTGATGCTCCTGAGAGACTTCTCTTCATGGAGTAGCGAGTATTTATTTACTTGCCCTCCTCTCCCACCCCTGCCACCCTCAGTATAGGTAAAATGTCAATAACTTAAGATTTGACTTAACTATCAAACAGGTTTGGAGCCACGTAAAATATGCTTCCATCTGACACCTGTTTGCTGTTGTGCTATTTAAAAGAAAATAGAAGAACACTTCCCCAAACCCTCTTACAATCTCTGATTACAAAGTTCTAGAGTTGCAGCTTTGACAGGCAGCTGGGTACCTGAAACTGAAACCATTACAGTAGTTAGGGGTTTGGGGGTTCTTTCCTTCTCCCTCTAGGAAAGAATTCTGGTCTTAATACTCAAACATGTGGATCTTCAGACTTTGCTGGAATATTTGTAAAAACTGTGGATGATGTTGGATGGATTTAAAAAAACCCAAAAAACTAGTAGGAGAAGAAGTTCAGTAAAACCCAAACTTGGTATATTGAGGGCAGTGAGGGAAGTGTCCCTGGAATTTAGGTGTAATTCTTGACCCGTTTGACAGTTCCTTTTGTGTCTCGAGTTGCAAGTTAAACAGTATGCAGCAAGGTGTGAGACTGGCCTGTTTCTCAGATTTTGATGAAGTGTTTAAAATAAATGAATTAACTACAACAGTTGGGAGTAGGAAAGTGGGGATAAAGCAGCGTCCTAACAAAGCCCCTTTTCTCTTTTGCAGCTAACAGAAAATCTTCAATTGGCGTAAAAAAGAACAGCAAAAACAGAACATTAACAAGACAGTCTATATCAAGAATTCCAGCATCATCAAATTCTACCTCATCTAAACTAACTCACATAAATAATTCCAGGGTACCAAAGAGACTGAAAAAGCCTGCAAAGCCTTTACTTTCAAAGATAAAGTTAAGAAACCAGTGCAAAAGGCCAGAGCAAAAGAATGCTTCTAGAAAGCTCGAAATGGGGAATTTAGTTCTCAAAGAGCCTAAAGTAGTTTTGTATAAAAACTTGCCCATTAAAAAGGATAAAGAATTGGAGGGACCAGTCAAAGTTGCAGTCTCTAGTGGATGCTTAACAAGGCATGCAGCGAGAGAACATAAACTGAATTCTGTGAAAGGTGCTCACGAGCATGGTGATATCCCACCCTGCACATACATCACCAGGAGGTCCGTCAGAACAAGGATGAGTTTGAAGGAGACCTCTGACACAAAGCTTGAACCAAATATGTTGGATAGCTATAAGAATAATTTGGCCGGGACGCAACCGGACAGTTTAGAGCAGCAGCCTCATGTGGGAAATGAAAACGATGTGGCTCATGGACCATCACATAAAGGGGAGGTAAGGTGCCAGAAAAATGACCCTTCAAAAAAGAAATCTCGACAAGGAAAACTTGTGAAACCACTTGCAAAACCAGAAGAAGCTGATACTATGCACAACACACCTGTGAAAGATGAAGTACCCAATCTGATCAGTTCTCATTCGGAACTGGGAGAGAGGAATAATGTGGTGGACACGCCTGTGGGCTATAAAGACTGTCTTCCTGGATCTGGTGGCTGCTCTGTTGTCACATCTGACAATTTCAAAGCAAAAGACAGCTTTAGAACTGCAAAAAGTAAAAAGAAAAGGCGAATCACAAGGTATGATGCACAACTTATCCTTGAAAACAGCTCTGGGATCCCTAAACTGACTCTCCGTAGGCGTCACGACAGCAGTAGCAAGGCAAACGACCAAGAAAGTGATGGAATGAATTCTTCAAAAATAAGCATCAAATTAAGTAAAGACCATGAAAAAGATAATAATTTATATGTAGCAAAGCTAAATAATGGGTTTAACTCAGGACCAGGCAATAGTTCAACAAAATTAAAAATACAGCTGAAACGAGAGGAAGAAAACAGAGGGATGTACCCTGAGGACCTTCATGAGAATGGGGTGTGTTGTAGTGAAACTCTCTCCCTTTTGGAGTCAAGAATGGAAGTAGATGATTATGGTCACTATGAGGAGGAAACAGCAGATGAATCTTCCTCGGAAGAGGATGATGAAGAGGAAGATGACTATGATGATGAATTTGATGACTTTATTCCTCTTCCTCCAGCAAAGAGATTAAGGCTTATTGTTGGCAAGGATTCAATAGATATTGATATTTCTTCCAGGAGGAGGGAAGATCAGTCTTTAAGGCTCAATGCATAAGCTTATAGGTCTTAAACTGACCTGGATGTCATTTTTTAAAAAATAAAAATTAAAAAAAAAATAAAAATAAAAAAACCCAACCCACAACAACAAAAAACCCAACAAAAATTCCATTTGATTATTCCTCAACTGAAGAACTTTCTGAAAAACTTAGTGACAGCACTTCTTGTTTATCCACCTATCAACATAATCTTGTAGAAAGTGTACAGCATACTGACTCTTCTTAAGTCTGATTTGTGCAGATTTTTATTGTACTTTTTAATAGCCTTCTTATGTGCAATTCTGAGTTAGAGGTAATGCTCTGTTGTAAAATAAAGGCTCAAGCAAAGTTATGAAATGGCATCAAATCTTTCCATGCAGGACAATGAGAATACAGTGTGGCTACAGAAATATTTCTGGGTGGTAAGAGCATTTGTTTGCTCTTGCAGTATTTGACTAAACAATTTAAAAAAAAAAAATCATAGTAGCAGCATATTAAGGTTTTCTAGTATATGTTAATATCACCAGCAATGATCTACAGCTTTTCAATTTCTTTGCTAGATGTTTTTTTCCCCCCTTGGAGTTTGTCAGTTTTAACACTGTATGCTGTCCCAGACGTACTGTTTGTGGCCTTTGTTATAGTAGCAAACCGTTGGTTGGAAGTCAAATTGATTTCTTTAAAAAAAAGAGGAAAAAAAAAAAACTGAAAAGGTGTTGACAATTTGCTGACTTTTTAGTACATTATATGTACAAGGGTAGCAGTATGCAGAAGAAAAGTTTGGATATGGTGTATTTATTGCTTGTTCTGTAAATTAAACACCTTGTATTTAACACTTTTCAATACTTTTAGATAAAATTGTTCTTTGCAAGAATGATTGGTGCTTATTTTTTCAAGAATTTGCTGTGAAATAATGTGATTACAACGAGCAACATTTATCCAATGAACTGCAGCTATCCTAAATTGGTTCTTCATATTTTTTCTGTTGCACTTGTAAAATGCTACAAGGAATTTAAAGAAAATCTATTCACTTTAACTTATGATAGTTTTATGAAATTAAAAACAACTAAGTCACAGCTTTTGTTCTGTGGTAACCTATAAATTGTTTGTCTTTTAAGAACCAGTTGTAAAAGACTGAAAAAATATGTATATGTTGTAAATATTTGTGTGTTGTGAGAAATTTTGTCATAAGAAATTGAGATAACTTGCCAGAAGGGTTTTTAAGTTTAGAAATACATCCATGCCAATAAAATAGGAAATTGTAAACCTAGTTTTAAACTCTGCATCAGTTGGAGTTCTTTGCTCATACATAATTCACTTAATACTCCAGAGTCCGCTTTATAACAGTGAAGAGCATCAGGGCAATCTTTGGCTCTCTTGTTTTTAATAAAAGAATGTTAGGAAACTTGTGGGCACCGTGGACTTGTTTGTACGTATGGATCAGCTCAGGTTTAAGCCATTTCTTTGACATGGGTCTAAGATCTCCTCCTTGATGTAACCCTGTAGCACTTTGGGCTGTGGCGTTCGTGTTCTCACCCAACTGCAGGTTGAGACTTTGAGGTTTTGGATCTTGGGGTGCAGAAGTTGCACCCTGGGACACGTGCTGTTGGATGAGCTGAATCCACTGTTGGCTGCATTGTGTTTTCATGTCAAGTCCAACCCTCTCTGCCCAGAAGAGCAAGAGCTTGAATCCCATCATGGCTTTTCCCCAGTTGGGAAAGCCTTAGTGGAAGCCTTAGGGATGAAGGTTGGACTTGATGATCCTAGAGGTCCTTTCCAACCTAAATGACTCTGAAATGGGTGGGTGGGTTTGCACATGAGCTGATTGTAATGGCTTGGCCCGTCTCGCTGACCCTCACAGAAATGAGGATTTCTTTTTTTCAAAGAAATCCTTCCACATGCATTTCAGTAATCTGTTAGACTGCAGATCAGATCTGCCTTCATCTCACTCCTGTATTAGCAGAGAATTAAGTGTATAATTAAACAGAATACTTGTACCTTTGTTTTCACCATGTCCAGTGTGTTAAAGCCCAGCTGTGTCTCATGTACAGTGTGTCTGTTTTTAAAATACAGATGGGCCTGTATGTAACCCAGGGTCTCTCCTCTCAGGCTTGAGCTTTCAGCGTGCAGAAGACAAGAGAAGAGCTTTGGTAAGTACACTGACTTCTCTGAGTACTGCCCCAGCCATGGTGGGTTGGCTCGCGGGGGGTTTAATTGTCCTGCATCGTATCAGAATGGGTTATTAAAGTAGTGGCTCTAGTATCTCTAGACAGAGTAGTATCTGCTAGTATCTCTTACTGACCAGTACACTCATGAGCAAGTAGTGAAGAAATAGCAAGAGAATCCTGCTCTTGGGGGTAGAAGCTGTTTCCCTGGAGTAGATGTTCCTACTAACAGTCCAGCCAACCTCTTAGCGAGAGCTGCTTTTCTTTCTCTCTAATGTGAACACAAGTAGCTCTTTGGGCATTGGGAACTCTGGGTTGCTCTGGTTCATTGGAGACCTTTCTTTGAGCAAAAGCCTTTAGTCATTTCCAGGGTTGAGAGGCCCATAGCTCTCTGTGAATTGGCAGATCTTGGTGTTTTCCTAACCTCAGTTGTAGGGGAAGATGAATTGCACAGGTATGAGAACCTGCCACCCTGTGGGTGTTTCTTGCTGTGCAGATCACAGAGCACTGGGAAGTTAGCGGTGGTTTGGCTGTCAGGGACACCACCGAACTTTGTCTCTCATTTCCTGAGGTACTGGTAAGAAGAGATGCAACAGCTGGATAGGCTCAGGGTGACCACAGCACTTCTAGTGGGTTGAAGAATTGAAGGGAGCATGTGGTCTTTGCCAGCTAGTTTTGTGTGGTTGTGAGGCTAAAAAGGAACATGGCAGCCACCATGAAGAGGGCAGGTTGGCTGCAGAGTTAGGAGCATCCTGGCACAAGTGGTGTGTGCTGAGTGTGGCTGAGGACAGGTTCAGCAGGAGCTGCTGAGATGAACAGGTAAGTGTTGGCTGAGCTGCGCTTTTGGTGTGAGTTGATGGGGTCTAGGCAAAGGGGCTGAATCTTCATAAGATTTTTTTTCTTCACAAAACAGCGTTAGGGAATTGTGAGTTCTTGAAAAATAACCAGTGAGCATATAGGAGAGGTAGTGCTCCGATGGCTCTGCTCATGTAGAGCCTCACGTGGGTTTAGGTGCAGAAACCCACTGCACAACACGTTGCAGGCAGGTCCCTCCTGCTGGGTACTGTTCATGTGGATCCCAGGGAGACAGGAAAGGTGATTGCTTGGAGTGTTTGCCTTGCACGGGGCACTCCAGCCTTCCCCACCTCCCTTGGGAAAGGTGTTCTGAGTTTGCTTCAGAAGTGGTGATTTGGTTGGAAAGAGCCAGATAAAAATAAAGCATTTCCTGCATCACACATACAGGGACATCTCCCTGGATATTGGAGAATTTCTAGAACGTGGCTTATGCTACAAAGCAGCAACGTTTCTGCAAATAGCAGGTGGTTGTGATTGTCAGATGTTACAGCAATATTGTCTGAAATGAGTGCTGCTCTGAGCTCATCAGGCATGTTCTCTTCTGCCTCATCCTGCTCCAGCTGTAGCAGGGAAGCAGCAGGTTTGGCCTCCAGAAAACTGTCTGATAAAACTGTCTGATTTCCCCCCCTTAGATCTCCTGCAAGATTGACATAGATGTCCTGTTACTGTTGTTGTTTATTTTTCAAACACTTTTTCCTTTTTTTTTTCTTTTTTCCCCCCCTGTGGTGTATGTGCTGGGCATTCAGTCTGTGTCCTTCAGACACTCAGGTGTTGGCTGGTGTGAAGCTCAGCCCTTCAGAGCATTACTCTCTTTTCACAGTTCATTGGCTTTCTTCAGTCACGCCACCAGCCCCTGTGTGTTAAACACACCCGAAGTGCTCCCCAAAGTACCCCTGGCTGCTTGGGGCTTGTTTCTGGTTCCTTTTAGCCCGTTGTGCCTGGCACTGCCAGCACATGCTCTTTCAGATAAGCTCAGGATGGAATTGCTTTGCTCTCCATGTTGGTGTGGTTGGCTGCCCACTCTAGAATGAGAGCATGAAGAGTCAGGGGCTGTGTAGAGTAAGACTTGGTAAACATTAAAAGCAAAGTCACTTCAGTTTGTGTTGTATCTGCTAGTATCGTGTGTCTTCCTAAATGCCCTTCCCCTCCCTCTATCATTGCATGGTGTGGGTGGTTGTTTCAGGGTCACTTCTCTTCCCCACAGGTAGAGGAAATCCGTGACTTCTTCCCAGGCAGCCACAGTTGATTTAACTGTAATTATACTTGGATTCATCCTTGTATGAAATCAGAACAGTTCCTGCCACAGAAAGAGCAGCTTAGGTGATGGTGTTGGAGGACTCCTTGTTGGTCCAGGTATGTCCATGCTGAAAAGCAGGTCTGGGGCCACTTAAGCAGTGTAGCTCAGCAATTGTTTTAGCTTTAGCAGGCAAAGGTTTGGGAGTTTCAGTCAAGTGTGGAGCTATCAGGGGGTCCAACACACCATAGATTTTTCCACTGATGCTTTATGATGTTCATCAGAAGTCAATTCTGTTTTGTAATTAGGTTTATAGTCTTTTCTGCTCCAATTAGTATGTTTGGCTGCAACATTTTACAACAAAATTGGTTGTAAACTGGTAGATCTAAGGTAGAAAATGACAATCGTAGAAGTGTGTTGGATAGGACATTAATTTATTCATATTTACATAAACTATGTGTTAGGACGGGACTGCTGGGTAATTCATGGTCAGGGTTACCAGGATCTCTTGGATAATATTGGATGCCAAGGCAGAAGGATAGTCTCTCCTGGATCCACAGATTAAGTCCTCTCCTGTAGCTCAAGTGCAAGACACCCCCAAGATCAGCCATGACCCATCTAGCCACAGCAGCAGCAGTCCAGGAGGATCCCAGAACACCAAACTGCCAATGTCTCAACAGGAACCCTTCCCAACCTCAGGAGCAGCAGCAACCTGTGAGACCCAGCCTCGGGCGTGACCTCCCTTCTTAGAAGGGAAAACACTCTGCTGATGGCTTCAAAATTAACCCTTAGTTTTAAGAACCAGTTAGGATTTTAAGTGACTCAAATGCTTCTGAAAGTTTTCTTCTTGATATGGCACAGAAAAGTAATGTAGGGCTCAGCTATTTTAGATCTACAGTGAAAGCACAGAATCACAGAATGGTTTGGGTTGGAAGGGACCTCAAAGATCATCTAGTTCCAACCCCCCTGCCATGGGCAGGGACACCTCCCACTAGACCAGGTTGCTCAAAGGTCCATGTCCTTCTTGTGATGGGGGCTCCAGAGCTGAATCAGGACTGAATCCAGAAGCCAAACTACTTATGTCCTATTTAAATATGGGGCTGAACATAGGTTCTGACATCACGTTAAAAAAAATTCTATGTTTTTTCTTTTTTTCAAAGTTGTATATCGTTGGTAGCTGAATAACACACACGTTTTTAGAATCTGTAGTTGTTAAAAATCCATAGATGTCCCATGCATTTTCTGCATGCTGGCTTGCATTTAAAACCATGGTGAAATAAAAAGCTAGTTTTGTATTCTTCTGTTGGTGGTGGGGGGACGAAGGGACATGTTTTGAGGCAGAACAGTTTTTTTTTTCTTTTCCTCTCCTCTCTCAGCTGCCTTGTTAACATTTGTATTGAAATTGAGTGTTGTAAAATCAAGTGGAAAAACAGTTTCACCCCAAAAAAATCCATGCTGCATTGCAGAAGTTTAAGCCTAGACTAAGCCCTCAGCTGTAGAAGGTAACCATGAATTAGGCAGGCATTGAGTAGCAGAGATGATTCAGCTGTCTGGAGTAAGTGATGGAGAAGGATTCCGGCTTGGGGAATGTGTTGTGTAATAAAATGAAAATCTTTTCAGGTTTATTAGATTTCCAGCAAAAATCCCAAGGCTGTTGGTAGATCTACTTTTAATTTACAGCACAGGATGACAAATGTAATTTGTGGTGGAACTAATGGTGTATGTGTGTGATTCAGTTATTTTGATAGGTACAAATAACATCGTGTCAACTCAAGGTAGAGGAAAAATAGCAGGCAATAAATGGGAGAAGGGATAAGGAATTGAGATATTAGAAGGGTTCTGAACATTTTTTTAAAGTTTCAAGAAAAACTGAATGGTAGCATCTCATCTTTTTATTAAGGAAAAAGAACCACCACCACCCAGAACTTAGAATTCTTATCTGTAGAAAAAGTACATGAAACATAAGTATTTATTAGGCTTGTAATACACAAATTAGAATCACAGAATGGTTTGAGTTGGAAGAGACCTTAAAGATCATCTAGTTCCACTAGATGCCTTGATGTGCCCATTAGTGATGTGCCAGTCACAGTCAGAGGTTGCACGCTGGGATAGATGGATCTTTCTTGATTTGAGCGCTTACAGCTTGGCTCATCCAAGGTGTGCCAGGATGGACAGAGGCTTGGAGAGGGAGAAACCCCAGGAGGGACGAGCTGTGAGGAGTGGTGGAAAGGAAGGGATCGTGATTGGTGTTGGCTGGAGTGGAGCTGTGGGTTAGATAAGGGGTGAGCTGGTGGCTGGCTCGCGTCCTCTTGCGTGTGACGCTTCTCTGTTGGGTTGGGCGGTAATTACACCGTCAGAGAAGGTGGTGTAATCAAATATTATGGATAGTGTTATCAGGCTAATCAGTAATTAGTTGGTATGTACACACTCTGTCTCACAGCTCTGCCAGGCAGAGCTCACGGGTACCGTGTCGATGGCATCAGGCATCCAATTAAACGGTCTGCTGCCCCGCTGGGAAGTATCTGGGTCACACAGTCCTCCTGCTCACTGCTTCCAGCTGGGACCTTCATGGTTTACTCCCTCCCCAGCTCTTTGCTTGCAGGGCTGTTCCCGTTCCCAGCACAAGGTGGCACTCCCAGGCCAGGAGAGGAGCGCTCAGCCCTGCTGGAAAGCGGTATCACTTACCAGCTACCGGGCCATTCATTGCTCCTCACTATGACACATCCCAGGGGTGCAGCTGAATCATAGCTGGGGAAGAGAACAAACAGCCAGCAGTGACCTGGGGAGAGGGGATGATCCGAGATACAGAGCAAGGCTCCACAAGGGGGATCAGGAATCACTTGATGCTGAGTGTGGCCGTGTTCTTGTGAGTTTTAATCCTTCTGCATTGCACCCAGAGGAGGTTCCCCCTTCAGCCTTATCCACGCCTGTCCCTTGAGTTTCTGCTGCTTCCACCAGGCAGAGTCACCCCTGCCCAGGGCAGGCTCTGTGCTGCAGCACCTCCTGTCCTGCTGGTGCTCACCATGCTGTGAAAGGGCCTCAGACAAGGGGAGGGCTGGGGCTAGTAGGGGAAGAGCAAGCAGCCCATCCTCCTCCTCCCACCCGCCAGTCCATAGGAATCCTTTCTTGGTCCAGGTCCAGCACTAACACTTGCCTCAGGAATGCTGTGTGCATTGCTGGGGGCAGGGGCTGGGGGCTGGTCTCACAGCTCCCAAAATCAAGTGAGAACAAGTCGGCTGCTGCCTGCTCTGTTGCACGCAGTCCTTGAAAATCAGCCTTTGCTGGGGGGTTGCACCTCCCTGCTACGTGCTGTCAGCAGCAGGGAGATCCTGGCTGTCTGGTTGACATGTCTCTCTAGAATACTGAGCTCTCCTGTTCAGTTTATTTTATATTCTCCCCCATACTCTGAGGTATTTATTATCTATGCTGACCTAGCAGATTGATTTCTATGAAGTCTTAATGAAAACTATGGAGGAATACAAATAATGAAAGATGTAGCTAAACCTTCCCTTCACACCTTTTCTGTTTGTTCTGCAGCCCTGCCTTGTGGCTCTTACAGAAATCATAAGTCTCTTAAGGTTCAGGACTCTTACTTTTGCCTTGCCATTTTTGGATCAAGGATTACCAAGAGCAATGCGGCAACTACCTACCACATATCACACATCACGGTCTGAGGAGGAGGTCAGGCTTATAGGGGCAGAGAGGTGGAGGCACAGAAACATGAACTGGCTTCCTTAAGGGAATGTGGCATCGAAGTGACAAGCTCTGAAGTAGCACCAGTCTCCTAAATGCTGCTTAAAGGGCAGAGAAAAGGCTCAGAGCATCACCACCTGTGTGGGTTTCAGCATTCCCTGGTACTGACTGGCTAGTCCAGTGGTCAGAGATGCAGGAAATCTTGGCCAGCTGTTAAAAGCTGTTTGTGCACCCTTGAACTGGGCCCCCAAATCCAAATTCTACTTCTGTAAAAAACCAGAGCTGGACAATACCCAAACACTGCTCTGCTCTGAAAGTCAGGCTGAGGTTGGGTGCTCCATGAGGTCAAACTGACTCATGGGAAGGAAGGTGAGGAGATGGGCTCTGCCAAATCTAAAGCGTAGGTAGAGGCTTTGAATCAGTGAAGTAGTTGGAGATACCAGTGGGGTTAAAGGCCCTCAGAACTGAGCTTTTCCAGAGCTCACCTAGAAGAATGCCTCTGCCAGAAGGAGGTGGCCAAGGGAAGGCAGAAGGGAACCTGCACCCCCAGCTCAGCCGCCCAGTTTGCATCTGTGGTCTCTGGTGGAGGTGGGCTGGTGACAAAGCCCAGGGCTGTGCTGTGGGGTCCGGGGCATGGGCTGCAGAGGTGGCAGTCTGGGGACAGGAGAACTTAGAGTGCCTGGGAATCAGCTGCTTGGTTGCTTTGGTCAGGGAAGGCTGCAATAGATATATATTTTTTTTTAATAATCTTGAACTTTCCCAGCATATATTTATTACTTCTGTTCCTGTGTGTCCTTCACACTTGCCTTTACTAGACTCACTTTCAGAAGCATTTGAAGTGTGGCTCCTGCTCTGTGTTCTGTTTGGAAAACAAGGATGATGCTGCCTGTCTACTACTAAAGCCCATATGTCTCAGAAAGCTCTAAGCTCCTCAGGACAAGGACTTTTCCTACTTTGCAGGGGGGTTGGAACTAGATGATCTTTGAGGTCCTTTCCAACCCAAACCATTCTATGATACTTATGCAAAATTGCTGTATGTGTTATGAGCCTTGAATTAGGTAGTTACAACAATAAAATAACTAGGAGGCCACTTTCCTCTCTGTAGAAGATGTAGGGCAGCAGTAACTTGCCTCCAATGCTTTATATCTTTTGGAAAAGGTCCCCAGACCTCGTGTGTCTGTCCAAGTGAGACTTGCACCTGTTTTATGTTGCCAGTCAGCTGCACTCAGTAAGAATCTTTTGAGGCTAATTAGGTTTTGCAGGTCCATTATGGTTCTCTTGCTGGCACCTGTAGGCCAAGTGGTGTGTCTCCTGCAGGGCCTGGCTGGCGTGGTGGGGCTTCCCCTGCTTGGCAGAGGTGGGTGCTGCTGCTCCTGCTGCAGAATGGTGTCAGGAGGAGGAGTCTTGGCTCTGCAGAGGGCTGTAAAGCCAGGAGGAAGGGCTGTATGTCTTGTGACCTTTCCCCATTGCGTGGTGGCCCGACGTGGTGTCATATGATGACTCTCATAAAGAATCAAGCAAGGGTTGTTTTTTTTTTCCATCCTTGCATCACCAGGATGAAAGATTCCACAAAGCTGGCCCAGCATGTGCAGCTGGACAAGGTGGCTGGCTTGGGTCAGACTCCAGGGATTTGGGAAGTGTTGGGTTTTCTCACAGCCCTGCTTCCCGGCAAACCTCCCCCCCTTCCCCCTCTGTAAAATGGCAATAATTCTTATTTTAAACTGTGTGTGTTTAAGTCATAACTTCTCTACAGCAGAAATCATCAGCTGGGCCAGGATTTAGAAGGAAGAGGCTAAAGGGGGCATTGTCCTCCACCAGTATCAGCCAGTATGGTACATGTGCAGGAGCTGGTAGGCTCCCCAGAGCTGGTGACTTCTCTGGGGCTGCTTCATGTGGGTATTTACTGGCTGCTCTAACAGGCCATTTTCACCAGCTGGTTCTAATCTCATTGCAAGATCTCCTGAGCTAGCTTCATTGGGAGGATTTTAACTGAGCTTTGGAGCCCTGAAGGAGTAAAGGGTGAGTAAGTGACGTATACATTTCAAGATCATCTTTCCTTTTCCTCACTCACAACTCTGCAGTTTATTCCTATGGCTAAAAATGTCAGTCCTTACCAGCACTCATGACTGGAACTGATGGTCTCTGCCCAGTTCCCAGCAGAGAAGCATTTCCAGTCCAGCATTCACTCTGGCTCCTGGCTGGTTGCACCACTGGGTAACTCCACTGGTCAGGAGTGGAGCATGGTCTGCATGGTGCTTGGCAGCAGCACCATGGTGGGGAGCAGACAGGGCTGCTGTTGTCTGTGCAGGCTGGAGTGGTGCTTAGCTCTGCTGGGGGGTACAGCTGGCTGACCACCCCGGCTTCTCTAGCCAGGACAGAGCCACACGCTGGGATGGGCAGCACTGGGGGCTTGCACCAACTCTTCCCTCCATGTTGAGCCTGCAAGCATGGGGGCTGTGCCTGGGAGCTCTGGGGGTGCATCGTTTGCTTGAGGAAATGTTTTGGGTTGTGATTGTGTTTTTCATTTTTGGGGGGGCAAGTTTCCCCAGGAGAGGGAGCAGTCCACACAAATGATGTGGAGGGGAATGAATCAGCTTGTTCCAGCTCCAGCTAAACTGCATTTGCCTCCTTGCTGTGAAGGCCACCTTCCTTCATGGTCCTCCTCTTCAGCTTCTCTTCCTTCACCTTGGTCTCCTCTCATGCCCTTCTGGTACTTTTGTCCATGCCAGCCCTCTGAGGCTTCAGTGAAGGTGCTTGCTCCTCTCCCCTTCTCTTAGATCCCCTCCTCCACAGTGCACCCCAGGGCTGCCTCCAACCCCACAGCTCACACCGCTGATCCCTGAGCTCCAGTCATTTCCCAGCACTGTGTCCTGCCCACGTCTGCCCTGAGCCGTGGCAGCTCCTGTGGTCACTGTGGTGACAGTGGTCAGGCAAAACAAGACATGGCCCAGCTCAGGAATCCGGAGCTGCCTGGCTGAAAATCTCCTTTTGATCCTAGCAACAGTAACTCGCAGGGGCTGCTGCTCGGATATCTATTCCAAGGCTGACCATTTCCCTAGCAGTCGATTATATTTCCAGTGACACATGCATAGAAAACCAGAGGAAAATTAGGGGTTGTGGAGTTCAAACCCACTGCTGCCAAAGTTCCTGCCTTGTTTTATCAGGAAAAGTTCCAAAAAATGGTAGCCTGGTTACCACTGCAGAAAGGGTTTGCAGTTTCTTGCTGATGACTTCTTTCTTTATTCCTTCCTTTCTCTCTCTCTTAGATCCCCTCCTGGTTACTTAAAAAAAAACAACAGAGTTAACCTTGTGAGAAATAAGCCTCTGCTGCATTGTATCTCGGTACATCTGATACAGAAACACCTCCTGACATGTGCTGCCATTCTTAGGGCTGCTGTAAGCTGAACCACTCCGGGAAAATTTCCAAGGAAATGGGCAGAATTCTCAAGGACAGGACGAGGAGGACAGGACAAGGTGTCTGTTCACCAGCAGTCCTGGGAAAGTGGTGCAGCAGGGAGGCTGCCCAGGCAGTGACTGGCATTAATAATAGCGCTGCTCTTCATTGCAGTGTGCCAGCAGGAAGATTGAAGAGGGTTTGTGGGTGGATGATGCTCAAATTAAGGGCAGGGGATTTTGCAGCGAGGGCTTGAAGTCATATAGCTGTTAGGGGAATGAAGTGGAGTGAGGTCTGCAGCTGTCTGCCTGGAGATGGTCATCCCTGCTAAAGACATTCCCCAGGACAGAAGCAGCCTTTTAAGAGCAGCGCTGCGACAATTACATCTCTGCTGTGCTCTAGCTCTGTGTTTGACACAAAGAAGTCTACAGACACATGCTGTGATTTTTAATGCTGCTGTCAGCTGAACCACTCTGGGAAATGTTCCAGGGAGCTTGGGGCAGAGCTCTGAAGGACAGATTGAGAACAGTGCAAGGTATCGGTGCTAACAGCAGACCTAGAAAACTACTGTGCTGAACACGTTGCCTCAAAGGGGGGAAACTTTTCAGTGCATGGCTGCTTTTAGGTTGGTACCACTTGGTACAAGTTAGTCCAGTGCTTGCAACCAGCTCCTGTCACAGGCAGCCCCAAATACTCCAACTGAACAGTGTCCAGGCCCATGCTTAGTTTCCAGTATGAGTGAGGTGGGATGTCAGTGATCAGGCTGTGTGTGGCCTTCCTGGGGGCAGGGGAGCCCCATACACCTCCAGAGTGTTGCAATTCACCAGGCTGTGCTGGAGTCTGGCTCTGTCTGCTCTTAGTGAAGGTTATCTAGGCCCATCAGATCATGCAGCTCGTGTTGGTTTTGGAGGCTGATGGGGGATCCTACCCAGCACTGGGGGTAAACACTTCATGCTGCAGCCAAAGGTCACTCAGGCAGGACTGAGTTGTCATCTCTGCTTCCAGTTTGCATGGAGAAAAGGGTATTAAACAGGGAGGGGGGTAGAGGAAGTGTGTGAGGCAGCTCAACTCGGATTGTTGATGTGTCCATTCAAAGGGCAACACCAGAGTCAGGTGAGCATGAGTAAATTTCCATTTATGAGGCCCTGACCTTAGACTCTGGACCTCCACAGTTGAAAAATCACTAAAGGGCCACAGAATTACATGCCCACGGAAACAAGGATGACTTGAACTTCAGTATAAATGCCATGGCCCCCTCAGCTTTGTCACATGCTCTGAGATAACAGCATGTCTTACCTCAGAGGAATCCCTTTTGCCATCTCACCATGGACCTGTTGGCTGGTACCACCCAAGGGCCAACATTCTTACAGAGCTTATCACCTCCAGGGCTTTCTGTTCAGAAGACATGTCTAGTCAAGGAACTCCTGGTCCCTGCTGAGGCAGGACGTGCAGCAGGTTTGGCCTGTTAACATTGTCAGGTCTCTTTGGGCTTTGTTTTAGTGCCTTTCTAGCTCTTTGCTGGGATGTTTCATTCCTTCAGTTGTGTGCTTTCAGTTTCAAAATTCTTTTCAGGTGGTCTTCCTAACTGGCACCACACGGCCTGGATGTGGCTGTATCTGGAAGCACAACAGCGATGCTTAAGCCGTGATTGTTGGGCACAGTAGGTATTTTGATTTCATCACTTTTTGCTTGAGTCTGGGCACCTACTTAAACAAGGAGAAAAACTACCCAACAGGGTAAGTTGTTGCAAGAAGCTGAGTTCAACTGGAGGCCTTGGACTAGTTACTTCAGACCTTGGAAGTCTACAGTAAAGGTCCTGTTAATTGGAATGATTGTCAGCTCAGGCCTTCTCCTGTTCCACGTCCACTACACCCTAGTCTAGGAAAGAGAACCACTGATGGAGGAAGCCCCTGGGCCAGGAGGGCTGGAGAGCTGGAACCTAGGCACTAGTGATCACCACAGGCTCTGAGAGAACTTGGCTGTGAATTGTCAAGGGCTTTGCACAAGTTGGGAGAAGAAAAGAATAACGTTGGGCAGAGCTGCTAAGTAATAAACTCACTTAAGTGTTATAGAGACACCCAGAACCTGAGAGGACCCTTAATACTCCCCAGCCCTGGCTGCAGGTGAAGTAGTAAGTGCACGACTGAGGTGTAGCCAGGAGGGGTGCTCAGGATTCTCCCTTTCATAGGCAGAACTGCCCCAGAGGAGTGAGTTGGGAATGAGTGGTGTAATTCTAGCACAGGATGGAGGAGCCATGGGATATGCAGGGAAATAGCACAGGAAAGAGGGCTGGAGAAGGAAAGGCTGGGATTAAATGGTCTCCAAAGAGGATAGAAAATATGGAAGGGGAAGAGCTGCTTTAAGGCACAGGGAGACCAGTAAGCACTGGGGTGTGTGCTGAGAGCAGTAACATGATGTGTGTTGGCTGAGGGGAGCTCACTCAGCTCAGCTGACACCCTGGAAGAAAAACAGCAACAGTTGAGTAAAGCCTGGGACACAGGGAGAGAGGAAAATAGGGAAGCAATTGAATTACCAGGGGGCATTACAGGAGAGTGGAGTGTGCAGCAGCAGTGTAATCACACTGAGCTGTTCTCACCAGGCAGATCATCAGCCTCTCACCCTGCTTTTGTTTTTCATCTCCAGTTTCCTTCTCCCCCAGCTCTTCTTCAGCCATGAAGTGCCTGTTCTGTTTACACAAGTGGATGCTTTCTCAGTATGAAAAGCTAAAGCTGCACATCACTCCTCCTGGGTGTTCCCCTCTCCTTGTGTGTTTAACAGCAGCAAACTTCTCATTTAGAGGTGCTGCTGCAGTTCAGAGCTTCTCTGGATGTGTCCTTGGCAGATGAATCTCCATATGTGCTGGGGGTTAGCGTGTGACAGGGGGTGCCAGGGCAGTAGGCAGTGCACAGCTGCAGCTCACAGTGCAGGGCATGCTCTGGACAGCCTGTCTCTGGGTACCCAGCGTTGGAGACCCCTGGCCAAGGCAGCTCACCTGGGGTGCTGCACTCCTGGGTGTTCCAGCTGGAACCCTGGGGCTGCAGCTTTGGTGCAGAGGCTCCCAGGCTGAGAACTGCAGCTCTGTCCGTGTGACCAGCACTGCCACTCCTGAAGGTCCTTGACCCAGTTCCTCTGTCAGAGTCCCTTTCCTTCTGAGCCCTGGGCAGGAGCAGCTTGTCTTAGGATGGGTTTCATCATATGGTAATGGAGCATCCTCTCCAAATGGCCTTTAGTGCTCCACACCCCCAGGGTGGACTGAGCTGCCCTCTGCAGTGCCAGAGATTGGTGGGGAAGCTGAACAGGTTGGACACTGGAGGAATCCCTCCTTTGACCACTGAGATGACCAGCTTTTGATAGCTTCCCAACATAGAGAAGACTTGCACTAAGTGAATTTATTTCTTCCCTCTTCTCATATTTATGTGTTGAATCACTATTCTCTATTCAGCAAGTCAATTAGCTGTGCCTGCCATGGTGCAGGGAACACTGGAGTTTGCTCTAAGGCTTTTTTCAGAAAATTCTGGTTATCCTGCCTGCATACAGATACCTACCTACAGCTTACTCAGGAGACCTCTATTTGCATGCAGTGACTATGAAGTATTTTGGAATTGCTGGATTGTTTGTTCCTAACACAAACCCCATGAATGGGGTATAAAAGCTTTCTCAGAATTTGCAGGTGTTTGAGTTAGTTGGTGGCATCTTAAGTGAAACAAGTGAACTTGGGAGACAAAAAAAGGAGACATCATTGACTGGTGTGTTTCCAGAGGTTTCCACTGCTGAGTTGGCAACTAGCCCTGCTTTTATTTCCCTCACTCTGACATGTCTACACTTCGTGTGCCAGCTACAGTGATTTACAGTCTTCCCTTCCAGAAGTGAAGTTTCTTAACCAGTTATAAATGAGTAAAAGATGTTTCTTGCCACTCATTTTATCTGTCCAGAAGTGATAAGAATTGATCTGATGAACAGAGATATTTCATGCCGGGAGCAGCTTGGGAATCTTGCAAGGCAAAAATGTCTTTGGGATATATATTAAACAGGACTCCACACTGCTTCTCCTTCTTTCCCTTTATTCTTGGAAAGAATAAGCCCCAGACTGTGGAGTGCAGGTCCTTGCTGTTCCTGGTGGTGATGGTGGTTTGTGTGGCTGGGCCAACCTTTCGCCAAGCATTGCTTCATAGAGGTGAGGGTTTCTTAAAAGACATTGAAAATTGGGAAAGCTCTGTCAGAAATTTCACTGATAATGTCTTCAAGATGTTTCAGTGTTGAAGAGGTGGAGGAAGATGAGGACAGCATAGGGAAGGTTATTACAAAAGCAGCACTGGTCTTCTGTAAAACCGTGGTAGCTTCACCTGTCTCAGGCAGATCAGCAGCTTCTTTTTTCTGGCTCTTGGAAGATGCTGAATTGGTGGCCTGCAGATGTTTGGCCTCACTGCTGTGGAGGAGACCATTCCCTAACAGCAGCCTGGCCTTCTGAGGACATACCCAGACCCACAGCATGTTTGGAAGGTCACTGCTATGCTGCTGATCTGTGGAATTTCCATTTCCTATGATGATTTTGCTTTAGAAAGGGGAGCTGGGGTTAAGACTGGACCTGGAGAGATTTTGGGTTGTGTGGGGCTGGGAGGGTAGAAGAGAAGGGCCACTGTGACTGCCTGGGAGAGGCATGGGCAGGGGGACTGTTTCTTTGTGAGGTGCAGAGGTTTCCTAGAGCAGGATCTCTGAAGTACCTGCTGGCAGAAGCATTCCAGGCATTCCAGCGCTCTGGTGCTAAGCTCCCCACGGCAGCTCACCCTGCTCCAGCTGCAGCAGCCTTGGCAAGGGCTCCTGCTCAGCCACGGGCTCTCATCCACTGCTCTAATTAGCAAATTCATTATGTGGAGTAGCTCTGCAAGCTGCGATTTTGCAGCTGCACCTGCAGGAGAAGAGGGATGTGATTTTAGGGTGTTGCTGTTGTGAACAGAGCCACCTGAAGCAGGTGAAAGGGCTTGTGGTGGGCTGCCCACCACGGCGGGTCCTCCCAAGCTTTCCTGGGGGCTTTGTGCACCAGCCAGAAGTGGTGGTTCTCCGTGGTCCTCACTCCTCCCATAGCCACTGTGGTGATTCTTCATGGCCCTCACCTCTCCCATAGCTGCTGTGGTGGTTCTCCATGGCCCTCACCCCTCCCACAGCTGCCGTGTTGGGTTGTGTTTCCCTGTGCTGTGAGGGGCAGAGTTTCACACCATCTCAGTGTCAACAGGCTTGTAAATCATCTACTTCATAGTCGCAGGTGAGATAACATATGACATGCTAAAGGCACTAAGAAATCCTTCCCACCTCACTCACCTTCCCCACCAAGGACTGAGTCTTGTCCAAAGCTGCACAAACAGGATTCTGAGATAAAGACCTTGGGTAAGAATTAGCAGAACAAACAGAGCGTGGAGTGGTTTGTGCCCCAGCAGGGACTGGCCTCCTCAAGGCCGGAGGATGGGTGTGGGAGAACACACCTTGCTGAAAGGAAAGCTGAAAACATGAACAAAACACAGCTTGGAGCAAACAAAGCCCTGCTCAGCAGTCTGTAATATTTTAATTAGATTGATGGAGCATGGGAGGAGGATCACACAAGGGCCGTGCACTCTGTGCTGAGGGGATTGCCCAGGATTTCAGCACCTAGTAGCAGAAAAACCTTCTAGAAGCAGAAGGATCGTGTTGTGCTGAGCATGGTGCAGTGCAGCAGGGTCAGCCAGAGTTAATGCAGCTCTACCTTAGAACTATATGCTCCAAACTATAGTTCTGTCTTGACTTTTGTATGGAGTTGGGCTGGGGTGGAGTTAAACGTTCTTCCCAGTAGTGGGTACGGGGCTGCGTCGTGGATTTGTGCTGGAAACAGTGTTGGTAACTCAGGCATGTTTTAGTTATTATTATTACCTTTCTGTTCTCTCCCCTGTCCCACCAGGGTAGGGAGAGTCAGCAAGTGGCTGTGGGGGGCTTAGTTGTTGTCTGGGGTTAAACCACGACAGTTTAATAATGGCAGTTTAAGAGGTAAAGCAGAAGCTGCCCCCAAGCAAAGCCAAGCCAGATCCAGAGCACAGCCCCTACCTGCTGCTGGGGAGAACATCAACTCCACCCCAGCCCAAACCAGCACACCTTGAAAAGCACTTTGGGAGAGTTTGCTGTTCATCTGCAAACTGTCCATCTGTGAACAGAGAAAAAGAGCAGAAATTTCCCAGTTTCTCCCTTCCCTTCTCTGCCATGTGCAGCAAACCCTCCTGCAGCAGCACAGGTCCTGGGGGCATGTTAGTTCAGTCACCGTGTGGGGCCTCTCTATTGATGACTGGCTTGGTTTCAAGGTTTTCTTTTCTATTTCTGTCCTTACATGGATGAAATCCAGTGTTGGAGCATTATCTGCTATTGATGGGGGCTACGTTCTGACTGAAAGGCAAAAAAATCCAAATCTATGATTTTTTGCTAACCTGACATCAGGACCTGGAGGAGATGTTTGTAGGTGGAACATGATGGATCACAGGACTGTAGTTTTAGGTCAGTAACACCTCAAAACCTGTTCCTTTTGCAGTTCTTTCCCTAGGAGAGCACATGATCTATAGCTCTGGTCAGTGCATGGGGGTAGTGGCCACATCCCCTCCACTTAAGGCTTATTTAACTTTCCGATGCTGCTGCAGAGCTATTGTTAGTTTGCAGATAAGACAAGTGTTATCATTTTAGCTCAGTCTAAAGGAAAAGGACAGGAGGGAGCTATTGGATTCTCCACTGTGTTCCTCTCTGCCTGGTGGCAGAGTTGTCCTTCACGCTGATCTCTCAAATGTGGTCATAATAACAGCAGAGCTTTATTTCTACTGGTTACCAGCCAAAAGCAACAGCTAAGCTGAGCCAGAAAACACCATCCCTCCTGCTTTGCAGGGCATGTGCTGAACCTTGGGGCTGATGCTCTGATATTTCTCTAGATCTTTCCTGAGGAACCAAGGGGACACAGAGACCTTCATTCCCCCCCAAACAAGCTGGTCTGCCTAGTCTTGGCCATGAGCAGACCTGCTGCCCTCTTCCCAGCAGACTGACCTCCCCGTGCCCATCAGCAACACCTCCCTTCTCTCCTGGATTGCTTTTGCTGTTGGTAGGTTTCTTACAGCTTGTTCATGGTGTGCTTTTAAGAAAAGGGACCCTGCTGCAAAAGTTACAAAGCAAAAGGAATTCTGGCCCTTCTGCCAGAAAAAAAGTGCGTGGTCCTGGCCTCCTGACCATGCTCAGCTCAGCTTTCCCTTCATTTGTGTGAACACTGGGGAAATAATTATAGAATCAGAGAATGGTTTGGGTTGGAAGGGACCTCTAATGGTCATGTAGTCTAAAGTCCCTACAAAAAGCTCTACCTAGGTCAGGTTGCTCAGAGCCCCATCAAGCCTGACCTTGAATGTCTCCTGGGATGCGGCCTCCACCACCTCTCTGGGCAACCTGTTCCAGGGATCAACCATCCTCATATTAAAGAACTTTTTCCTAATATCCAACTAAATCTACCCTTTTCTAGCCTAAAACCATTACCCTTCATCCTGTTGCTACAAACAGGAGAACCCTGTTCAGAGAGAATTCAGAGTCACTTTGGATGGTGTTCACCTTCATTCTAGACATCTGCAGAGTAGATGTGTACACCCAAGCTGCCCAATCTGGATTCCTTTAATACCCAATGAAAGAAATTGGCACTTGTCTGAAGAATTTCCAGGGGTAAGTGAAACTTGCCCTTGGTGCTGTTGTCTACACAAGAACTTGGACTGAGCTGAGATGTCTGCGGTGAAATCCCACCCTTAGTGGGCTAAAATCTTGGAGGACATCAGAGGACCCAAGTTGTCCTGCGCTGTGAAAGGGAGAGGGGGAGCACAGGAAGGCTGCACATGAAGAATCTATTAAGAACAAGAAAGTCCTGTTAAGGCTGTGATTTTATCAAGTTTACGTGGAGATGGATGGTTTTTAAATAGGGAAAAATAAGTGTAACAGATCCCTGTAGACTTCAGTTGCCCATTTCAGGGCTAGCTTGGTGGACAGTGTACCCTGAGGACACTGATAGGAAGCCCTGTAGGACTTGCCAGTAGGAGCAAATGATGGAAATGGGATGTTCTAGGAAGGCAGGTGGTGGTTGCGTAGTGCTTCTATTTTTGGGTTTTGAGGTCACGCGATTTGTTTTGAAGTCATTCTAATTCAGGGCTGGAAGGGAGCAGGAGCTGTGTTGTTGGCTACAAACCTGGTTTGAACTTTAACTGAGCAGTGTCTTCCTGTGGCAGGTCGCCATGCAGCCACGGGGCACGGGTTGGAGGACAGCGCTGGCAGCGTCCCTGGGACTGCACAAGTGCCAGAATGGCCTGACCCATCACTGCTGAGCCTCTGCCTCCAACTCCCGTGGGATAACAGGACCTCTGGGGCTGTGCCAGGCAGGTACAGGGCCACCAGTGTCCTCTGAGGACAAATACACAAAGTCCCAAGACAAAGAGGCTAATGACAGGGAAGAGCTGGCCTGGCTCTGCTCTTCTGTCGTGGTTTTGTCCATCAGGTCATAGAATCATAGAATGTTTTAGGCTGGAAGGGACCTGTAGGGGTCATCTTGTCCAACCTCCCTACACAAGCAGGGACATCTCTACCTAGGGCAGGGTGCTCAGAGCCCCATCAAGCCTGACCTTGAATGACTCCAGGGATGGGGCCTCTACCACCTCCCTGGGCAGCCTGTTCCAGGGATCAACCATCCTCATAGTAAAGAACTTTTTTCTAATATCCAATCTAAATCTCTCCTTTCCTAGCTTAAAACCATCACTCCTGGTCCTATCGTTAAAAACCCTTTTGAATAGACCTTCCCCTGCCTTTCAGATACTGAAAGGTCCTCAACAGTGGATAGCTGCTCACTTCAAACATCTCTATGGGGAGCATCTTCCCAAGGTCCTGCTCACTCTGTCTGTCACTGTGCTGAGCAAGTTACCCATCTTGAATCAAACCCTTTTTTAGCAATAACCTTGGCAGGCACAAGTGAGAGGAGGAAACCTCTCAGGAAGGCTTAAGTAGGTCTTTTCATCCGCTCCCAAGGAGAAGGTTTCTCATCCACCAGCTCCCTGCTTGGCAGAAGCGCCGGTTTCAAAGCCTTGCAAAACAATGGCTGGCAAAACCTACACTTCAGGAGTAAGGAAACAAATTAACTTCTCGTGCTTGAAAGAGCTTATTCTTGTTTGGCTGCTCTGTAAGACAGCCTCCTGAAGACCTCGGAGGGACAGTAATCTTACAGATACTGTGCTTGCAGTCAGAATTAAGTTGGGGGGGAGGGGGTTTCTGTTGATGTGGAGCCTGTAATCACAGTAATTTTGGGGTTACATGGTTGATGAGCTAGAATTATTTCTCGTAGCAGAGCCAATTGCTGAGAGCGAGCTATATTTTGGTATTTTTCCATCTCAGGCATGCCCAGAAAGCACACGCCTTAACTCTTCTATGCGATTGTTTAGAAGCTGTGAGAAAATCCTCTAAATATAGTAATGACTGTAATACTGGTACAAAATTGCCCCTTTTCCCCAAACCCAGCATGAGAGAAGGGCTGAGAGGGGATTACACCTTTCTTACAACGCTTTCTCTGCTCCAGTGTTGCACTGAGAACAGCAAAGTGGCTGAGATGATTTTTCTGAGCAGAGAAGGTGCACATTTGGTGCAGAGCAGCACTTCAAGCTAGTTCCTGAATTAGCTCAGCCTATGTTTGGTGGAGCTGTGGTCCTGCTGGGTCCCCAGGCTGATGTCCACTGCTGCTGGCCTTTCTCCAAAGGGCAGCACGAGCTTTCCCAGGCAGCTGGTCCCACAGTAATATGTGGAGGAACAAGTACTTGTGGCTGCTCTCCTCCTCCAGCCCCAGATGCAGCAATGAATCACTGTGAGTGTTATCTGATGAGGGGCTGTGAGGCACGCCAAGCTCTGGTGAGGTGCATAGCTGGGATACCTGATGGCCCACTGGCAGCCACCTCAGAGAGATCCCTAGGAGGTCCTAGGCTGCTCTTTCAGGGCGGGTAGATTTGCCAAGCCCATGTCAGAGCCTGCAGAGAAGCTCAGGCTGATCTCCAGCTGGCCAAATGCTGTCCCAAAAGAAGGCTGGTTTTGCAGAGGACTGGTAAACTGAATTCCTGTGGCAGATAAGGCGGCTTGGATGAGGGAAAAGACATGGCTGGAGACCAGCTGGGAACCAGCAGGAGTTTGTGTCAGCTGCAGCAGCTAGATTGCAATAGCAAAAAGGTCCTTAACACTGGCTAGTTTGGGAAGCAGAGGACAACAGAACTTCTTTCGCAGCCCAGAGCAGTGTGCTGGCTAACTACACATGGAAGGAAAGGGTTTGAAGTTGCTCAATGTGCTGAGGAATGATACAAGTGGGGATTTGGGCTCACAGCTCTTGGCAATTGGAAGGAATGGAGGGATAGCTGAGTTGGCTCTGTCCTTCATTCCTTGGAGCACAGGGAGGCTCAACCACACTGCAGGCCAACAGTATTGAGTTGGGCATGCACGGGATGTGTCCATGGCAAGGGGAGCTGAAGAACAGTGATTTTCTGAGTGTGCTATGTCGTAGCAAAGGTGTCACCTGGGGAGCATTTTGCTGGGCTAATTGGATATTAGGAAAAAGTTCTTCACTGGGGGGATGGTCAAGCACTGGAACAAGCTCCCCGGGGGAGTGGTCAGGGCACCAAGCCTGTCAGTGTTCAGGAAGCGTTTGGAAAATGCTCTTTGATGTATAGTTTAATTTGTGGGTTGTGTGCAGTCAGAAGTTGGACTTAATGATCCTCGTGGGTCCCTTTCAACTCAGGATATTCTATGATTCTAATTACCCTGAACTCAGTGAATAGTTAGGTATTGGTTTATGTCTCGTGTGGTGTGATGCTCTAAGCTTTGATTCCAACCACTCCTCTTACAAAGATTATTAAGAAAACAGTGTTACTCTGAAAGCTAAGATAATGCATAGCTTTACTTTCTGTGCCTTTAAAAAAGGAAAGCAATGAGCTAATCTAAGAGATAAAGGTGTGCCAGGCTTCTGCATTTAAAAGGTTGAGCTCTTTTGATGTCAACCTGCTTATCTTAAATTGCTCAAAACAGGAACGTCGTTTCTGTGATGAGAACTTTTTCCTTAACTATTTGCTTGGTGAATATAGCAATTAGAGAGCTACTCTTAAAAGTGAATCTCCACCAAAGCTGGAGATTTGGAGCAGCTGGCTTGTGTTAGTGCCAGCCCACTGATTCGCACTGCTTGGAATGGAGCGTACATGCTCTTTTCTACTTGCTGGCTCAGGACTTGCTGAGACAGAAGAGCCCAGCAGACTTTGGGGAAATTAATTCTTGTTTAGATCCATAACTGAAATGTATCTGGAAGGATCTGTGTTCATCCTACTCAGAAGAACAGTTGGGATTCAAGGCTCAGTGAAGGAGGGATCTGTATTGCACCTGAAGAGCCCATTGCCAGTGCAGGTGTCATTCACAATACCTTCTGTTAGCGTGAAAACAAATGGGATGGGGCAGTTCCTTTCCCTTGAGCTTCTTCCAGATGATGAGAGACTCCTATTTTCCAAAGTGTGGAAGACAGCTTTTTATTTTGTCATTGGATGTTTCCTTCACCTCCGATTCCTTCTTCTGGCCTTTCAGGGTAGGAGTTGTTACAGCATCTCTGTGTCAGGAGAAAAACTGCGTGTCCCTCTCTCCTCCTGCTTTCCAGCAGAAATAACTCGCTGAGTCTCCCTTGCCTCTTCCCAGATGCTACATCTATCTGGAGTGTAAATAACGGGATACCTTAGTACTTATGCACGACGTGATACCTTTGATTTTAGAGCATCAAAAATAGGTTCTGATGTCGGGAGTGGTGGTATCAAACGTGAAGGGAAATGCTCTGTTCCCGTGAACTCCAAGTGACTGGCAGACGAACACAGAGGGAGTGGTCCTCTCTAGAGTAGTTCAGCCAGCACCTGTAACCTCTTAAACTGCACTCCTATCTCTCATGTGAATCAATATTTGAACCATTATTGACTTAGGACTCAGGCATGATTTATATGGGAGTCTTGGTATTGCAACAACTGCTGTGTTACTCAATCGGATTCCCAGATGACTGGTTAATACATAACAAGCCAGATTTGTAAATTTGGTCAGCATGAGTTATCATCAGAGTGGAAAGGAGAAGTTAATGATATCATATCGTATTTAATTCATAAATCTATTAAATAACTGTCATGGAGAGCAACGTGTTCCGGTTAAAGGGGTGATGGATTTCATCCTGTGTTCAGAGGGTTTCTAATCTGGATTAATTACTTGGTGACCATTTTCTAGTTGTCACAAGTAATTGTATTATTCCTCTGTGTCAAAGTGGAAACAAAGTAGGATTAAATCAGTTTATTACAAAACGCCACAGTAAAAAAACTCTACAGTGTGCAATACTATTCTGGTAACATTTAACAGTGAGCTTAATTCTGGGGTCACAAAACAGCTCAGAGCTTTCAAGTTTAGGTATATCACAATATCACTTTGGCTGTATATAAACTTACCCCACCTCCCAGGCATTATCAGTGATTGTTTCTGAATGAAGGTCACTTGTCTGGATGATGTGGAGCGTTTCGCAGAAAAATCCACTCTACTTTTTTCATGCCAATGTGACAATAAAAAGATCTTTGTAAGTCTAAAGATCAGTACCATAACCAGATATTGTCAGTCAAAGACACTAGGGCAGAGGATTGGCTCTGCAAATGCTGTCTGATCTTTTGGAAGAGACTTTTTGTTGTTGTTGTGTTAAAATAACACAGGAAATTTAGGGTGATGTGTTTCTTCCTGTAAGTGGAAATGATGAGCTAAAACTCTTTGGACAGGCTCAGAAATCCTCCGTGTCTGTGTAAAACAGGCAAGACCTCTTGTTTTCTAGATTCCAGGCTAGAACACTTGATAATTAATGTGTGTGTGTCAGTGTCAGGAAGAAGAACACCTCCAGCTCCCCGAAATGCTTGAACTCCTTTGCTCTGCTGGTTCTGCTGTATTTACCCTGCCTGCTCTCCAGCACATGTGTGCTCTGGGTCCAGTGACCACTTCTTTGGGGGGCAGCTTGCCAAGAATAATCGTACTGCTGCATATTTGGAAATCCCCAGCTAGAAACCATTCTTTGCCTTAAACACTGAACTCTGCCAGGATGCCATGAAAACTGTGCCAATTACGTAAGTACAGCCAGTGCCCCAGTCAGAACCAGTGCCCGGGATCCATATCTGTAAAAGGGAATCCACCCTTTTACAGGTGCACACAGGAAAAAACTGCAGCCTGCCTGAATAACCAGCACTGCTGGAGCTGCAAGTTCCATCACAAATGGATTACTTCAGCTCGGTGTTAGTCCATTGCTGTGCATACTTAGCATAGCAAATTGTTGCATAATAAGAAAAAGGGGAGAAAAAAAATATATTAGAAGTCCAAGTCATTTGAAGATTAGTCTGTGATTTACCTCACGATTTGGCTCAATAATAGATTTTGACATGTTTTAGAGACGTATGCACGTTTTTATTTTACTGCTGGCTGTTGTTCAAGCAGCATACTGACGTGGGTGTGTTCTTGGATCTTTTTATTGTGTCGTATTGAAATATAAAGCATTTACTACCGTGTTAAGGGCAGCTACATGAACATAAGAAGGAAGTCTTCTAGTTGGTTTTGTGCCTGCACTGTCCACACCAGTGTCCAGTGAATGCTCTCGGGTTCTTCACAGCATTTCCCACAAGCAGTGACAGTGCCTGGTGCCCTGGAGTGTGTTCCCAGCTTTCTTCTACACGGTTCTCTGGAGTGTTTTATTAGTGACCGTTATTACATCCATGGTAATGAGTTCTGTGGCTTTTTGCCCTCCTCCCTCGTCACCACGTCATACCCACCTTGTGCTAGTCCTCCTGCTGGCCCGAGAACATGCCCCAGTTTGTGCAGACAACTTGCCTGTGTTGCACATTGAGCAGCTAGAGGTGGCTCTGGCATGTTCCTCCCCAGAGCAGATTTTTTTGGCTCCCAGCTATATACTTCCACAGTGGAATTCATAATGTAGAAAACTTCTAGTCACTTTTGGCCACAGTAGACATATTAGAAAAGATGCAATTTAGCACACTTTAGAACTTTCTGAGTGTTTCCAGTGATTTGTGTGGCTCTTTTAACCCTAGGAAGAGTTGCAAAAATGTGCTATCACAGAGAAGAGACCATGCCCGGTTTCTTTTTCCACTAGCAGGCTGAAATCTGTCCCAGTGAGGCCACAAAGGACATTCAGGTGAGCCTACGGGCCAGGGGCAGGTCTGCTGTCGGACAAGACAGGGGGCAAGAAGGGGAAGCAAAGAGCCTGTTTCTCTGCAGCTTGAGAGACTCTGTCACAAAATGACAGTGGTGGCAACCCTCCTGCATGGAGGACATCCTCCAGCAGGCCAAGCAAGCAAGCAAGGACCACCTGATGGGTGAGGACCCCCCCCCCCCCCCCCCCGGTGCCTTCCACGCACTCCTCCAGCCAGCAGAAGCAAGTGCAGCCCTGCCCTGACCAGCTGCTTCTCACCAAGAACTAATAAAACCAGAGAAGATTAAGAGGGAAGAGAGAGAGGATTGAGTGCAGGTAGAGAACCGGTTACTATAGCAACTGTTTTCTTCTTTGAGCATAGCTTGGGAGGACTCCCTTGCGAGGGGATTTCTGCGCAGTCCCCGGGCTGGGAGGGGAGGTTGCTGCAGGAATCTGGTTTGACAAAGGCTGCGTGGCTGCACTCTTGAACTCTGCTGGGGATCAGGGGGAGCCGGGCTGGGCTTGGAGAAGAGCTTGACGCTCATCCAAAAGTAAAACAGATGTTGGAGCGCCTGAACTCATGGGAGAGATTAGTAAACTGCCATACCTCGTGGTGTATTGTTCTGCAGCTATGGCTGGAGCTGTTACTGTACCACAGTACCCCACACAGCCTGCAGTTCCAAAGCTGGAGTTTTAAAAAGAATATTTAGCTGTTTCCTACTGGATTTTTAAATCAAAGTTCCTGAGAAAGTTCCCCAACATGGTTTCTTCAATGAGATGAAATTGGTAGAGAGGAAGAAATGATTTGCAGTATAATAAAGGTTTGGTCAGTCTGACCCCAAGACAAGTTATACTCTGGGACTCGAGCCAGGTAATGTTATCTTAGCAAACTGCCTGGAGTACCTGGCACTGTACAAGCTCCAGGTCTTTGTGGTTATCTTAGACCAACATAGCAAATGAATGAGCATATTATCCTTTTGGTAGGGCTGCTTTCTGGTGTAAGGCTTCCCTTACATTCACAGGAGGCATATAAATGCCAAGGCAGTGCCTAGGGTAAATCCCTCATCTTCAGCCCTCGTTAACCCCGTGTGCACTAGCAGGGAGATTTCAGGGGCCAAAGTTGCACTTTGGGTTTTTGCTGGTATTTTATGCTGGAAACCAGACAAACCCAGAAGGAAAATAAATGAACCTATGATCCTCTCAGATTTAGTCCTGGCATTCTCTATCCTCAGGTCAAAGCACAGATGACACTGCAAATTCTCTTGCTAAGGGGGCGAATTCTCTTGCTAAGGGGGCTTTGGGTGAAATGCTCCACTCTATTCTCCCCAAGCTGCTTATTGTCCCTTTTCCCAAGCAGTATTGTTGCTGGAGACATGGATCTAGGAGAACATTTTCTGCCATGATCCCACATGACTGAGGAAGAAGGGAGGGCAGCTGTGCAGCTGCATCTTGCCTAGGTGAGTAACACAACTTCAAACCTTTCTAACCCCTGGCTTGCAGGGTAGCATTTTTTTGGCCATTGATGCAGGGAATAAGAAGCAGCAGCCTTAATATTCATTTAAAGATCATCAAGGGTCTTGGAAAGAACCAAGGAGTTGCAAAATGAAAGCAGGCTCCCTGCTCCAAGTGCCACTTGAACGCAGAACTAGGCTGAGAGTAATTTGCTACTGCAAGGTCTCTGCCATGAGCAGCACGCTGGGGAGGTGAGCCAAGAGGCTGAGGAACCCAAGGACAGCCCTGAACTCTCACCCACACTTGCAGTGACTGCACAGCTCCCATGTCAAAGTCTGCAGCCTCAGCCTGGCTTCAGAAACTGGGTTAACAAACTCAACAGCAACCTGTGCTGGTCCATAGAGAACGTTTATCAACAATGGCTGTTAACAGGTCTGCAAGATTTTCACCTGAATTATCTGCTCCTTCTACAGAACTGTCATTCTGTCTGTGCCATGTGGCAGCTCTGGCCTCAGCAGGCACTTGATCTTGCCAGTAAAATCTGCTGCTGCTTGGTGTAGTAGAAAGACTCATGAAAAGAAATGACATGCTTTATGAGTCAGAATCCCAGCCTGAGCTCTTTTGTGAGCAATAAGCAATTTCTACTGCACCAGTGCAACTGGAGTGAGGTAAATCATGCGTCAACCCAACTGCAGTTCCCTTTGCTGCAGACATACAAGTATTACAGAAAACTGGGAAAAATATTCTAATAAAGTTTAGTAAATCACACAGATTAATATATTAACAAATGGCCCATGTTATACTGACATAGAAAAGAGACACGTGCCCTCTCCTGAGTGAATATGTGATGAAGGTTGCATTTGGGACCAGTGGGAAGTAGACATTTCCATCAAGGCTTGGTGAAGAAGTGTCTCCATTGCTTCAAAGGAAGGAATGGACTCACTGAGCATTCAGCCACTGAAGTAATGGATGCATGGTCATGGGATGGGGTTGAAGAAAAAATAAATTACAGAGAAAAACATTGCTTTTTACTGACTGAGGGGATTTCTGTGATGAGGAGTTTTCTGTCCCTCCATGCTGACAGCAGAAGTCATGCAAACTCTGAAGCCTCTGCTCACCCCAGAAGAGGAGATCTCGCTCCAGATTGCTTACAGCATAATTAGTCACTATGTGATTCGTGTGTGCACTTATCTCACCCTTATTTCCTTCACAGGCTTTAAAGAGAGGTTATCCAGGGGATACAGGCAGCTGAGGAACTATTCTCTTATTAGGCTTCATTTATTAGATGCTTCAGTAGATGAACCTATTAGATGGAATCAGAAGCTGAACACAGATACAAAACCCATGGCTGCTGCCTACAAAAAAGTATGTGCTAATGCAGCTTGGTTGCTATGGTGTCAAATCTGACATCAGGAACATGAAGACACGTTTGCCTCTCGCCGTTACTCAAGGAGCCAGCTGGTTGGTTGGCTGAACCATTGGGTGGGATGTTGCTGCTGAGAACACAACCAGGTTTCTCAAGTCTGAGTTCAGTATTTTAACCACTCAGTCTCGGAGTGTTTGAGCCAAGAATTCAGTGCTTAATTCCCTTCTTTGAGCTTTCTTCTGGTGCCTTTTAGGTTTCAATACATCCTGATGTTGTCAGAAGCCTTAGTTTTGTTGAATTTGATGATATGCATTATCTAAGGGCAAGGGATTTCTTCTTAGAAGCAGAAAAAAGTAGAACAGGTTTGTTTTCCCTTCTTCAGATTGTTTCATTTGAAGGTGGACTGAAAACCTATGAAAAGTACCATCCTAGTATCTCTCCAATGAGAACCTCTCTCTCTGTAGGGCAGGAATTGATACTGAAGAGCAGGATTTCTCCTGTGTGCTTTGAGCCAAACCAGGCAAGTTCTTGGGTAAGAACAGAAAAGGGTTTATTTTCACTTCCAGTGAAACCAGTACCTGTCTTTCTACATACTCTACTGGGTTTTGCATCATGCCTTTGGACCATTTGTCTTCAAGTGTTTCTGCTGAGGCTTTCAGCAGGACCAAGTTCAGGCCACTGCTGCTCCATGGTTCCTGCCTGGTCACGCCCACCACACCTGAAAAGCACCATAATGGTGGGAGGACATGGCTGAAGGATTACCTGCAAGTTAAAGATGAAACTCACCTTAGTCCATAAGGAATTCCTTAAGCAACGCTTAATTCCTGGGAATATTTAAAAAAAAATCATTTTGGCCATTGACAGATTGATATGACTTCACATCAACTCAACCTGCCAGCCCTGTGGTGATGCACCTTTATTTGTATCACGAGTTCCTCTGCTGCTTTGTTCTCACCTGCTTGCACTGTACACACTTGTGGCTCCTCAAGATAGACCATGTTTGTTGTAAACCACTCTGAGCAGCTTTCAAGTGAGTTTTATGCCCTTTCTGTAAACTTGATGATAAATTACAATGAGTAACTAACTACTAATAATCTGTTAAAGCAATAAATGATACAATGAGCAGAACAAACGCCAGGAGGAAATATCCGTATGGGCTTCACATGGATCCAGGAGAGTTATCAGAGTGGAAGTCGTTACAGGACTAAGATCCATCTAATCACAAAGGACATAAAACAAATACAGCTATAATTTCCCTATCTCCTTCTAAATTCTGAGGCTTTAAAAGAGATTATTTGAGGTTTTGAAGCAAAGCTTATGACTTGGTATGAACAAATGTCAGTGAAAGGGCCACCATCAGGAGTTTTCCTGTCTAGTAAAGGTGGATAGAATTCCCTCCACCCAGAAAAAACGAATCTTTTATTTCTCTGACTTTTCTGCCTTCTCTTTTCACACTAATAGCAATCTAGAAAAATTCAGTCAAATTAATAAGGAAAAATCAAAAGTCCTTTTACTCATGCTATGACAAAGTAGTGTGAAGCTCACGCACTTGGAAATGGAAGGGCCAGTTTGAAAAGCAAATTTTTCTGGTATTTTCACTTCTTCCCACATGTAGAGACACCATCAGCATTTGCTGCAGAATGAGCTTTGCATCCGTAGAGCTGGTTTTTTGGTACTGAGCTACTCAGCACCAAGGATGTTGTCAGGTACTGCAGCAGGGACCTGCAAAGGAAAGGGAGAAGCCCTTTCCCTGCATGTCCCCTCTCCAGCATCCGAACCGTGCTTGGATTCTAGGGTTTCATTTCCCAAAGGGGACAAGAGAGAATCTGTGTCTCTCCTGCTCCAGTTTGACACCCCTACCCCAGACATCACTCCTCCAAGTGAGGACTGATGAAGCTGAAGCTGCTTTGCCAGCTCAAAGCCGTTCCAGAGCCAGTTCTGGAGCTTTCCTGACACTTCCCAGGGAATCCCGGGGCTGTCTGGGTTTTTTCCAGGACTAGAGCGCTGAAGTGAAGTGGGCAGGGAAAATGAGGAGCAGGCCATGAAGGGATGTGTTGGGAAGGGCTGAGGGAAGGAGCATATTGGGAAGACAGCGATCCCCACCCTAACGGTAACTACTACAGAAGACCCCACAAGCTTCTATACAGCAAAAGACCAAAGGAGGAAGGACACCTGGAAGCGCAAAGGTAGCTCAGAGCTCAAGGGTGATTCATTCCTTTGCTGCCCATTCGTGACGAGGCAATACAGCACCGTAGGCAAGGTTCTCCGGGCCGCGGCTGGTGTGACATCACCGGCCCAAGCACCGGGAGGCAGGTGCTGACGTTTCCCGTAAGCGGAGCGCTGCCCGCGGAGACGCTGGCGGGAGCAGAGCTTCCTCGGGAGCCGGGAGCGAGCGGCGCGGGCACCGATCAGCCTCGTCCACGGGAACTCCGCAACTTCCCGTAAGCGGCGGGGGTTCAATAAACACGTTGTTGGTCGCTGTGACCCACGCTGCCGAGCTTTCCCGCATGCCTTCGTGGCGAGTCACGGCAGGGAACGGCACCGGCACGGCCACGGAGCACCGGCTCCGTTACACGGATCCAGGGCAGGCAGCTCCACCGCCCGGCTCCCTCCCTTTGCCCACAGGGTTCAGCCCCGACCGCGGCGGCGACCCCGAACTTCCCCCGTTAAAGGGCCCGGCAGGAAGCAGCGGGCACAGAGGGACGGCGGGCAGGGGAGCAGGGCCGGGGGGGCTCGGCGGGGCCGGGCCCGGCAGGAAGCAGCGGGCACAGAGGGACGGCGGGCAGGGGAGCAGGGCCGGGGGGGCTCGGCGGGGCCGGGCCCGGCAGGAAGCAGCGGGCACAGAGGGACGGCGGGCAGGGGAGCAGGGCCGGGGGGGCTCGGCGGGGCCGGGCCCGGCAGGAAGCAGCGGGCACAGAGGNGCGCCGTGGGAAGGCGCGCGCACGCTCTTCGCGCTCGCTCGCGACTTCGGCCCCGCCCCGAGGGCCCAGGGAGCCAATCAGAACACGGGAAGACAGCGTGAGCCGAGCGGGCCCGCGTGCCGGGCTGCTATAAAAGGCGCGGCCGGGGGCGAGCGCGCGGCTCACTTGCTGCTGGCACTCGCGGCGGGAGAAAGCACCCGAGGGGAGAGCTTCNGCTTCACAGCCGCCGCCCCCTCGCCTCACGCCATGAAGACCAAGTTCTGTAACGGCGAGACCGACCCCTCCCCGCTCGGGCTCCTCCTCGGCTGTAGCCCCGGCGGGGGCGGCGTCCTCCCTGCTGCCGGGCAGCCCCCCTCGCCGCTGGCTCACGCCGACCCCGAGGGGAAGGGCCCCGTGGCGGCGGGCAGAGGAGCCGCGACCCCGCCTCCCGCGCTGCTGCCGCCGCCGACCGAGGAGGAGCCGCCGCTCGACCCCCGGACGCGGCGCAAAGCGTATCTGTGGTGCAAGGAGTTCCTGCCCGGGGCCTGGCGGGGGCTGCGGGAGGAGCAGCTGCGCATCAACCCCATCAGGTCAGCGCCGGGGGCCCGGGGGGGGGGGCGTGGGCGGGGCTGCTTGGTCTCTGGGAGCCGCTTCCTGACGCGTGAGATCAGCGGGTCCCTCTTCTACTTATTTTTTCTTTCTCTAATAAATTCTAAATTCGGAGCTGAGGGCGAGTGTGGAACGGCTGCGCATCCCCCTCTGTGTCCCCTCGGGTGGCGCGGGCATCCCCCGCTCCGCGCCCCGGCGGAGGGCCCTGGGATCGTTGCGTCAACTCCCCCCCCCACCTTCCTGGCTCGGAGAGGATGGCGGTGGTGCGGGGAGGCTGCTGCTGCAGCGCGGCGGCAGCGCCTGAGCCGGGGGAGGGGCCCCGGGGCTCGCCGGTAACGGTGATGGAGCGGGGGGAGAGGCGCCCGCTTGGTCTGGCCCTGCCCGCGCTGAGATCCAGCAGGTCAATGCGGTGTATCGGGGCTGTGAATCACCTTGTAGCATATACAGTAACAAGTGCTTATGACTCAGCACGTTGGCAGAAGAAATATGTAAATTGGGGATGTTCTGGAAGCCGTATGTAATGTTTGAAATCCTTGCCACCTTTGCGGAGTTAACATCTTTTGTATCAGTCCTACATGCTGGTTAAACCGCTGTTAGGTGAGAGTTCCATTTTTACCAGCTGCTCATTCTACCTGATCAGGTATAGAGCCTATAGAGTTTCAAAGGATATGGCTGTCACCCTCTCCCCATGAGTCCCGAGTTTGCCTTCCTAATGATTCCACTTTTGTCGCTACACAAAATACATGCAAGTTACTCCAAGTTAGCCAAGAGAGCATAAACTGTTGGCAAAGCTCGGATATATGAAAGTATCATTAAACCTCCTCATGCTCATTCCTAACTCTATTTTAAAAGCCCTGTTAAAAATGATCAACTCATTGAAAGCCAGTGCAGACAGTATTTGTATTTTTAGATAATTTCTCCTCACTTGCCATGATTATAATAAGTTTATGAAGAGAATTTTTAGAAGACTTTTCCTAGACAGTAGGCTAGTCTGATAATATGTCTGTAATCTGACTTGCCTAATTCTATTTTCATCCTTATTAGTGGGTACTGCTGACTTTGGTACTTACTTTCTAAAGCCTTAGGTTTTAGCACAGTTATGCTTGCATTTGTTGGAAATTTTTCTTCTGAGACAACACTTCAGAATGGCTTGATGGAGGAAGAGAGCATGGGCTGACACTTAAGTGTATGTAAAACCATGCAAATTGGCAGTTGCATTTATTTTGGCAAAGGTCTTCTCACCACTTTGATCTGCTGTCGATGCAGCATCAAACTGGTTTGCTGGTTGCCTTTGGTTCCCCAACAATCAGGTACTTGGTGAGTGTTCTCCAGTTGTCTGTTGGCAATTGCCCTTTGGGCTGCGTTAGTGCAACTTGTGCTGTGAACAGCTGGTGGGTCCTTGGCATCATGGGGTGAAGACATCCAGTCAGTGTTGTCTGCGTCTCCTCAGAATGCAAGTACGTAAGCACTTCTGACTGCTGCAGCTGTGATTGGGGGAAGGCTGTGAGAAGCTTCAAAGTAGGTGACCCTTTTTGAAGGCCTTACCTTTGAGTAAGTTGTAGACTAACTGGTAGCTTTATCAGTATAAAGGGTAAGATGCCCTTTTGACCCTTAAATAATCTGACCTTTCAAGAGAACAATACCTTTTATTAGACTCCCATATAGATTTCCTTGATTAGAGGTAACTTTTGAAGTCTGAAGTAACTACAGTGAAATTTCTGTTCTGTGGAGCTCAGCCTCAGTAAGAAGCTCCTGTTTGGCTGGAGAGGTGGAAGAGTTTGTGGGCTTGTGTGCACTCTATGCAGGCTGACTGTGTCTTTGAGGAATGTAACTTTGTACAGGATTTTGAGCTCTAGTCCAGTATTTTTTATAAGGTGTGTTTCAATGTGTTTAGTTCTTCTATTTAAGTATTGATATTTTCACCAAAGTCTACATCAGAGGCTTAGAAAAGGTAGCAAATGGTTTGTTGGGTTTTTTTATAAAAAGTGTCTAGCACAGTTTAAATGAAGCCAGAAATATAGTGGGTGTAACTAATGCATCCAAATAGTCTGGCTGTGCTCCTCATTTGATATACTTTCCATCTGTCTGGTTTTTCTACCTGTTCACCTTCATGGTTCAAAGTTACTTCATATCTTGTCTCTAAACATCCTTTTTTGGATGCCTGCCAGGCCACCTGGTTCTGCTCTGCCTTCTTTCCCCAGCATATTGTGCAGCTGCTGTTTAACTGTTTGCTTGAGATTTCTTTTTCCTTTGTCAGTTGTTTTCTTTGGCTATGTAGTCCAGCCCTTCTCTCTGTATCCTCTCCCAGTAAATACATACAGATTGTCTACTTCTTGGTAGCTTTTTTTCCCTCCAGAAAGTCTTTACTACTTCCCCACTACTCTGTAAGAGAACCCAGACAAAGATTTGAAAAAGCATTGAGAGGGGTGTCAGGTTAGGACTGAGAACTGCGTTGTGGATCTGCCATGGATTCCTAGAATCAAAGCTCCCTGCAGGGTAATATGAAATACTTATGGTTTGGGAGTAATGAAAAGCTGCATTATTTTGTGAAGGAAATCACAACATGACAGAGGTACTACTAGTAAAATTCTAGAGTTACTGCAGTAAATTATGTAGCATGCTACGAGTGAAACCATCTATTTTTAATATCTGTGCTGCCTCACCCCTTTACTGCTGGCTGCTATGTTTGGATTGTGTCTGATTTTGAAAGTTCTTTCTTTACTGGTGAGAGAGAAGGTTTTTTTAGTAGAGCTGATTTGCATTTCTGTTTTGCAAGTAAACCAGGAGTTTCAGTACTCCTTCCTCTTACAGTGGAGGGAGAAAATCTGTTGCAGAAGGGAAATCTGAAAACTTATTAATGAACACATTGATTATGAAGAGGATGCAGAAAGACAGTGTAGTAAAGAAAATGT
Organism: Brachypteracias leptosomus; assembly: GCA_013401335.1. Classification (NCBI taxonomy): domain Eukaryota; kingdom Metazoa; phylum Chordata; class Aves; order Coraciiformes; family Brachypteraciidae; genus Brachypteracias; species Brachypteracias leptosomus. The sequence continues at coordinate 130,943 of VYZX01032169.1, forward strand.
AGGTTGAGTAAACGAGTATTCTTAGGGGGCTAGTAGAAATAAAGAAACTTGACTTCTCTAATTGAGTATCTATCCAGCTTGATAAACCTGTAGAAAACAAAGCTGTCACTTTTTCCTGTAAGAACACTGTTGTAAAACAGTAAGTACGTGAAAAGCCAGCATGTGTATGTAGCCCCTGAGTGGCTGAAGCACAGCATTCCCTGGTGTGTCTTAACCTGGTAAGTCTGAGAGTGACTTGAGTTTTGCCAAATACTTGAGCAATTTCTTTAAAAAAGCTTCTTTGATAGCAAGTTTCCAAATCAAAAGTGCAAGCCAAAGAATGATAGCATAAGCAGGCCTTTGGTCAGCAGCACTGTACCACAGGTATTCGGGCTAAATCTGAGGCTGCCATCCTACTGAGACCAGCTCTGAATTCAAACTTGGGTTTTATACTCGCTGCATGGTTTTAAGCTTATCCTGCAGTCTTCTTGCTTGTTTGTGCAACCAAGTACATCTGACAAGACTCCAGCATCACTTTCTAGAAGTCCCAAAAATAATTAATGGAAGTCCACACCTTATTTTAGTTGCCTGTTGCATTTTACATCAATTTGTTGATAGCTTGAGCTGTAATTTGGATCAACAGATCTTGATGGTGAACTAAGCACTAAAAAACTTGAAGCTGACAATTTTTTTTGTGCAAACCTGATGTTAAGAGTTATCGGTACTGTTGGAAAAAATCTCAGAGTAGATCAGTTAATCACGCTGAAAGGATAATTAGTGTGCCTCTGATTTGTAGAAAATTAAACACATATGCTCATCCAGGTTAGCTGATAAACTTCCTTTTCTCTTGATAGAGGTGGCCTCAGCAACATGCTGTTTCAGTGCTCACTGCCTGATACCATTGAGACAGTTGCAGATGAACCACGGAAAGTTCTCCTGCGCTTATACGGTGCAATCCTGCAGATGGTGAGTACACAGAGTGCTTTGGGAGTGGGAGGGCTTCTGTACCTTAGTTGTACGTTTGGACCTTCAATTTGGAGGTCTTCATTTGTGACACACCACAAGTGTGTGCTGCTTTATCCTTCTGGGAGTGTGTTTTAGGGGTAGTGGGGGTAGGTAGGGCACTAGCTTAAAGCAGTTCTCTTTAAAGCTTGTTATTGTCTAGAACTTACACTCCTCTCTGTACAGATCCTGACTGGCGTGTATCAGCTGAAGGCTCGTTTGCTGTCCGTTTGATCAGTAATGTTTTGGTTATGGTGTTAAGTTTGGACTGTGGTGTTTCAGAAAAGTGGTTAAAGTTTGCTTCTGTACAGTATGTAGAACTTTGGCATAACTAGCAAGAGACTAAACTGCTTAATTTTAATCTTGGTAGCACTTAGGGATCTTGGAGATTAAAGCTGAAGGTTTTGTCAAACTTGTACAGTGCTGAAGTATTTTTATTAGGTCTTTATGGTGTTGCTGGAAAATTTGATCTCTAGTGTTAGAGTAAAAATGAAGCACAAACATCAATACTGTACAGCCATCTCATCCCAAAACATGCTTTCCTAAATGTGTGATATGCCTCCTAGCTGGCATAGAAGCTTAACCAGATGTTTGTCAAATTCTTCTAATGTTACTTTCTTTTTATTTGGATAGTAAAATGTAAATAGCATTGAAATTTGTCAAACCTTAAGAGAAGTGGTTGGCAAGTCTGTTTCAAATTGTAAGGTTTAAAACCAATAATATTTTGTAAAGGTGACCTCTTCTAAAGCTTACAAGGCTGTTACTGTAGGAATATACAGCAGATCTTCTCTTACCCACCTCTGCTAGACACTCAATTATATTGTAAATAATCATAACTTAAGTGAACCTTAACAAAAAAATTGCAGCTTTATAAAATTACATTTGGATGTTGGCAATTGTTTGTTTGACTCAGAGGGTCTGGTTTTATTATCCATTAATTTGATATTTTCCAGTACTCAGTTACTTGCTGTGAATAACTTTGTTCCTGAAATTTCAGCCCATTTTTCCTGCTTCTGCTGCCTTGACCCAATTTACTATTAAAAATCTCATGGAATACTGTCATTTAACTGGCTTTAAAGTGTTCTTTTATTACCTCGTGTGAGGTATTAACTTTCCCGTGATAGCAAACTTTACCAAAAATATGTAAAAGATTACAGTGGTTTGAAATGACATGAAACACTTGGCTACACCACTGTGTGTTGCAGAAGTTAAACCATTAAACAAGAAAAGCATGTAGAAGCTCATTAATTCAAGCTTAAATAGCTTTTCATTTCGTTTAAAAGAAACCAACAGCGAAGTGAAAAAAATGGTGGTGAGGAACTTTGTTTTCAAAGTGACTCCCAGGGCTGCTGCTAAGGATTTTTTTCAGAATTATTAATGCCTGTAATGTAATACTGACTTAATAGATGGAAAGCTTGAGTAGGAGCATGGGCTGTAAAACTGCTGTAGTGGTAGAACTTCTATTGCCCAAGAGCTACAAAGAAATGTGGCCTTTCCCTTATATTTCAAAGGAAAAAGCAAAGTAGACTCTAGAATTTGGTTGCCTACCTCTTCCCTCAGGGTTTTTTAACTTGCCTTTTCTGTGCCCCTATCTGCTGAAGAAATCGAAGTAAAATTTTGGGCTCTTAAAATCAGAACTAATTCGGTTTGAAAATTGAAAGTGTGCTCATAACTTTCTAACCTTTCTACTCTTGGTGTTGAAGGATCTTTTGAGATGTCTAACTTCCTTTATTTCCGTAGTGGCAGTGAAATGACTGCTCTTGTTGGTGCAGTTCACTAAAGGTTAAGTAAGCAGAGAAAGTCCCAAGGTAAAACTTTCAGATTGCATTGAGGTTCACAATTTTTGTCGACAAACATTTGTCTCTTCCAGCCCCTCTACCTTAAATGCAAGTTAAAATATAAGCAAACTGTTTTATTGGGGTATTTTGGAAACCTCCCTTAGGATTCTTATGGATTTCTGGGTGGCATAAGCAGAATGTTATGACAAGCCTGTTAAGATGGAGTAATTTGATATTTTTTTAGTAATGTTGCTTAAGTTTAAAGCCCTGTAGAAATTAAGAGACACTGTTTGAGTTTTGAGACCTTATGCTAAAGTCATGACTTAATTCTCAATGACTTAATTGTAACTGCCACTGGGTATTAGTAGTTACCACTTGTTTGTTTGAGCCTTTGTAGCATGTTTTAACTCTTGTCCATTTTACTTTCTGTTGAAATTGGAGCACAAAACAGTGACAATATCAGCTCTTGTTATTCCTTTACTGTAAAGGCTATAGATCTATGGCAATCTGTACCAAATTTTTGTACAGAAGACAAGTTTAAGTTAAAATACTGAATAGAAATGGAAAATAGATACCTGATACTAACTTAAGAATAAATGACACTGGCACCACAATTGTTTGAGCCACCTGTTGAAGGAACCTTGTCTGCAGTTTGAAAATAGCCCCAGTTTGCTTATGATGAACCTTGGAAGACACAAATGTCAGTACATGAAACTCATCCAATATAAACCATGCCAGTTGGCTAAAGCTGCCACACAGGGAAGGCTTTGTGCCCTCCTCTGTCATAGTTGATATGTTTAAGCCAATTTTTTTGTGTGCATGACTGTTTTGGGGGGAGTCGGGGGGAGTTGAACTGAGCTGGCTCGGCCATTGCTGCAAATGGTCGCACTGGCATGGATGTTTAAAAATCAAGGACTTCTCTTGAGTATATCCTTGAGCAGAACTTTTTTTTTTAAAGACAAGTATTTGTGCTTGTGACAGGTTAAAGTACTAACCACATTAAAACTCAAATGTTTGAGGCACAATGCAGATATGCTCTACATTGAAAAAAGGGAACTGTCTTACTCTGCTTCACTTATTCTTGCTCCAGCTTAGCTGCTAAATTTAATGGGGAGCATTGAAAGTAAAACTTCCTCATGATAAAATGTCTTTAAATATTGGCTATATTGGATATGAACTGTTAAAAGATTCTCTATGTGCTACTTATTGTCCAGGCTTTAAGATTGGATTTCACATGCAGATCATTTTAGTGTTTCTACTTAAATTTGGAACAACCAAAACTCCCCAAGTCCTATAAATGCTGGTAGGAATTCAACATAAGATAGTATCAACAAAAAGCTCAAATTAAGATGAATTTCTTTGAAGTTCACCTATCAAAAAGTAACTTGGGGATTGATTCCCATTCTTTTACACATGTCAAAAGAACCTTGAACTCTTGATTTACTGGGACTCTGTTACTTTTGGCAAAAGCCAAAACAAAACCTTGTATATAAATGAGGAAAAGCAAACCAGTATACTGAATGTTCCTCTCTGGTCTCTCCATTTCCATGTGAGCAGACACAAAAGTATAAACGGTTGCCACAGTTCTGTGGTAGATCTTTTTTCCATACCTGCCTTGCTGCCTTTTATTTTTTTGTAACTAAATAAAATGCAGACTGCTGTGTAACTGTAATTATCAACGTCTTCTGTGGTTGTTGGTGTCCATGTCTGTTTGTAGCATGGAGTAACTACAAATCCCTGGCACTGGCAGACGGCTTGAAAGAAACCAAGCACCTCTTACGGGGATGTATTTGTGTTGGGTGGAGTTAAGGGTGTTCTGGGGGTAATGTACCACTTTAGTTGTATATGCATGTGTTCTCTGCTGCAGGCTTGCCCATGCGATCGTGCCTAGAGCACTCTGGTTTCCAGGTGACAGACACGATTCACGGTATAGTATGAGATCTCTGAAGTTGGAGCATTCTCTACAGCTTTCATTTTTCTTTAGTACTGGATTTCATTGTTTAAAAATAAGGCTTAAGTAGCACCAGCTACTGTCTGTGCATCTGAATGTTTACAGCAATATCAAAATACCAAAGTACTGCCCCTTCCTTTCCTCTGCTCCCTCATAAGAGAATGGTAACTTGAAAAGAAGAGGATTAGAGATGTCTTGGTGGCTTTTGTAGGACTTGAACTGGGAGTTATTCTTCATGTGCTAGATTCTAGGACTTCAGCAAATTATCAGTTCCTTCAGGCTGGCAAGGATCAATGATCAATGACAGATTCTTAGAAGCAGAATTGGTTATTGCTGAATCTAAAACTGTTTGTGTTCCCATATCCTGAAGTTCAAATGGATGTCTTCTAACAGCTTCTAGAATTAAGAAAAGTTTCCCCTTTATAGGTTGCCTCTAACCTCTCAGGCAGTTCCTTGGGATTTGAATTCCTAGGGATTTGTCCAAAGCGAAGTATTGCTGTATTTTTGAAGTCCTGAAAACAACTAAAGCTGAGTAAACTCAGAAAAATGGGGAGTATAATGTAATATTTAAATTTTTGGGCAGAGCCAAGGGTTATTTGGGGGGAAAAAGTTACAAGTTCTTTCTTTATACAGAATTCCCCTGCTAAGCATCATTTGGGATTTTTTGATACGGAGCTTATTCAGCTACAGGAGAAATAAGTATGGGACATTAGGGATAACTCAGTTTTCTGTGTCAAACTGCCAGATGTATAAACACTGGTGCAAGATGTTTCGCATCCCAGGACTTTCAACAACTTCTACCTGAAGCTTCCTGCCTTAAAATCAATGTTAAATGATCACAGACTCTGTAACAGCTTCTATTGTCCCTGTGCATATAGCTGCCCTCACTTACAAAAATTGTAGTGAGCTTTCTTAATCTGCTTTGCAAATAAACCTTCAGTAAGAGAAGCACTGAACACATTTAAAGAGACCTTAAAGATGTAGAACACATCCATTTCTAATTAATATTTCCATGTAGAGTGATTCAAAACCTCCAGCAGTCACTCAATCATTCTCCTATTGGAGTAATTAAAATCTCCTCATTCCTGTTTTAAGTAAATGGCTCCCAGAATTGGATATAAACTGGAGTGAGCTGTTAGAGTTTATGGCAAAACTGAAGTTTTGGTTCAGCCAAGAACACAGAAGCTAAATAGATTAAATACCTCATGGTATGAGATGTTTCACTTTGAACCACTGTTCTCATAGGTGGTTGTGCAGTCAGAAAATCAAATCCTGCCACTTTAACATCTCTTAGACTTCTGGTACATAAAATTACATCAAGCAAAGCTTTACTTTGTTCTCCTAGACCGTGAGTACTGGAGACTTGCCTACCTAATTCTAGGCTGCATACATGGCCACTTGTGAAGACTGATCCTCTCCAAGCTCCCATTCACTTTGCAAGTTACTTTCAAACTACTTTGTATTCATTCTCTTCTGGATGCTAATGCTCCGTGCTGAGGGAACAGAAAAGAGGAAGGGCTGCTGCAGGAGTCTCCTTTTCTGATGACTCTGCAGTACACATCCATAACTGTCTCTTTCTAATGGCACAGTAGGTGCCATTAGGCTGTCTCCAGCACTAATTTGAGGTGGACGCGTAGAACTGGCTAGCTCTTTATACAGTATGACTTCTGGAAAGCAGATGCCAGTTCAGGTTCTAGGGAAAAGCCTAATCTGCTTACCTTCTGATGAACTGAACCATTCTGAGAGCACCATTTATCAGGAAAGACTCCTGGATGGTGAGTAACTTTCTGACTGTTCACCAACAAATCTGTAAGATGCAAGAGTGGTATTGAAGTAGGACATGCTTGCTCAGAGAAGCCCTCTGTAAATGACTTTAATACTATTGAGTAGTTATGCATTTAACTTTAGTGAATATGCTTTGACTTCATTAATTTCCTTGAAAAGAATATAAACTAATAGTAGTTTTTCTATTGTCTTGTTTTAAACTTATTATCCTAGTGGAATGGGAAGTACTTGCTGAAAGACCATCGATTCATGTTAACTATACTTCTTCTATAGCTTCTGAAATACTGTAATTGCATAGCTTGTGTAAATCATTAGCTTGTTGTATTGTACTTAAGGCAGCTGGTGTTGCTTAACTGTATTCCATTAAGTTCCTATTTCCACCCTTGTTTTGGACATGTTAGGGCTTTGGAACAGAAAGGTATGCACACGGTTCTGTGAGTCAGATGCTTTTGTACAGAAGGTAGAGATGCAGGCTACCTTTATGGGCCTCTAAAGCTAGTCTGGTTTAAACAGTCAACGGTGGAATTGCAACATAAATAGCAGCCACAAACTGTTGCTAATTGTAAGCAAATATTTGCTTTCTCTTCTTACCTTCAAGCCCATAAAGGACAAGTTTTTTTATTACATCTTGAATTTTAAATGTGCAGTTCTATTAAAAGCATGTGCCATTGAGGGTTCAGTTGTTGAGGGTATGGGTTGATGCTCTGAAACTGCTTTATAATGACTGTTAACAATCCTTGCACAATGTATTATGCATGGAATTGGTTACAGTTTTGCCAAATACACTGCAGTTCTTACTGAGACATCTTGAGCTTACATGGGCTGCCCCTTTGAAGAAAAATCTTGGATTTGCATGGCCAGTGGCACATTATACAAGCCTTGATGGCATACTGTAAATAAATTCCAGTCACTAGAAATTTGGAAAATAAAGTAATAGAAAAAGCCTCTTAAAAGCCCTTTTCTAAGGCTTTTATGTAACCTCTGTAATGTCTCAAGTGCTTTAGCTGCAAGAAGAATATCATCCAAAACATTGTGAAGAGGGACATAATTTTCTCTTAATTAAAAATGTTCCTCTAAGTTTATAATACATTAAAATCTTGTTTTGAAATACTGAGAAACAAGACAACCATACCTAAAAATGAGCTCTCAGGCTATTTAGGGGAGTGGCTTGGTCTCAGTGGCACATCCTTTTGAGAGAGTTTGGAATTGTGGAAATAGCGTGGTGGTCAGAGCTGAGGTGGATACTAGTGCTGTAGCTGTCACAGATCGAGGCAGTGTTGAGACATCTAGTTAATTGTAGCTGGCACTTCTACTCCCTTGTTCTGGTGGTTGCAGGTTAATCATGTTAAATTTCATCTTCTCATTGTGTTTGCTTCTTCTCATTCATAGAGGTCCTGTAATAAAGGAGAGTCTGTACAGTCTCAGAAGGAAAATGACTTGCAAGTGAGTAATGACATTTATTTTGCAGAATTGTATAGATGATAGACAAATATGTTGTACCTGCTTGTTCTAAACCAGTAGTTGCCCCACCTGGGGTCTGGGCTGTGCTTCATAAACAGTAATGAAGAAATCAGTTTGCTCATAGAAGTAACATGATAATGTGAATGTCTGTCCTTAGTTTGGAAAGATTTAAGTGTTCCATGTTAACAAGAAACACTCACTCCAGTCCTACCTTAAATGGTTTCTTGCCATTTCTAACATTATCAGTACTGCTGTTTCCAGTGTTAGGCTCTTCTTTCTTTAGTAGAGAAAGATCAATACTCTGCTTTAACCCCTATTTTCTAATACACCAACAAACTCTTCTGAGGAAAGTACATGGGTCTGAAGAGAAGTTCCTCTTGACCACGAAGTGTTTCTGATTAGCATTGTGCTGGGATCATCTGTGGTCTGCAAACTTGAAAGTTTTTGCGTTTGGAACCATTTCTGCTCATGCAGCATAATGTTAGCTGAGTGTAATTTTTCATAACGTCATCTGAACAGAATTTGGTAATTTAGATTTCTACCCTGGCAGTGTTTTTTCAGGGGTAGTGCTGCAGCATGTTAGCCAGATGCTTTGCTGGTTACGTGCTGTCAGTTTCCAGCTCTGTAATGGTCTTGGCAGTTGTTAGGGAGAAGTACATCTACTTGTTAAGTGCTGCTTTTCTCCCCATTGTATTTTCTGCCTTCTGGGAATGCCATCTGAAACACTTCAGGAGTTTGTGTTTTCTAGTGAGTTAAAACAACTGGTTTTAAAATTTTTGTTGTCCAGTGACTGCTTTTGAAGTCTTGTTGACTTTCCAGTTAAGTTTCCTGGAACAGCTTCAATCAGTTGAACCAAGACTGAACTGAGAAATGTACTGGTTTGATTCCTCAGTATTCTTCAGAGATGAAAAGTGGAGGTGGCTTGATTTCTCTCCCCCACCCTAATCTAGTAAAAAAAGTTCCTAAAGTTATAAAACAAAAATCCAAACAAGCCCCACCTAGGTACCAGCAGCTCGTAGCTTTGCAGTGCAAGAAGTGAGGCTTTGAACTTCAGAACTGTCTGTTACCTGAAAACAGTGATTCTCTGCTGGTAGATTCCACTATTGATCTCATAGTGCTGGAGCTCCCCTGTTAGACCAGTGTATTCAAGAAGTCCTGCTGTCTGGATTTAATTTTCTTGAACCTAGGTAAAAGTTGTAGGTGGGTTTGGTCAGAGGAGCTAATGTCATCCTTTGGGGAGAAGAAAAACCTGGGTACTCCCAGAATGTTCTGGATCACTAGCAAAAGCATTATAGCTGTTCAGAGCTGCCTGGTGTTGGACAACTGTGACTAGAGCTGGGATCTTTAAACAGGTAATATCTATGTTTTACCATAGTTTTGTTATATTTAGGGGTAGTTTTCCTCAAAATACTATTTAATATATTTTATAGTGAGCTTTTTGCTGAAGCAAGAATAAAGCAGAAGCTTCAGTTCCAGCTGAAGCATGGAAGAAAGGCTTTTGGTCTCTCCTTGCCTGAACGGGAGGTGCATACTGGAAAAGTCTTGTAAAGCCTGTTTATAATTCTTAGGTTTGAAAAGCACCATTCAGCTCTAAGTATTCCTTTAAAAGTGTGTGCTGTCAAATCTCCTCCAGGAGCTTGTTTTAAATAAGTGCTCATGGTTACATTTGATTCAGAGCTTAAGGCAACAGGTTGTTGTCTTGGCAGTATATTACATAGTATTTGAAGGTGTTGAGATACCTAATTTACTTAGATACAATGCTTGGTCCTTAAAGTCATCAGCTGAGCAGTTAGACACCTAGATTTGTTCAATGTCCACATGAAGTATGCTATAGAATGTTCTGATGTTCTTTAGTGGTTCGTTTCCACACTTATGTTTGACAGTAGTTTATGGAGTGGAGACTTGGTGAAGGTCTGTCGGGTGTTATAAAGGAGAAGCCTTTGTGCCTGAGGTACATAGGTGGTGGTGTTATTCCAGAGCTGCAACTGGGCTTGTTCTCAAGTTCTGTTACAGTAGAGGAAGTTCTTTTTGTGCTGTCAACCTTTTTTGTCTTTTAAGAGTTAGGCACTAGAGCATTCAAATCTGAATATTCTTAGACTGCTGCTTTTAGATAATACTTGCCTGCACTTTTTAATCATAAATCAAATCTTTCAGGAAGACTTGCAGCTGTCTTTTAACACTGCTGACACAGGAGTTCACAAACTTGCTGTCTTGTAGCTGTAGATTATCAGAAGGTTCCAAATTTTTAAGCATGTCTTGAAGGACATGGGCTTTGCAGAAGTAAGCCAGAAGGGCACTAGTGAGTAATTGGAAGTTTCACTGTTTCTGGTTGTTGCTTCTGATGCCTTAAGGGACATCTTAATGAAGAACATTTCTTTGACACTTACTGGTATCCAAGTGTCACGAGTTGGTTTTTCAGTAAGATGTGAAAACAAGGAACTGACATCTTAATGGGAACAGTCAACATGATAGTTGTCATCAAGCTTCTAAACCACCCCAGTGTTGTACCAGGCACAGCCAAATTCAGTGTCACCTAATAATGGAGCAGGCAACAACCTGTATCTAGTTGCTTTTTGGTGCTTGGCATCAGGCTTCAGAATGAAACTGAAAAGTTCAGATCATGCTGGCAAGAGCATGTGGAATTATTAAAATTATGTATTTTTGATGCATTAGTTCTGCTTAGAGGCATTGAGATGGAAAAAGTAGAGGACATGGATGCAATTCATATGCAAATTGTTTTAGTCTCATTTGATATTCACTTCATTGAGATGAGCTGCTTAAAAGTAGGCAGAGGCTTAGCAGACATCTAGGATTGGAGTACAGCTGGATTCTGGTTATCACTGGAAGATAGTGATTGATTCTGTGGCTTCTGTAGTTATTACAGCTACTTCCCCATAAAGAAAGCTATACTAAAGTGACTTTAACTGCTTCTTGAGACATTTCTATTTTTAAATATTCATATTAAAAACCTGTCTGCTTCTGATTGTGATGGACTGAGTTTGATATAAGGAAAACGTTGAAGAAAAGTTATTGAAATTGAGGTATTTGGAGGTAGAAAAGGGAGAATGCTTATTAGCGGGAGTTAAATCATTCTTTTTCCTGAAAGAGAAAAGACCTAAAATGTGCCTAATAGAAAGAAATCTTCAGTCATTCTTCTAAATGAAAAATGGGTTATTCAGTCATTGACTTCATTCACTTGCGTAGTTAAAATGTCCTTTTGTGAGGCAGTGTTCCAGAGTGTGTTAAGATAGCCAAGGATAATATTTATAATTCCTGTGCTGTGCTTCAGTAGGATAAACTCCTTCAGGAAACGAATTTGCAGAGTTCCCACAGGTTAGGGAGAGTGTTTTGGTTTTTGCATAGTTTTCCTTTGACCTGGCCCACCAACACTACCTGTTAAGTAATATGATTTTCCTTCCCAGCTTTAAACTTGAAAGCAAAATATTTGTATTGCTCCCATGCTAACTGCAAGTTATTGGTCAAACTTTGGTTATTGATGTTGAGTCTTCTTTTTAAAGCTAACACTAAAATTTCCTCACTCTTCAGCTATTGTGCATGCCTGAATTTTTTCTGTGCAAGCACCAACTAATGTTTTAATTGCTTTCTTGCAGGGGGCAGAAGCCATGGTTCTGGAAAGTGTTATGTTTGCCATTCTTGCAGAGAGAGCTCTTGGCCCAAAGCTGTATGGGATCTTTCCACAAGGGCGACTGGAGGAATTCATTCCTGTAAGTCCTGGTCGTGGTTAGTTGTTGGGCTGCTGGTAGTTGTTCTAATTGGTCATGACAAGAAGGTCTCTGGACTGCCCAGAAAAGCGAGGATGTGGGAATGGAATACTTGGCAGCCTGTGGTAATTGCTAGCTGTTATCTGATACAGTTTTAGTGGGTGTTGGAGAGCCCAATTATAGCTCTTGCCAGGGAGAGATATCTAAGAACTCTTCAGCTGTAGCAGAGACGAATAAATGAAGATAAAAAGCCTGTTAGATACCAAACATAGCATTGGAAGCTATGAAGTAACACTTTCCTTTAAAAGCAACAAAAGCAGATGCTTTTGATGTTCTCAAATATTTATACCCAGTGTGCTTTGAAGATATTCTTAGTGAGATGTGATATTCCCCAGGTCTTGATCTAGAAGAGAATTAAGTCACAAGTAAGCTAGGCTGAGTAACTCAGCTTTTCCAGAAACACCAATTTTAAGATCATTTGGGATGAGAAAGTGTATTGCTTGAGTACTGTGAGTATTTAATACTACACCATATAGAGACTAGTGCTAGTGTTTGTAATTAATCACACTTCTGTAATTAGTTAACTGTATTTTAAGATTACCTTATCTTATTACAGAGCCGGAAACTAAGTACTGAAGAACTGAGCTTACCTGACATATCTGCTGAAATAGCTGAGAAGATGGCTAGATTTCATGGCATGAAAATGCCATTTAATAAGGAACCTAAGTGGCTTTTTGGAACAATGGAAAAGTAAGTTATGCAACGCTTCAGAGCATGAAAAAAAGGTGGCCTGCTATAATTTTAAACAGGTTGTTCTTCCAGAATGCCTGAAAGCAGAAATGCTCACTATAGAATCACAGAATGGTTTGGGTTCAAAGGGACTTTAAAGATCTAGTTCCACCCCTCTGCCATGGCAGGGACACCTCCCACTAGACCAGGTTGCTCAAAACTCCACCCAACCTGGTCTTGAAGGCATCCAGGGATGGGGCATCCACAGCCTCCCTGGACAACCTGTGCCAGTGTCTCACCACCCTCATAGCAAAGAACTTTTTCCTTACATCTAATCTAAATCTTCCCTCTTCTGCTTTGAACCCATCACCCCCTGTCCTATCACTACAAGCCCTTGTAAAAAGTCCCTCCCCAGCTTTCTTGTAGGCCCCCTTCTGATACTGGAAGGCCACAATGAGGTCTCCCTGGAGCCTTCTTTTCTCCAGGCTGAACAAGGCCAACTCTCTCAGCCTGCCCTCACAGCAGAGGGGTTCCAGCTGTCAGATTGTCTTCATGGCCCTTTTCTGGATCTCCTCCAATAGATCCATGTACTGTATCCAGAAACTTTCATAGTTACTTGAGGAACTTAAATTACCTTGAACACTAACATTTTCTTTAACTGTGTTTTTAACCTTTTTTTGGTTTTAGTTTAAATGGTATCTTAGTATGGGAAGACTAATCTACTTATTGTCACAAGTGCTGTACTGTTGTCTCTATTTCTAACAGATATCTAAATCAAGTACTGAGGATTAAATTTACCAGAGAATCCAAAACTAGGAAACTGAACAAACTCCTCAGCTATAACCTCCCCCAGGAAATGAAGAACCTAAGGTAGGCTTGTTTTGTCTCCCAGTGTCTTCCAATTTGCACAGTTTCAGTATGAACCTTTATACTTGTTGGAACAGATGATACAGGATAATACTCTATATCCATTTTACTTTACAAGCTGGGGATTGGTTTTGGTTCTGTAGCCAACCTGAGTCTCGTATGACTATGAACTGATACTATCCATTGCTGATCTGACTTGCTGATTGGTGAAGTCCAACTTCATTGTCCTGATCTTGGGCTCCTAATTGAGAAAATAGGATCTTGCCAGAAACTAATAGCACTTGAAATTCTTCCAACATCTGTTCTTTACTTGGAAGTGGAACTGAACTTAGTGATTTGTTACTTACAAGATCCTGTATTGCTCTTTTCCAGAGCTATGCTTGAAGCCACTTCATCACCAGTTGTATTTTGCCACAACGACTGTCAGGAAGGTAAGCTGCTGCTATTTCACAGCCTGTTCAGTCATGCATTATTAAGCCTTTTCTGGTCACTTGGTTGCTTTGAGAGGTAGTCACGTTACTGAGGTGCTGCCCTGGCAGCCATCCTGAAACAGCAGCCTGAGCACTCCAGTGTGCAGCAGTTGCAAAGCAAAGTGTGTTGGGTTCAGCAGCCCTTGCTGCTAATTAGGAGAAGGTCCAGTGTTGTAACTGGATTAAGCCAAGCATGCACACGTGCTCTGCTCGTGCAGGTCAGTTGATGATGGGAGCCCTGGGCCCTTTCTGTTAAGAGTGTACCTTCCTTAGCTGTCTGTGACACATGTGATTGGGGAGGATATGTTTTAGTTCTTTTAAAAGAAAGATACTAAAAAGTACAGTGAATGGTGAAAATGGAGCATAGTTTGACTCAGCAGTTTTTCTGTACTGGTAAGAAACATTAGGAAAACATTATCTGCCCTTTTTTTTCTAGTGCTCTCTTTGGGAGTTGTGGAGGGAATAACTTTTTTTTTCTGAGCTAGTTCTCTAAAGAGATGAAAAGGAGGCAGGGCTGGAGGTGTTGGATATGCTGTGTCTGCTCCCTGGAACCTGGGCAAGCTGGGCTGAGTTGGAAGGACCATTGGGCTGTGTTGTTCTCAGGAGTCCCAGCCTTGGTAGCTAAGGCTGAGGAACTGGCTTGGAGGAGGATTGCCCTGGAGGACAGGCAGCAGGAGAGGGAAAAGCCACTTATCTGAGATCTGAAGAGCTAGCTGGACAGCAGTGGAGTTCAAGGTCTCATTGCTGGAGTGGCAGGGTGCAGTACTGGAGGAGTCAGACCATGGTAGGGCTGGGGTGAGCTTTGGAACCTACATTTCTTGGAGAGGGTGAAATACTGTGTGCTTGTTTTGTTGGTGCATAAAGAACACATGTGCCTGTGAAGAGGGGACAAACTATTGCAGAAATAGATTAAATTTATTTACTAGCTGGCACTTGACAGAGGCAAACTTGATGTCATTCAGATGAGTTAGTGTCAAAGTGAATTGAGAGACAGATGAAGCAATCTCCCTGCTCTAAAGAAAAAGGCTGAGCTTTGCTACTGGTACAGCCTGTGTCACATCTTAGAATTGCAAAGTGATCAGTCTTGGGGCTTCCAGGCTGCTGAAAAGCAATCCCTGTCCCAAGTGTTGTGTGATCAATGACAGTGCTGTGCAGGTGCAAGAGATGCTGCATAATTTAGATCTCAAGCTGTGGAAAAACCCTTCAGCAAGGGCTGTGGAGGCTGACAGCATCACCTGAGTTAGCTGCAAGTAAACTTTGGAGAAGCAGAACCCTCAGGAGTTCAAAAGCCACCCCTGCCTGTACAGAAGGAAACTTGCTTGCTTTCAGCTTTGCAGGGTTTATGGTACATATTGCAGCTCTCAAAAGCTGCTCTACAGCTTGGCTTTTTCTGTTGTCCTTCTGCACAGATGTAAGGAATTAACTGGGATTATATGAACAGTGTTTCTTAAGCTACAGTATTGCTTTTCTGTAACTTCCCTGGGCTTTATTGAATATGCTGTATTATCTTGGAATTTTAGGTAATGTCTTGCTTCTGGAAGGCAGAGAGAATTCAGAAAACCAAAAGCTGATGCTCATTGACTTTGAATACAGCAGCTATAATTACAGGTAAATCACTATTGTATTACTTTATACATGCTAGTGAGAGCAAGTGCTGCACTGCTGATCATCTGCAGACTCTAGTCATTTGTGCTCTGCTCTACTAGAGATGGACAGCAAATACAACTAGTCAGAACAGCTCTGGTCCCTATGGCATTGAGTATAGGCATGCCAGTAGAGCTGGAGTTGTTGGAGCTCCTTGGTTGCCCAGACTAGAGGGTTGGTTTGTGCACAAGCTCCTTGCTTGCATGTAATTTCTTTCTAGTGCGGAGCTGAGAAGAATGTCAGATTGTGTGTGTGTGTATGTAGGGCTGGTTGGCTTTTGCCTTTTCCTTCAGCCTTTTCAAATGGCCCTCTCATCTGCAGATGAGAGCAGTCCTAGGTTCTCCTCTGTGGTGGCACAATGCTTTCTGTTCTTACCCCAGTCATCTAGTACCTGTGTTTTAAGGGTGATCTGTGTGGAGTCATTTGGATCATTAAACATTAGTGCAAGTGGGACATAATGGAACCCTGAATTCCATAATGTCAATGTGGGATATGTTAAATGCTTTGAGTGTGACACCTTTGCCTGCAGTAATACTAATGTCAGATGTTTGACTTCAAGCTGAGCTATAGTGCATACTCAAGTACTTTAACTGGCTCCACTGGTAGCAAAGTGTAGTATTCTGATGTAGCTGGTAGCTTTCATTCTTAACTGCCCATCTTTACTGATTGATTAATAGCTTGGAGAGAAAAAAAAGTGTTCTTGTCATCAATTTTCTACCTCCTTCAGCAAAACTGGAGTAAGTTCTAGGTAGCCTTATACTTTTAAACTTGATGTTAGGTTTGCTTAAGCACAAAACAGATTGCTAGTATGGAAATATTGAGGTAGTCTTTATCTTTTTCAGAGGATTTGACATTGGAAATCACTTCTGTGAATGGATGTATGATTACACATACGAGAAGTACCCATTCTTCAAAGCTAGTGTTCTTAAATACCCTTCAAAGAAGCAACAGGTAGGCACATAAGACACAATAAAATACCAGTGTCCAGTCTTCAGATCTTAATTCTTTTTTCCAGTTCTGTTTGGGACTTACTCTGTCCCAAGACCTTTCCTCCATGATTTAATTAACACTTTCTGTAATCCTGACTACCTTTGCTTTAAAAAAGCACAAAAAGTCCAGTAGTTGTGGACTGCAGCTGTGAAATAAGTTGGCAGTAGCAAAATGTCATTTGTTGTCCTAGTATTATGGCTTTTCTTAAGCTAAATTCCAAGCAATAAGTAAAACCACCATTAATCCTAAGGCTAACTCCAGAACTGCTGATGTTTGGAAAAAAAATTAAAAGGCCTGCCTAGTTCTGAAGAAAGCAAATACGCTTTGAGACAGAGTTGTAACTGTTGTTTGCTTGCCTTCCAGCTTCATTTCATCTCCAGTTACCTGTCTGCATTCCATGATGGCTTTGAAAAGCTGAGCAATGAAGAGAAGTCCAAACTAGAAGAGGAAATGTTGATAGAAGTTAACAGGTAACTTGTCTTTCACAACTATATCTTGAAACTTCCACAGTGATACGTGTACTTGTATATCTCACTGGGTGGAGAAACTTCAGCCAAGGGAGATCATTAACTATGTATATGCCATAAAGAAAAACCTGTTTATTGTAACTGTAGATATGTGGTGAACACTGGTTGGCTGAGTAAAGAAAATACTACTCCTTGGGGAAGGTAATGGAATTATTTTGTAATCTCATACTTGAGGAAAGGTGTGAACATCTCCAAACTAGGGAATAGTATTTGAGCAGAATAGTGAAATAGGGTGTTGTGACTTAGCTGGATACTTCAGTAAACACAGCTTTGTAATTTCAGGTTTGCCCTTGCATCACACTTCTTCTGGGGCCTGTGGTCTATTATACAAGCAAAGATCTCATCCATTGAGTTTGGTTACCTGGTAAGTTATTTAGTTTTGTATAACTGAAGTGTATACATTATCAGAAAATAAGTGAAATAGAAGACACTAGTTGCTATGAGAGGCTAAGTGGAGTCAGACTTTTTAAACATCAATTTGTTACTAGTTTAAGAATGTAAAGAACATCTTAAGTAAAAACTTAAGAAATCCTTCCCATTGTTACATAGACTGTAGCCTCATGTGCCAGGCCTGGGTGCTGCCTTCTGCACTAGGAGATCCTGTGCAAGAGGGAGGTGAGAATGCAGGAAGTGTGAACTGGGGAATTGAGTCAAAGTGCTCGTGTAACCACACATTGATATCCAGTGTGTGACAATATTGATACCAGGGTGCTTGTTGTCCTTGAACAGAGCAGCCTAGCTCTTGGCATGTTTAGTGTGCTGTCAGGTGATGTAACTCTCAGATACAGACTGTGCTGTGGGCAGTGTTGCACAAGCCATCTCTCTTTTTAGAGAAATCCTGACCTTTTTAGTTCCTGTTTTTTCTGACATAGTGGCAGTGCTAATAGTGTTAGAGTTGAAATGAGATTGGAGGAAATTTTCAGAGGCCAGAACACCTCTGGAGAGATTATCCTTGCCAAATAGAGCTAATTAATGCATTGAGCTGATGGATTAAGAAAGTAACACAGTTAATACCTTCATTATGCTTCCCCAAGTAAGAAAACTCAGCTGTGATTTCTGTATTGAGTACTGAATGTCCCTTATTCCCCCAGGAATATGCATTATCCAGATTTGATGCATACTTTGATCAGAAGAGGAAGCTGAAGGTCTGAAGGTGGGAGGAGTGGCCTGTTGGTTACTGTACGAAGAGGGCAGCTGGACAGAACTTACACTGTGCTTAGGCTACTGTATCTCTAACGAAGGCATCACTGAATTCCAGTTCCTTGGAACACAGGTGTACAGTACTGAAGACTGTATAAAAAGGACTTATTTACAGTTTCGTAAATACTTGGAATGAGATTGGGAGGCAAAAGTAAAATACAACAGTGCAATATCTTTAAATCTTTTTTGATCTAGAAGGTATTTTATATAATGGGAGAAGCTTACAATTAAGTGTCAATACCATGTGCATCAGAGCAAACAGTGTTACTGCAAGTATGTTTTCAAGGGGGGTGTTGGCATTATGGTTTGTTGTAAGCAGAACAGTTGTAAAAGATGATTCATTGTAGACTCTGCCTCTTACTGAGGAAAAGCAAAGGAGACAACTGTTAAACTGTGAAGTAGGCTTAAAATCTTACTGTGAGATTAGGCTCAACATGCCCCATGAACACTATCTTCAAAGCTGCTGATATTTTACACCACTAACCATAAAGCAACTAAACACCTTGAGGCAGTTGACTTCAAAGTGTTACCTACACATACATGAATGTTTCTCTTAAGCTGGTGTGCCTGTGAAGTGCAGTATAGATGAACTTTGAACTGGACATTCTGAAGGAGCTTGTCTTGAACTGTTCATTCTGTGTCCTTCAAGAACATGCTTTAGCCCAGCCTGGTTGTCTCCTAAAATGCTGTGTCCTGCACAGGGGGTTCTGTGGGCAGGCACCACTGGGAAGAGTGCCTTGAATTGCTCTAGCAACTCCCCAGGTAACTGGATTGGCATTGACAATGCTTGTACTTGGAGCCCATCTCTCTTCTTGTGTTGCCACAGTACATGGCTGTAAAACAGAGCCTGAGACTGTGGAGAACACTTCAGGAAATTGCTCTTCTGCCCATCCAATGCTTGTGTGGCTTGGGAGGTGCTTCCTCTTGCACCTTCAATTCTCATCAAGTTCCAGCAATCCAGTCAAGTGGAGCATCTCGTGGGGAACAATAATGTGTATATTGAAACTTGAGTATAATCTGTGTACATGTCATCTAAAGATTTCTTTAGATTTTTGGGGAGCTCGTTTATTTTGAATGTTATTTGTTTGTGCTTTCTAACACTGTATTATAAATAATAAACTTCTAAGTCTACCCTTTTTCATTTGTATAGCAAATACTGTTTCAAGCAGCTGAAGAAACATGCAGCATTTCATGTACTGTATAGCATAACTTGTAAAAGCTGGCATTTTATTCTCTAGTATAGAGAATAATTTTCCATACATTCAATTATTAATACTTTATAATAAATATAAAGCACTTAAAAACATCATAATTGATATTCTTAAGTCTTCATTATATTTTCAGGATAAAATAGGTGCTATTTCTGGCTTTAATCTGTGCTGGAAGCATTTTCTTGTGTACCTTCAAAGGTGGACTCATTTAAGCTGTAGGCTCAATGTATTGGTATGTACCTTCTACTTAAATGTCTTTAGCATTTATTGTACGATTGAATACTGATAAAATGTGGGGAAGAAAGGTGGTTAGAGCAAGTGATGAGAAGTAGACTGAAGATGAATTTATATAATCTATAGTTTTAGCAGTGAGGGAAGGTTTAGGTTTAAGCACTTGACTCTGTCCTGTTAACTACTCTAAGCCCAGAAATAAATTACCATAATATATGGAGTTTTACTGGCACACCAGGAGTATCAACAGCCGGATAATAACTTCTCTAAGGTGGTGAGGGGACTGCTTAACAGGGACTGGTGCACACAGTGTACCCAGTGGGAGGTGAGTGGTGATGAAAAGGGTGGAAATGGAGTTGAGAACTTTGCTCTGCAGCTAGCTGGAAAGGATAGATAGGTCATAGGCATCTTGATTCTGTAGGAAGCCTTGTTTTGCATTCCAGGGCTAAGTTCAAGTTCTCAAGAAGCCTGTGAGGCCTGTTCTCTGCATTGTATGCTTCTCAGAACCAGAAAGGGAAGGAGACTTGATCACTGTAAAGGTTGAATCAAAGGTGAAGCCCTTAGAGCTGAGATGGCTCTTGTTGAACACATTCTGGAACCAAGCTCTAAGGCTCCCTGGCAAGGCTGCTTTGGGGAAGTCCCAGCTCTGGCTGCACTCCAGCATTACCACTGCAATTTCCTGGGGTGAGAAGAGGGAAAGGCTCTGAAGGTAAGAGAAGTTTGCTCCATCCTGTGCCTTTTGTAATGTGAATGCATTTCTGGAGGGTGGGATTCCCTCAGGTGTACTGTTTGGCAGGCTTAGTGGGGACACAGATAAGTCAGAGCTAGTGAGCAGAGAGCAATGCTTAATCTCTTCCTAGAATGGCTTTTTTTTTGTAGATTTGCCTATTAAGGGCAAGTTCTTAGTTTTCTTGGAGAACTTGCAGTAGATAAACAGGAACTGGAGCAGAGTCTTCTCTTAGTCACTGAATGTTAAAGCTGATTTACCAGCTGACCAAGCAGCTGTTAAATATTGGCACTTCTGTAATGGGATATGATGCTGCCATATTCATAGTATAAATGTAGCTAAACGTTTCTTTACTTCTTTGACCATAACTATTTTGAAGTTAGCCTGATATTTTTTTTTCATAAAGGCAATTTAAAACTACTGATTAATCCTCCTTGGTGGCAGGGACACCTCCCACTCAACCAGCTTGCTCAAAGCCCCATCCAACCAGGTCTTCAATGCATCCAGTGATGGAGCCTCCACTACCAGTAGAATGAGACTATCATGTTTTTGGAGTTGCTGTTCTCTTGATAATTGATAAGGGAGAAAGTTTATTTCCAGCCCTACTCTCAGGGAACACTCTGCAAGGAGCAACAGTAAAAAGCCTTTGCTTGTGGTGTGATGTGACTCTTGGTCTTTCCATCAAATACATATTTATTTGCCATGGTGGGATGAAGTTGAAATTACTGATGTTTTGATCAGTTTGAGACGTGTGTTGGTTTCCCACTGCTAGGCTCCTTCATTAAAGGGTCAGAAGCTTCCTTGGAAAACCCCATTTCCCAGCACAGAAGATATCAACAGGAAAAACTCCCCATGGCTGTTTGCCATTCATTCCTCTTTGAAGCAGCTCTGAGATGTTCTGCAGATCAACTTTTTCCATTTGTGTCTCAATCTGCTAATACTGGTAAGAATTTCACCTCTTTCCTCCTTATTAACTTGGCTGAGGCTGTGCTCCAGCTTAACTGCAGTGAGCTGGGCATCACCCCTTCAGAGGGATGTTGTTATGCTAGATGATTATGGCTGTGGGAACCCCTGAAGGGCACTGAGACCTGCAGCCACATTGTCCAGGGAAAGAATTTGCCCTGCAAGGAAAGAATGCAGCTTAATTCTGCAGGAGTTTCTAGAACTGGGAACTAAATGCATCCTCTGACTTGCAAATAGAAGAAAGCAAATCAATTAATTCCCAGAACTAAGAAAACTGACTGTCCTTAGCCCAGGTGCCAGCACCTCTGAGCTTGTGTTCTGCTTTATTGCTGCCATGTTGGGGCTCCTGAGGCTCGGCTGCTGAGTGATGCTCTTAAATCAGTGACTGAATCTGCTTGTCTTCTTTGCAGACCACATCTTCAAGTCAGCACAGCTTTTCAGGGGTGTGAACCCCCAAGTGCAGCTGCCAGAAGCCAGCAGATCCTGCTGCTGTTCCTCCATCATGACTCAGCTATCCCAGCGAGGTACAGCCAGAGCTGGGAGCTGCCAGGCAGCTCAGCCCAGCCCTGTGTTGTTTGAGTGCTCACAGAAAAGCAGGTAGGTGGGAGAGGCACTGTTCACTGTGCCCTACAAAGACAATAAGGCTTTTAAGAACTCAGATCCTCCCTTGAAAGATCCTGGAGGCTGCCTTGGGTGAGCTCCTCAGCACACACGCAGGATTGTCTCTGATGCCAGCCTGGGTCTGGGTGAAGCAGCAAATGGAGCATTTCACCAGAGATGAATAAATGGTTGTAATGGTTCTGGACTGAAATAAAATACAGCATGCACTTAGAGGGCCCTGGCAGGGAGCAAAAAGGAGCTACTGTACTTGGTACCCAGGCAACAACACTGGTGGCTAGTCAACAGGCTGCTTATTTTTTTCCTAATGTGAAATTCACTTTTTATGGCTTTCGTTTTCAGAGCTCTTACTGACTCAGCATTAGGTGTGATTGTGTCACAATGTGCAAACAAAGCTGTGTGTGTGTATGTTTTGTGTTTACCAGTCTCATTAAGGAGAGACCAGCCAATAGAGTCTGATTGCAGTCCAATCTGCTGTTTTAATCACCTACTGTCTTTTGAGGAGGGGGAGAAAAAGGAGTGAAAATTACTATTTCATTTGCTTACATATGTTCACAGGTTAGAAAGTGTGATAAACCTGAGATCCATACTGAGAAAATTTTCTCTGTCATAATGCATGAATTTTATGGAGGAAAGGAAAAGTTTTCCCTCTGAACAGGGAGAGCAGTAAGAGCTGGGACAGTCTCTTCCCTGTACATACAGAATTCTGGTTTCCAGGTGCTTTTTCTAGCCTTCTGGATCTGTTGCCTTCTTCCTAAACAGAAAAAAAAGTGATAAATCTGGCATCCATACTGAGAAAATTTTCATGAACCTTCATTTTTCATGAATTACCTTAAACCCTGCCTTAGAGAATGGATCCAGACCAGGAGCTGGTTGGAGTCTTGGAGTGGTGTAGCACTGAAGTGCTTGTCTGAGGAATGGTGCTAGGAAGGACAGGAGGGTAAGTGGAGGTGATGGGATTTGTCACAGGTGGTCCCTGGCAGAGCCAGAGCACACAGCAGTTGAGTTCCAGCCCAGTGTGCTGAAGTATCTTCTCAGAAGGCCTTACAAACACTGCCTCTGCTGTTGGTCCTAGGGAATGTTGCTTCTATTCATTGTTCCCTTCTTATGACCCAGGAATTGTCCATCCTTCCTAACTTTCAAAGCCCACAGCTTCCAAGGTGCTGTAAAGTCAGGGCTGGCAACTGCTGTCTGAAGTGGCCCAGTGACAGAATTCAAATGGCACACAGCAGAGCTCAGGAACTCTGGCATCCTGTGAGGACACCCATGAGAGGCTCCCAGTTGGGAAAACTGCAGAGCCAAAAGGTACAGCCTTGAACAGGGTTGAAATGCTACCAGTTGCATCCTGCCTTGGAGACAGATCTTCCCACCTAGCAGGACACTTCACCTCTGGTTGAGTAGAGAAGCAGCACTGCCTGCAATCATCTCAAACATTTGCTGACCCCTGCTCTGGTGTTTGACATCTGGAAACTCTCCGTTTCCTCTGCACATGGGTTTTTTGCCCTGCCATTGCACTTCCTCCTGCAGCCCACGAGGAAGCCACCACGCTGTGTTTGTCTTGATGTCTGTGAGGAAGCCACCACGCTGTGTTTGTCTGGTGTGCCAAAGGGAAGGGGCATTGCAGATTATTCAGCCAGGCTGAAGAATCCCACTGAACTCATGTTCTCTCTTCTTGCTGGACCTCACTGAATCGTGGTAAATGGGAAGTCAGCAGAGACTGTGGCTGTGAGCCTATTGGTGGTGTAAATAAAGAGAACAAGGAATGCAAAGGAGGAAGGAAGCCTGCTGTAATTACCTGATACAGGGACTATTAAATAATACGATAATTTCCTCAGGAAGAGATTATGGAGGATTGTCTCTAATGTCTCAAGTCTGAAGAGCTTAAATTCACCTCAGAATTAAAGTCTAATTAGAAGGCTACAGTTGTAAAGGAAAAAGTTACTTCATAAATCCCTCAGAGTTGTTTGGAAAAATACTGGTTTCTTTTTAGGAAGACAAACCATTCATTTACACTGAATTACGTTTTGGGTGAAGACTCAAACCTCAGGTTTTCCAAATTCACTTTGAGGTCTTTTCATTCCAGTTTGAAAGTGTGAACAACCTAAAGGAAAATGAAAGTTTTCCATAATATCTTTGTTGGTTTTCTCTCTGACCTCTCACAATGAGTTTTGACTTTTTTAATGTATTTGTTCCATCTGTTTGTAAATATACAGACTTTTATAAAATATTTATATAAATAGGTATTTGTACACCTATAAAAGTACTGAGTAACTGACAGGTAATGATGTTCCTTGAGGAGCAGGTCAATCTCATGGTTATGGTCCTTTCTACTGCTCAATTTAATCAAAAAAAGACAAAATAAGAAATATGAAGTCATACCCAAGCAGCAGTTTCCATGGCTGCATGCCCCAACTGTTATAAAAGAAACCACTGTTGGTGTCACAGTTTGAGTTCTCACTTCCTAAGATAGTAAAGAAGACCCAAAAAGAGAAAGGGATGGAGAAGAAAGCCTTTGAGCTTTGCACTGTGCAAGAGCTGGCAACAAAAGAGTGGTTTGAAATGAGCCTGTGATGCTGTTTGGGGATCTTGAGCAAAGATCCTCCAGGCAGGAATGCCCTGAGGAAAGGGACACCAGCATCCTCACTGTCTTCAGACATCTAAACTAGGCTTCTTGCTTTCATTTGCTGCTAGGTGTGGTAACCCAGAGGAACTAACAAAAATACAGCCTTCCCCTGAGGTGTTTAACAGTTGCAAAGAATTTATATCTCAAATCTCAGACTTCCTGGTCATGTTCCCTTTTTATCTTCACGTCTGGGAGAAATTTGAGCTTTCAGAGTTGAACTACAGCTTTTTCAGTTGGACTTATCTCTGCTTCCAATATGGGTTTGTAGTGGGCAGAACACACATTTTAGCACCTCTGCCTTCAGCACAAGCAGCTTCCCTCTGCCTTGAGGACCTTATGCTCTGCTCATGTCCAGTCTGTCACCTCTGAACTGTGCAATGTTCATGTCAAGAAACCTTGACATGGATTGGACCAAATCTCTGAGGTGATTACTTTCTCACTGAGTATTTTGCTCTAGGAGTAACCTTAGCTCCAGTGCACTTGTGCATCATGGATTCCTTCAGTGGTAGAACAGCACAAACCTGGCAACGTGCTCTCATCAAAACAGCTTTATTTTGGGAAGCTGCTAGTATTGCATCACTGTATAGTCTGGCAAAGCTGAATGCTCTGGGAGTACCAGCTTGCTGACCTCTGAGAAGTAGAACGTGTTGATGTGTTGGGCTCTGGATACATGTGTGAAATTGCAAAGGCAGGGGGCAGGAGGTGTAGGAGGCATGGGCTTTAAATGCCTGTCTCCAGTGAGTCAGCAGAGCCTAGAGATGAGCCTGTGGAGCTTAATATGCTTCCAGCTGAAGCAGCAGTGGGTGGTGATGCTTCAAGAAGCTAATTTAATAACTGTAACTGGTGCTCACCAGAACCTGAGTTGAGGAAGCAGGAGCTGAGGGATCTAGTGGAGTTCAGTGTTCCTGCTTGGTTTATCGCCTTGTTTTAGCTGGAGTTCAGTGGGTCAATAGCTTATTAAAGTTTTTTGTCCCAGAAATTGCAACATAGCTTTGCCTATCCTGACTCTGCTCTTCCCCAGGGGAACCTTTGGGCTTAGGCTCTGCCTACAGTTCCCAGCTGCGTTCAGGTCACTGGGAATGAACTTGGTGGTTTTCTTTGCGTCCTCCCTGAAGAGTGAAGGGCTGAGCCACGGGAGCAGGCAGTTCCTGTAAGATCCAGCTGCCCTTTGTCTAGGATTTCTCACCCCACCACAGGAGATGAGGGTGTCACTCAGAAGGGGAAAGGTTATTTTTACAGTGCTTTCTCCTCAAGCCCTAGCTAAAGCACACATTTTTCAGCTTAACCTTTACCTCCCACCAATACAGAGCAGAAGACTATTGATTGATCACTGCCCTTTTGATCAGTGCATCCATATTTTTATTACACCAGGGTTTCTATGAAGACTGCAGGCACTGGCTAGTTGCTGAGATGCTGTTGAGCCCTGCCTCCTGTTTCTAGGAGAGATTTCTGTGGAATCTGCATTAAGGTGTAGGGAAGGGACTGCACGAGCTCTGCAAACAGATGAGAAGAGACAGAGAACATTTTTGGCCCAGTAACCCCAGTGTGGTCTCCATTCAGCTCCCGTGTGCCTGGTGATGGCTGCAGGCTTTGCTTTTATTCGCTGCCAGTTTTCCCCTCCTGCTGCTGGAAACCCTGGGAACTTTCAGTTGATGGCACCAGTTTGTTTGCAGAGCCAGCTTGATCTGTCCTGTGTACACACACACAACACCCCCCTCTCTTCCCAGGCCATGCAGGTCCTGGGTGTCCTTTCCAGCAACTGGACAGTAGATGAAAGCGAATATTCTGTGTGCAGCCAGAGGGGCCAGCGGGCTGGCTGGTTGTGGGGCAGCTGATAAAGCTGATAAAAAATAGCTTATTTCCAACAGGAGCCAGCCAGCTCCCAGGCAGTGTCCTCACAGGGCAAACCACCAGTGTGATGTTCGTGCTTCCAGCTCTTGCTGGCTCCCTTGTCCTCAGCCTTAAGAAAACCAAAGCGAGCTCTGCCTCCCAGGGTCACGTCTTCATTTAATTTGCTTGAGAAAATGTAGCAAGCCAGCACTTGCATGAGGCCATCTGAATGTTTGAATACATAAAAAAAAATAGCAACGGATTAGCTCAGGGATGCTTTGATTGAAAACTTAATGAGTTTTTGTGAGCTCATTTTGGGCTTGACCTCATTTCAGTTTGGGGTTGACCTCAATCCTTCCTCCTGTGTATAAAATTGTGGTAAGATCTGAAAACCACCTGGACTTGAGAGCTGCTCAGCAATCCCTGGATGCTGTTGGTTAAAATGGGATGGTAGAAGGAATCTGGGTGAGAAAACTGTTTTTGGGTGGTAATAAGACCAAACCAAAGTCTTTATGGAATGAGTACAGTCAGTCCAGTCCTGTCCTTGCTACAGACCAGTAACTGGGGAAGAAAAACACAGGTGATGAAGCAATACGCTGATGGGCTGTGAGTGGTCCTTGCTCACTGCTTGCCCAGACTGGGGCTGTGCCTTTAGTGCTATCTCCATCTAAACCCCTCCTCTCCAAACTGCGGGGAAATCGTGTTGTGGTTAATGATTAAGACGTTCTTCTGGGAGGTCTGACTTTGCTTGGAGGCATTGGCTTGTTCATTAACACACGTTTAAAACCAGATGTCAAGGACATTCTCTGGAAGGCACTCACTGAGTGTGGTTTTGACCCCAAACTGTAAGTCTCTTCTGCTCTTAGGAAGGGAATTAGTTCACTTTCCATGAGTGAGAATAGGAAGCTTGCAGATTGCATGCTCAAGGGTATTTTCTCAAAATTCCACAAGCTTTTGCATCACTTAGGAAAATGGCCACGTTAGGGACAGGTTGGTACAACACCGAGCTCTGGGAGAGACTGGGATGGTGAGAGGGAGCCCTGAGCACACCTGAGTCCTCATGCAGAAAGCCTTTAAAAGAAAAAAAAGGCAGAGAGGTACCATTTCCCTTTAAACAACCCGGAGACTGGGATGAAAGAGCCTAATCTTAAGTAAACAAAATGAAGCTATTACCTGAATTGGGCAACAAACAGTCCAGGGCACCAGGAGTGTGGTTATTTCTGAAAATGTAAGTAAAGGTCTTTATGAAGCTGGGAGTGTGAGGCTGACTGGGATGCTGCTGGGGCTTCCATTCCCACCCCAAACTGGTTTAACCAGCGTCCCAGTCACTGAGCCTCTGGAGCAATGGGGAGCGTGAAGGGTGCAGCAGATCAGCTCTAGGCTGAGCAGAATCTCAGAGCTGGCTCTGGAGCAGGTCTGGCACACTCAGCTCTTGAGCAGAGGCTTCCAGCTGGGTGCTGGGGAGCACCAAGTATTTCTACAGAGTAAAATGTAGTTTAGCAAAGGGTGGTGATTTGAGCAGACTACTAGATTAGTTTGAATTTGGCATATTGTGTTTTAGAAACTTTTTCAGCAAGGAAGGGCTTTTGAAACATTTCTCCATGATTCAAATGCTTCAGGAAAACAATTTTCCTCTGTTTTGATGATGTCTTCTGGGGAGCATGTTCTCATTTCATTCCTGGTGAGGGGGAATGGGTGAAGCTGCCTTCTTGTTTTTAGAAACAGGGAGTTGTGATAGGAAAGAAGACCTGATTTTATAAAATATTGTAAAAGGAGCTAAATCTCTCCAGGATTTAGCATTTCTGAAAAGGAGTCTGGCCCTGACCAGAGAAGAGCCAAATCCATCACCTGATGGATTTCTTGGCAGCCCATGTGAAATTAGAAGGTGAATTTAGGGCTAATTTTAAACCAACATTGTCAAAATGGATGCTGGGAAGGTCAGAAAGGAGATAGAGACTGAGGTCTCCCTTTTCCAGAGGGAGTTTCCGAGGAGGGATTTGTTGGAAGGGGAGATCCAGAAGAAATGACATTGCTGTGTGTCCTTGAAGCCTTCCTGCTGCCCGGGCTCTGGGCAGTTCCTGTACTGCCAAACAGCAGCACAAACAGAACCACTGTCAGGGGGGTTTTAATTTATAAGCAAAGATTTATTCTAGTTAAAAAGCTCATGGTATTATTAAGCAGATGCTCTGGAAAATGTCCCACTGGCTAATTGATCTTTGAGCCACAGGGACTGGATGTCTGGACTAGCTGCCCTCTGAGTGTTCCACACTCTGGTTCTGGAGGGGTTTGCTTCCCACCCCCAGTTGTTCCTGGAGCACAAACCCTGGGAGCATGCAGGGCATGCCACTCTCCACCAGCTGAATTCACTCCAGGGCTGCTCTTATCAATACCTCTTAATGCTCACTTAAATGTATTTTTCCAGCTGTCAATCTTGCTTAACTCAAAAAAAAAAGTGTTAGATTGCTGCCCTTGGAGTTAAGCCTTCAAGTAACATTTGCAGACTTCTTTTGAGTGAGAATAAGAGAAACTCAACATGCGTGGGGGTTTGGATGACCAGACTTGCCCCTCGCGTGAGGATTGAGTTTTCTGGGGTGTAGTCAGGCTTTGGGGGAAATTAGGTGCTTTTAAGATGGCAGATTGAGTCTTCAACTGCCGGGGCACCAAAAAGCCCACAGCAAGTTTAATTTTTCCCCACTCTTGCCTAGCTGTATTTGGATGGCAAAACCAACCCTGTAAGACCAGGGCTGGCTCCAGGAGAGGGCAACAGAAGGGCTCATTTCAAGGCCCTTTGGGCCGTGGGATGAGCAAACCAGTGTCTTTATTTCTCACCAAAGAACAAATAGAAGTCAGCGCTTGGCTGGATTTATGGTAGCTGAAGGAGACCTCTCCCTAGAGTCTCTTTTGGCTCGCTGTAACATTTCCTCCTTTTGCTTACACCAATTCTTCCTCTCCCCCCCTCACCCCCCCTTACACATGCACCTTGTCTCCAGCATAGTTTTTCCTGCCACGTCATTATCCCCATCGCGACCACAGCGAGATATTGCCCGAGCCAGGAGCTGGGTGCTCAGGAATTCCTCCCCTCCGGCCAGAGGATGTGTTGTGTTTGCTGCCCACCTCCCCCCAGCAGAGGTGGCTGGAGAGGTGCCAGTGGTCACGGGGCACTGGGGCACAGCACCAGCCCGAGGAGGAACCTGCTGGGAGTGAGCACCAGGTCCTTGCTCCCACTGGGACTGAGAGCCAGGCTCAGCTCCCAGGGGGCTGCTCGTGAGGTTCTGGCCAGGGAAGAGCTGAGCCCCAGCTCTCATCAGCTTTTACAGCAGTGGGTATGCAGGGAGATGGGGCTACAAACCAAGGGGGATCAAACACCTTGGCTTTGGCCCCTGCACCAAATCCCAGAGGCATAAGAAACTCAGAGTCCTGTTTCTCCAAAGGATGCAATTGCCTTTGATCCCCCCTTCTCTCTTCCAACCTCCTGGTTTTGTTTGGGATTTTTTATCATTTTGACTCGGGATTGCAAACATGACACTCCTACCTCGTAGCAACCTTCATCTTCTCATTTCTGCCACAGCCATGGGGGGTTAGACAAGATGGTCTCCTGACAGGGTCCTACGTGAGAAACAGCTCGTGCTGGCTTCAGCTGCACTCCCACATGGAGTAAGGGCTCTGTCTGTGGAAAATGAGCAAAACAGGGCTCCACAGGTTTAAATTATCTTCCTTCTTTTCATAACAGGCTTGGTATGATGTCGGTCAGCGTGCCCTTATCTCTCACACGAGGTAACATTTGCCTCCCAGCTAGTTTGTTGGGAAAGTTACATCAGTCATGAAGCCACTTAGGTTCAGTGCTGAGAGCCTTGGAAAAGGAGATAAGTGGTGTGTGGGAAGTGGATGCTTATCTGGAGCCGAGCAGACCTTGGAGGCCGAGAGTCAGGCTGCTGCTCTGCTCTGCTCTCCCAGGGGCTGCCTGCTCCTCCTGGGGATGCTGTTGTCTTGGAGATGCTGCCGTGGGCCCCACGAGAGCTGACACAGTGACACAGCGATGCCACCCGCTCCCTTGCTGGCTCCCCACTGTTTATTTTCTTAAATACTTACTTGCATTTTGCTCATGTGCTGTAACTCCAGGGGGAAGGAAGCACAATCCCTCGCTGCTGCCTGCTGGGACAACCCCCTGCTTTGCTTGCCTAGATGGGGTCCATGGACTGCCACTGCCTGATGGAGCTGGACCAGGACCATATGGCAGTGGTGTGACATCAGAGGAGGAAGCAAGCACAGGAAAATCCTAAAAGACACGGAGGAGCTCCCAGAGAGATCATCCCAATGTGAGTGATGTTCAGGAGTACGCAACAGGCACAGCCAGGGCACTTTCTGACCCTCTGCTTTTGACTTCCAAATGGATGGGATGGTTTAGTCTTGCTTTGGGATTCCCATGTGGGTGGGAGGTGTTGACCAGCATCAGGTCCCACATGCTGGAGGCGAGGTTTGGGCAAGATCCTTGGGATTTGTGAAGGAGTGAGGCTCCACTGGCACTGCTGGGGAGGGTTAGCAGGGGCAGCAGCTTCTGTCCAAGGTCATCACAACACTCCTGAGAGGGATTGTTCTTATCAGGACTGCTTGGGCCATGCCAGATTAGGAACAATCACATGCTTGTTTTTCCCAGAGAGCCATGGCCACTAGTTTTACTTGCAGCAGCCACTAGCATGCGTGGAGGGGAGAGGAGAGGAGGAAAGGGGGACAGGTGGGTGGCTGTTTAGCTACACCAGAGCATCATCACGGTGATGTTCCATCACTAGGATTAGCATCATCCTAGATTTGATTTTGCCAGTCAACAGCAGGGCCAAGGCACCATCCAGGTGTGGCTCAACCCTCAGGAGGGTTGAACTGCTCCTGAGATGCCCACCCCTGACAGGAGGGTAGCTGAGGGTCTGGGGCAGACAAGCAGAATGACTCTCAGTATTTTTGGCTCCTTCCCATGACAGTCTGTCACAATTTGGCACGTTGCAAGACTCCCACTCCCCCTGCCCCCCCAGCAGCTGCCACTGTCCCCAAGGATGCAGCTGTAGAGGCTGGGAAGAGGAACCCCAGGAGGGCCAGGTCGGGGGGCACAGGGGGGAGTGCTGCTGCCAGGCTGGCTGCTGCAGGCAGGGGAGGAAAGGTTCGTGTCTGGGTCACTGCTTGGGTGGCTTTTGCTCACCCAAAGGGCCCATGTTGGGTACAAGGAGCATGGTTGGGAATGACTTTGGGGGTCTTGGTGGGCCAGCAGGAGACGGCTGGTGAAGGTCCAGCAGTGTGGAGAGTGGGGATGGCAGGGGGTGCCTGGGCTGGCTGGTGGGGCAGCTCCCCTTTGTCTTCTGCTCCCAACTGGGGGGCATGTCTGGGGAGCAGGACTTGTGCTGCATGGAGATTGGGCCGGCAGGGAAGGGGAGAGGCAGCGTCCTCCTGCCCTGGCTGCAGAAAGCAAGTGCTTGGAGAGGAGGAGGGAGGGAAGGGTGGCTCTGGGAGGCTTGCCAGGCACCAAAGCAGCTGGGAGCTCCTGGAGAGGAGACACATGGCACGTGTGGGCAGATTAACCAGCTGAGCTGCTCAGCATGTGTCCAGGGCTGGCTGCCAGCACCTCTGAAATTATTTTTGCCTGGCCAGTAGCTGAAGGAAGGTGCTGTTCAATGGGGGCATATCTGTGATCATCTGAATTGTCGCTCCCACCAGCCAAGCCTTGGTTGCAGACTCTCCTGTCTGGGACCAGGACTGGGATGCCAGAGCTCTCAAAGCATTCAGTGGCACAGCGTGACTGCCCTCAGAGGCCTTCCTGCCAGCTGAGTGGCAGCATAGCACTGGGAACTGTGGCATAGGGGACTTGAAACTAAATGCTGAGCTAATTGGGCCCCGATATTTGTCCCCAGAGCTGACTGTGAGATCTGCCATAGGCTGAGGAGGTCTAACGTGTCCAGCTCTGAGTGCAGACCAAATGACACCCAAGCACTTTGGTGTCCAGATGTACTCGAACTGGACCCGTTGCTTCAAGTGCATTTACTCGGTGTTTTGCTAGGGCTACCCAAACATTAATTAAAGAAAGTGCCTCCAGGCCTGTTCATAACAGAGCTGTGAATTGTGTGACACTGTTGTCCCACTGCAGGGAATAATCCCAGGTAATTAAGACCTCTCACTGAACCACCCAGATCCAATGCAGGACCCTTTGCATGTCTTGGTGCTGCCCCGGGGCTGTTCCCAGCCACTGCACGTTTCCTTGGACTCTCCAGAGAGTCACCAAAACCTTTTCTGTATCTTCAGCAGGGTGTTCTACCCCACCACCTGTACTTACTAGAGCGGGCGGGTGAAGCTGTGCAAGCACTTGAGCCTGCAGAGAACTTTCAGAGCTGTGCCAGGCACGCCCAAACCACAACCAGGACAAGCAATTGCATGGAAATGAATCTTCAATTCATGTTAATAGCTCCAAATCTAAAGTTGCCAGAGGCTAATTAGAGAAGCTTTGAGAGTTTGAGGAGTAAAATTACCTTAATAGTTTAACTATATAAACACACCACCTCGTTATGCTGAGGAGGGAGTAACTGTCTCCGTGCAGTGTGTTCACCTGTAAGGTGAGGGCTGGCTGCTTCCCTGCCTTCAGCTTTGCCTTGAGGTGGGGAAATCTGCACGAGGAGCAAATGGAAGTCTTGGCTCTGTGGTTTGATGACACTTTGCTCCAGTGATATTTTTCTGGTAGGATTTGCAGAGCTGTTTGCCCACTTCCCTGAACTCCTGTACGTATTTATTTGTTTCGATATTTGGTGCTTATTAACATAGTATTCATATATAAATAAATATTATAATATATGTGTTTATTCACAAGCCACCTTTTTCTTCCTCAACCCAGCACTGCTTCGTTCCATCTGAGAAGGGCCTGATCAACTTGAGAAATTCAGTATATGGTGTTTGGGAGAGGAGAATTGTCCACTGTAGAAGACACGAGTGAGTGGTGTGTCCCCAAAGAGGTCAGAGAAAGCCTCTGCCCCAGCTGCGGTAGCAGGCAGAGCAACAGGCACCCTTGTGCCAGGGAAGGGATGGTGCTGCTGCTGTGTCTGGACAACTTTGGAGATCAAAGCCTAGGAAGGGCTGAAAAATGGTCGTGGATGAAAGGAAGGAGACCCCAAAGCCAAGCAGACCATAGTTGGTCTCTGTAGGGAGGGGAGGACAGAGGATGACCAAACCAGTGACTCCTTTCTGTTTCTCCTTGCAGCTCTGTGATGCTGTTTGCCTGGAGAGCTTCCCCCACCTGAGAACCAGCTCCTGTGAGCACCCCTGAGTCCATCCACTCCCACTGCCCTGCCTGGGCTTTGCACCTTGGGTGGTCGAACGCTGGCCTCTCTGGGACACCTCATCCCAGCTGGAACATCCCCACCAGCCTGCAGTGCACTGCAGCCTTCCTCCAGCCTTCCAGGCCTCCTCTTTCCTGCTGCACAGGGGCAGGGAGGGAGATCTGCATTGCAGCCCGAGACATTTTGTAGGACAAGCCAAGAGAAGGGGAGCTGTGCAAAGGTGGGGATGGCTGCAGGAGCATCCATTTCAACACCAGCACCCCCTCCTCCCTCCCCTTTTCTACTGGCCTCCTTTCACTTGCTTCCCACACCAACATAAGAAGCCTTTTTGACCTAAATCACTTTTTTTTTTCTTCAGTTGGACTCTATGCAAAACCTGTCCACGCATTTAACAGATTTCTCAGAAGGTGAGACCTTACATGTCTTGTGACTGGAGCAGGGGGGCAGGGTTTCTAAGTAGTGCTACTAAGGAAAAATGTAAACCAAAGGAGAGCTGGAGTTCCAACCCATACCTGCCTGCAGGCAAGGCAGAGGAGGGCTCTTATGTGGGGGAATTTGCTGCTTTGAAAGCCTGGAAAATCAGTGAGGAGGCATGCTGGGAATATAGGAAATGACAAATGGGTCTCTCTCATCAGACCAGGACAGGGAGACAGATGAAAGGTGAAAGGAAATTTTAAACTGTGAAAAATCTTTTTTTCTTTAATTTATCTTTCCCTATGATGTGCAATGAACATGCCTCAGGAATTCCTGAAGGCCAGAATATATCAAGATTCAGATAAAGACTAAATGGATGTGGACAGGGCTAGTGGGAGGTGTCCCTGGAATTAATGGCAGTAAAAATGTCAGCAGGTGTATTAAACTCCCTGCTTCAGGGTGCAGGAAACACTTGAGTCCTTAGATCCAGCTGGAGTGGGGAGGAGCAGGGGGGGGAGGTGCTGCTGAAACTCTGCTGCTGTCTTAAAGATGACGTGGAACCAGCAAAGATGAAAAAGCCTTTCCCTGGCAGGAGCAGCAACAAGGGCTGGGAGAAAGCCAAAAGGTTTCTAACCTCTGTTCGTGTCTTAGGGAGCAAGAATTTCAGGCCCTGCCCCGTCTTTTCTTAGAGCACTGCCTTGGGTTGTCTTTGTGAAAGAAAACCTGGCCAGATTCACCACGTGCAGCCACTGCAGGAGACATCCCCTCTGAAAGAGCAGAGGATGCCTTTTAGCTACAGGCTTTGGGTAGACTTTATTGTGAGGTCCCAGCAGTCAGCTGCTTCTCTCTTCTCTCTTCTCTCCCCCAGGGTGGCCTATCCAGTGAGATGCCTGGGGTCTGAGTCCACTTCATAAATGGCACCAGGACCGTGCAGTTCCATACTGGAGGCTCTGGCATGTGGAAGAGGACAGTCTCATTGATGATGGTGAGTAGTGTGTGGTCCCATGGCCTGGCCTTCTGGTGCTTTTTTTCTGTGGCATCTGCAGGAAACATCTATCCTTACATGTACCTCTGGGATGGGGAAGAGGAAGGAGAGGTGAAACACTGGGGCATGAATCTGTCCCAGAGCTGGGCATTTCAAATACAGACAGACTATTACAGAAGGTGGTCATGCTGCAGAAGGGCTGTGTGTTGATCAGAGCTAAATGTTGCAACTGTTCAGGCTTGATCCCGTATTTCTCAAAGTTTGTGTTGCTGGAAATCAGACCACTTGGCCAAGGTAATTGCATCTTGGGAGGTTCATAGCTAGTACAAGCTAGTAGGATCTCACCATTCTGTAATTGTAGAGCATGATTTAACAAGGGCTACCCCAGAGTAGTCTCTGTAGTTGTGGAACAAGCTCTGAAGTTAGTAGAAACAAGGAGATGGAGGAAAGGATTTACTCCTGTTAGCCCTGGAAGTAGCTACAGGTGCTGCTGAAAAACCTGTCCCCATCTTTCTGACAGGCCCCTTTAAGTACTGAAAGGCCTCAAGAAGGTCTCCCTGGAGCCTGCTCTTCTCCAGGCTGAACAAGCCCAACTCTCCCAGCCTGGCCTCACAGCAGAGGGTTCCAGCCCTCTCATCCTCTTTGCAGCCGCCTTTGTCCCCACCTCACAGGTCTCTCCTGTGTTGAGGACACCAGAGCTGGACCCAGCACTGCAGGCAGAGGAGGGAGAACTTGAGTGGTGACCCAGGAGCAGGGCAGGAGTCCTGAATTGCTGCTTATGCTGCTGAGGTCCTTGGTCCTGCTGGAGGAGGAGATGAGGCAGGTGCACGGCTCATCCAGCTTAGCTTGTAACACCTCTGCTCGAGGAAAATGAGGACAAGAGGAAAAGAGAGATGGGTCTTTTATAGTCTGGTAGTGTTGAACTTCCCTCCTGTTCCTACAGTGGTAGGAAGAAAAGGTGTGTATAGACCTGGTGCCTTTGCAGTAGAGCCAGGAGGACCTGTGAGGGCTTGTGTGGTGCCCCCAGTGCTCCACGTGCTCCCTTCTCCTGGCAGATTGGCCTTCTGGCATAGCATGAGCATCTAGTCCTGGTTCAGACCACGGGGAGGAAAGAGCTGGAAAGAGCCTGGCCTTGCTCAGGAGCCAGCTCAGGCTGGGCAGTGAGTGAAACATCCCAACAGCAAGGAAAGCAAGGCCACCAAAGCAGCTGCTTTCCTCACCCCTGCTCACACAGGACGGGCTCTCTTTCAGCCTCTTCTCCCCGTGCTTTTCTTCCTGGCATTTGCTTTTTTCTTATTAGAGAGGAGCAGCTGCAACCCCCTAATAGCCGTGGTGTGCTCGCAGCTGCCGGTGGTATTTTGGTGCTGGCCCCTCTGTGCTGTTGCTGAGCTGGCTCTGCCCCTGCCACGATGCTCTGGGCTTCCTCCTCTCACCCTGAGCCCTGGCCAGCTACGGGAAGGTCACCAGGAACTTGAGGAATTCATTTGACTGGAAACCACATCCTGTAACAGAGACACAGGCTGGAGGTGGAGCAGAAACTGGGTCTCTTCAGTCATGGGGGAGGGTGAGGGGGTGGGAGAGGTTGCAAATGCTTCTTTTTCAGTAAAACTTTAAGAGACAGATAAAGGAAAAGCAAGTAGAAGTCAAATGTTTGATCAAGTGAGAGTTTTTGCAGCATTTTCCCTGTGAATTGCTCTGCCAGTGTTTTCCCTTCCCTCAGCAACAGGCTCCATAAGCTCTGTGCTCTCCTTGATGCACCTGGAAACAGGAGCAAAGGTCCCCATCGGGCACTGTGATACCTTCCAGCTGCATTTTGCTCGTGGTCTGACGAGCTGAAGCATCCCACCAGCCCTCCTGATGAGAGGCCAAAATCTGAATTTGCCATCCAGAACTTACCCAGGCTACTTCTCATACCCCCCGGGAGGCTCTGCCACCACATCTGAAGAATTCCTGTTTGAGTGGAAGAGCAGTATTTTATATCACATAGGTATAAGTAGAAGACCAATATTCTATTTTATATAGGATATATTCTATTCTATCCCATTCCACTCCATTCTATTCTACTTTGCTTCTCCTTCCATTCCTTTCAGCTGGAGAATCTCTCAGTATGTTTTCTTGCCACGGGTTTTTGGGTCTTGTTTTCCATCGGTGGACATGATTGTATTTCCCTGCAAAACCAAGAGGATCTCCTTCCCAGTTCCCTCCAGGTGCCTAACTCAACATGGAGCAACTTCAACAAAAATTAGACCTTCAGAAACTGTAGAAGCAGGTTCTTGGGAGCCCTCTAAGACCACACACATGCCACCACCACCACCAGCACGGTAAGAGATTGCTTTCTTGTGGGAACTCAAAGAGCACGGGATGAATGACGGGGCTAAGAGTAGACACCTTCCTGCTTTTGCTGTGCAGCTGTTTTGACTCTTCTTTCTCTATCCAGAGCCATAGGATGTCTCTTTTTTGATAAGTACATCCTGTGGATGTTGGAGCTGGGGCTGTCACAGCTGGATGCCAGCAGAGAATGGGAAGTCTTTGCACACTCGACTGGAGCTAGATCCGTAGTCCCAGCTGTGCCAGTGCCATCCCATAGCCTTCCAGGGCTGCCAGGCATGAAACCCAAGAGCCTAAAGATGTTTTAAATGCTTAGAAGCAATGAGCCATCTGAAAAGAAGGAGTGGTTCTCTTGTTTAGAAGATGGTGCTAAGTTACATGGAGATTACAGGGCCAAGAACTGTGGAAGGAAGTAGAACACCATCCTCCAGTGCTTTCTTCCCTCCCTCCTCTAGTTTTCACTCCTTACCCCACCTGGGCTTTGATGATTTCCCCTGAGAAGCTTTGGATCAGTCCTGCCTCTTGGGAGCTCTGCTTGCTCTCTATCAAGGCATCCAAATCTGGCTGGATTTTTTCCCCAGAGCATTCGTTAGCTGCCTGTTGCCCACCTTGCTGGGATTATGGCTGTCTTTGGTGTCCCCATGGTTGGGAGACGTGGCTGTGTGCCATGTAGCATGTCTGATTTGGATTTGCTTTGCATGCTGTGGCACA
This sequence comes from Brachypteracias leptosomus, assembly GCA_013401335.1. Classification (NCBI taxonomy): domain Eukaryota; kingdom Metazoa; phylum Chordata; class Aves; order Coraciiformes; family Brachypteraciidae; genus Brachypteracias; species Brachypteracias leptosomus. The sequence continues at coordinate 168,996 of VYZX01032169.1, forward strand.
GGAGGAGGAACAGACTCCCTGGGAGCCTGCTGAGAAGAAAGCAGCAGCTCCTCACTGCAGTCAGGGAGGAACTAAACAGCCTTTTTTCCCCTCTTTGTGGGAGGTGCCACGAAGAAAACTCTTCAGTGCTTTATATTCTAATTATCTCCAAGTGCAGCCTCACTACTTGATTTGTGGTTACTGCACATTAGAGATGAGCAGATGCATCTAACCCAGCTACAAGGAGCTCGATTAGTTAAGCTCCATCTAGAAGCCCTGGCAGGCAGGAGATGTCTCCTAGACAATTACAGCGTGGCCTGGGGAGTTCTGTACCCAGAAGCAGAGGTGCTCTAATCATCTGCAAAGCATAATTAGAGTCTGAACGAAGCATCTAAGTGTGGAACAAGGCAAACCCAGTAGGTCTGGGGTAAAGAGAGTTCAGGTGGCTTTGCAGGAGCCCTCGGGGCTGTCTGTGCACTGTCCTGAGGACACGTTGTGGTTCTTGGCATGTGATAATGACCAGTGAGGCAGGGAACAGTGGCACTGGAGGACTGGCATGAGTTGCTTGTAGGGTGCATGTACAAACCACAGCTGCTTTATTTCCCTGTGGGTATTATGGGGTGCTGTGTGCCAGCCTGGGGTGCTGCAGAGCAGCCTATCAGGATTTTTTTTTCTGAGTGCCTGCTCTGGAACATCTTCAAGGGCTTGAGGAATTGCCAGCAATTCACCTTTCCCACTGCATACCTGCCTTTAACTGCAGACGAGACAGGACATGGCACAATATTGGCCAGTTAAAGTTTCCATCCCTCCAGCTACACAGTCCTGAATCCCATCTGTCACCGATTTGCCCTCTGGCTTGGAAAGGCTCATCATCCGTGCAGGCATCTGACCCAGCTCTTCTGCCTCCTGCTGGAGGCTGCCTTTCCTCCCTTGGTGGGTGCAGCCAGCCTGGGAATACCTTTGGGCAGCTTTTGTGGTGTGGGTGCCAGATGAGTGGGAGAAGGGAGGAGGGAGGAGGCCGTGATGCTTTGCCCCAGGAGGAGGAACATGAGATGGCCAAGCTTTATTTGCAGCTGTGAGCAAAGAAATGGGTTAAAAAAGGTCAAAACTCTTCTTGCAGTGTGGGGAGAGGGACTTTCCCCCCCTTAATTTGGGGGGATTTTTTTGTCAGTGTGTGTTTTCCCCATTGATAAAAGAGATGACATGAAAAAGAGGTGCTGGGGAGGAAGGGGTGACTGAGGAACTAGGCACACAGAAGGGGAGAGATATGTGAAGAGATATGTGAGATATTGGAAAATGGAATGAAAGATTGTCACTTTCTGTGCAGAAGGGGAATTCAGGCAAGAAGTAACTCCCTTTCAGACTGTTCTGGTGGAGGATAGGGAGTGACTCAGATGGCAAGCACTGTTCTCAAAGAAAGAAGGGAGCTGTGGTTAACCCTTCAAACACTGTTGTCTTGATTAATGCTTTCAGACTGAACTGGAGCACTGACATTGCTGTCAGCATCTGCACTTTTGGAGCTGGTGCTGGGGCCTTGCTGTGCTTGCCAGAAAGCCCTGGCAGCAAGCGAGCAGTCAGGGGTGCCAGGGCAGCTGTGACATGATGCTCCTCCAAAGCCAGCACTGGTTTAGTTGGGCTATAACCTGTTTGTGACCAGTAATGTTTGCTGAGCTGCTTCTGGCAATGTTAACTGGAACACAGTGACCTCCCTGCTCGAGATCACAGACTGTGATGGGTGACAATGAAGTTTATTGCAGAATCCTAAGCTATTAACAGAAACCTGAAGCTTTAACACACTCTAAAGCACTGTTGCTGCTACTGAGAGCTGGCATACAAACCTGCTCTCTCTGGATTTAAATTCTCTGCTATTTGATCTCAAGGGGCATGTTTTTTAAGCTTCTATTTCCTTAAAACTGAAAGTCACACCTAGATTTACTTGTAAACCACTGGTGCAGTGGGTCCAACCACTTGTCCTGGCTGAGAACCAGAATGTGACTGTGACACCCCAGGAGCTGCTGAGGGCTCAGCTGGGACCTTGGTAGGAGCAAGGTGCTGACTGCCAGCCTAACATCTAGTCCACGTGGAAGGACTCAATTACTGCCTGCTTCTTTTAGCTTAAAATGGTGAAGACCCACACATCTAAAATGCAGGAGCAAATTTCTCTGTCTTTCAACTCTCGCAGATTCATGGCTGTGACAAGGTTGGTCAGGGAAGTGAGATGGACTCACCTAATAGATGAATAAAAACAGAGGAGTTTTTAGGAGTAGAAATCCTTGCTTGAGTGTTGTTTATGAGCACAAATGTCTCTTGCTACAGTGGCTTGCTCCTGGATCCCAGGATTGATACCTGGTTTTCAGAATTGAGCACAAGACTTCACATTGTCCTAAAGCAGAGCAGATGGTCTGGGTGCACAGGTCCCTCCCCATCCTGGGTGGACCTGCAGAGCTCTGCCAGGCTGGCCTGAGATGCTCCAAGCTCATTGAGATGGCAAAGCACATCTCCTGTGGTTTCTCTTGCTGAAACTGGCAACGGGGCAAGTAGCAGTCCTGCAGAGACCTTCCCAAATCCTGTTTGTTTTTGCAGGGGATGTGAAACCACTCCAGGAACCAAGGCAGGCGTGGAGTTTGTCCCCAGGAAGGAGCGTGGTCAGAGGCTGAATGGCTGCAGTGGGGTGGCAGACCCTTCTCAGGGCTCCTCTGCCCCAGCAGAGGGAGAAGAGGCTTTTCGCAGGCGCTGCAGTGCGAGGGGACAGTGCCACCGCCTGGGGGACCAGCTCAGGGATGCTGTGCTCAACACCTCCTGCTGGTGCATGGCTGCTGCCTGCAGGCTAGCTTGGCCCGGGTTTGACTCTGGTTGGTGCAGTCCTCAGCCCAGCTGGCCAGCTAGATGGGGACAAGGGAGGATTCGTCTGCAAACTATCTCACCTTCAACCTGCCTGCTCAGGACCTGCTTTGGGAGCAGCCCAGGAGCACCTCTGCTTCCCTCTCAGACATCCTCTTCTATCCACCACACCAGGTACCCTCAGAAATTCACTCCTGAGATTTGCTTTATTTCTTGGAGTGCTTGTCTTTACATCAGATGCCTGATTTTTGTAGCTGATGTGCTCTTGGCCCCTCTTCAGCCCTCTCTCTCTTCTCCCTCAGCTTGAAAGGAGCCTGTGCATGCCAAGTCCAGGAGACACCAAGAAAATGAAAAGACTGTTTAAGAGCCCCTCAGGATGAGTGAGTTTCTAAACACAAGAACTGCTTCTACCCTCCATGGAGAAGAACAAATCAGAGATTGAAGCATTTGGGGCAGCCTCAAGAGTGCATGGAGGAAAAAACAAATCCTGTCCTTCACATCAGCCTGAAGACACAAGTAAGTAACTTCTCACACACCATTTGAGATTTGTGAAGGCTACTGTAGAAACTATGGTTAAGTCAAAGCTTTCCTTAAGTCAAAGAAAAGCCACTAACAGCCTCTACAGGATAAATGTGTGGGCAATCACAAGCCAAGGCCTGGAAGACACCTTTAACTTGGGTGCTCAGGCAGCATTTGCAAGTGAACTGCTCTTCCTAGAGCAAGATATTAAGGAATGGGATTTTTCCAGCATTCCTCCTGTAAGGCCACCCAAGTTTGTCTCCTACATCTTTAAAGCTGTGTGTTTTAGGTGTGCAACAGCTGCATTTTCTCTTGGAACGAGGTTTATTAAAAGTCTGGGCAAGAAAACCTAGCCAGTGTCCCCTGAAACCAGGAGAGTGTCTTCTAGGCTTGCTGGCCTCCTAAGGCCTTGACTAAGGTCTTCTCCTGACATGCTTCAGCCAGGAACTTACCAAAAGCAAGCATGTAAAACAAGGTATTAGAAGTACTGTAGTTCAGAAGAGATGGATTGGTCTAAAAGGAGAAATATAGAGATACATCTTATTTTTCTAAGTAGAAAAATGAAGCATTTAAGTATTTGCAAACAGACTTTAATAAGGTTCTGGTAGAACCACTCTTGCCAGAGCAAACCTATCAAACCATTTCATCATTTCCCATACGAGCAGAAATGCCCACAGCATCTTTTGTTTGTAGGAAAATCACTTCTCAAGGGATGTCAGTTTTGAAGTTATGCAGCTGAACAGCTGCTTGTTTCTGTTTTCTCTAGTGCCTTGGCCACCACTGCTTTTCCAAGAGCTCTTCTAGGGAAAGGCAGGGGAGAGCTCCACTTTAGATTAGAAAACATGGGGGGTTTGGGGGAGGTGTCCCCAGAGACCTGGCAAAAGCACCACCCAGTAATAATAGAGCAGGTAGTTCTCCTCTTGCCTTTGGAAAGGAGCTCTCTTCAAAGCCTGACTAATGCATTAGGAGGGATTATAGGATTAAAGAGCTCCTAAAGGGTAGAGACCCACTTCTAGAAGATGCCCAGTAATTATTTCAAGGATAGTAACACTGCTGTGAAAATGCACAGTGCTTTCACGAGCCTCGGAGTTAGTACATCCAGAGATGCACTGAAGGTTGATCAGCTCCCCGGACACCCACTCAGGGAATCCACAAACCTTTTTTGGTGCAAGCAAATTCTCTATTAAGTTAATTAGCTTTATGTATGAAAAAGTTCAGATTAAGAAGAGGATGTTGCTTTGACGTTGCTCTGCAGGCAGTCACCACTCATGAAATGATCTTCACTTCAGGCTTGGACTCTTCCAGGGCTCTCAGTTCATCATCCACTTCAGAACTCCAGTAAATGTCATACAAACTGCATGCAAACAAAAAGGCAACTGGTTTAGTGAGCATCCTCCCACTAAGGGAAGAGGAGGATGCACAAACAGCTGGTACGGGAAGGTCACGTAACAGGAAGGGCCTCATCAAGGTTTGAGTCTGGCCCAACAGCCAGAAACATGCCTCACAACATAGGACTCCCTCCCCAGCACCACCTTTGCCTTGTTCTTGGGCCCCAAGGACCAAAGCAGATCAAGACGCTGTGGTCACATCACGTGGAAGGGACAAGGAGTTTTGCAGATGGCATATTTGGCACCCCTGAGACACCAGTTGCCCACAGATGCAATTCCCAGAGGCTCATGGCCCCCACCCCACAGCCCCCCAGCTTGCTGGAGCTCACCACCTGCCAGGGGAAACACAGCAGGACCACAACCATCTCTTACATTAACTGCTGCATGTTGCAGCTGGGATTCCTCAAGGCTTCACAGAGCTTCCTGATGCCTTCATCTCCCAGAGAGTTGTAGCTCAGGTCCAGCTCGGTAAGGCACTGGTTGGTAGTCATGACGGTGGCGAGGGTTGTGCAGCAGGCTGCCGTGAGATCACAGTTACCCAGCCTGCAGGGAGAGGAGGGAGAATTAGCTTAGACGGGGCTTTGAGCAACCTGGGCTAGTGGGAGGTGTCCCTGCCATGGCAGGGGGGTTGGAACTAGATGATCTTTGAGGCGCCTTCCAACCCAAACCGTTCTATGACTTGCTAGCTGACTAGTTACACATCAGTTTGTGGTGTGATGATTTTTTTTCTTTTCATGTAAGCAAAAAAATACCCTGCTACCATCTCCTGCTCTCTTCCTCTCTCTGCAAGCCATTTGTGGAAGGGTAACACAGCAAGAGAGAAGACAACTTCCGAGGTGCACCTTACCAGAGGGACTGGAGGCTGCAGTTGGGGTGCAGCAGCCCTTCACGCAGGAGCTCAACGCCTGCATCCCCCACCTTGTTCTCGCCCATGTGCAGGACCTTCAGGTGCTTGTTGGCGGCGAGCGCGGCGCTGACGGCCTTGCAGCACGCAGTCGTGAGCCCGCACTCCCGAGCCCTGCAAGGCAAGTGACACGAGGTCTAGATGGGAGAGCTGGAGGCACCAGTCACTTCTTCACACTGGCCTCACAGGAGCCTGGACAGTGGGAACAGGAATCAAAGCCTTCCCATCACTGTACTCCTCGGAACCCCTCATCTGCTCGATGCTTTCTGAGCAGCACCTCTCCCACTCTTTATATTCGGGATGTCTCTCTTAGAGAGTGCCCAGAAATGGGCAGAACGATCAGAGACGAAGCATGTTGCTCTCACAGACACTCAGCTCCACTGTACACTCCTGAGGAACCTCAACTCCTGGGAAGAACCCAGCTGGGGGCAGGAGATGAACTTGCAATGTATGTGGAAGCGCAATTTTCCTCTCCCAGCCCTGTGACACCAGACCATGCTGGCCTAAAAGGTAACGCTGTCAGCAGAGAGGATACCGAGAATGGCTCATATCAGAGCCTTCTGTGGCTCATCACTGAGAGCTTGGATCCTGTGGAGAACCTGAGATACCTGATCACAGCACTCATTTTGCTATTATGTGAGGCCTTTCAACCTTCAAAAGTCTCTTAGCTGCCATTTGTTACACAGTTAAAATGAATTAACAGAAGCTCTGCAAGTGGTGCTTGGTCTCCTGCTGCTTTCAACGGGATAACTATGGGGCAGATCTTCAAAGTGTCTGTGAGTTTAGAAATACAGATCCCTTTAGCTCTGTGAGTCTAAATCCTTTAGGTAACAACTGGCTCAAGTTGTTCGTGGAACCACTGCACCTGAGGATCTATCTAGTGGGCATTACTTCACCTCGATATTTCTTCACTGAGGGCTCCAAAGAAGGCATTGGGTACGTGAAACTTGGCAGCAGCTCACCATAGCTCCTGGAGTTTGGATCTGGGATCCTTGAGTGCCTGACACAGCATCTCCATCCCTGAGTCTCTCAGGTTGTTGTCGATCAGACTGATCTCTGCGAGGGTCTCTTTTGTACTGATGAGCCTGGAGAGGTCTTTACAGCTAGCACTTGTGAGGTCGCAGTCCCATAACCTGTGGACAAGAACAAAATAGTATTTTTCCCCTGTGAATGACAGATTAGAAAGCAGAGTCCTATTTTAGCGTGCTGAATTTCTGGTTATATCATCTCATTTTCTTCTGTCCTTTACAACACCCATTCATGCATCATTCTACTCAGCTCTCTTCTTACTTCCCATCTCTTGCACCAAAAGCTCTGTTTGTAAGACCAAAAAGAAATAGGAACATGCAAATCTAGTAGGCAGACAACTCAACAGGAAGCTGAGACAATGCCAACACCAATTTCCATTCACTCTCTCCCCAGAATTTGATCCAAGTGAGTGGATCTAATTTCAGCTCAGTCCTGCTCATTGGTGGTGTCCTCCACCCAGTTCTGAGAAGTGACTAATCTGCAGGCAAAGACGTTCTTGTTTCACTAGAGGGTGTAACTGAGAAACTTCCCACTTCGGAGCAAACCAGCAGCACCACAGAGGTAGCTCAGAGCCTGCAAGAGGGAGTTAAATAACCCCTGCCTACCCTTACCAGAGCTTCTGGATCTTGCAGTTGGGATGCATCAGTCCTTGGCACAGCAGAGCCAGACCCGAGTCCCCGATCTTGTTGTCCCCCACGGAGAGATCTGTCAGTGAGGACTTGTTACTGAGAACAGCGCTGATCTCCCGGCAGCTGCTGCTGGTTATGCCACAGTTCTCCAGGCTGCAGGAGAAAGCACCGTTGGAGTTACTGCTCCAGACCCACCCCAACACCCCCAGCTCAGGCTGAGAAGTGTCTGTGGGCTGGCTCCTTGCTGCAAACCAGTGCAGCTCAGGTGGGTACTGCTAGACCTGCAAGGCTCAGAGATGATACAGGTGTCCTGGAGCAAGGCCACTGACCCCTCCACTCACATCCATTAATGGGAGGATTGTTTTTGCCAAACTCCCCTTTGATATTGCTTGTCCTTTTTAAGAGGAACTTTTGGCTGTATCACACAGTGATACCTCAGCCAGCCCCTGCTGCAGCACCAGGGGCAAGATAAAATGGATCATGCTTCTCCCCTAAACCCCTTCAGGGGCTTTACCCCAGACATAAGGCCAAATACAGTAAAGAAAAGATCTGAATCACTCAGCTGGCTGGTAAATTCAGGGTTAAGAACTGGAGCCACTGAGGATGATTTTTCTCACACCAGTGAGCAGTCCTACCCTGTAACTGCAGGTTGAACCTGGGGTAAATGTTCACAGTGCACTAACAGGCTAAGAGCAAGCTTAGAATCACAGACCAAAAAAAAAGTCAAAAAGCCCCCCAAACTGAAAGCCCCAGAGATTTGCTGGCAGTTTCCAGTTACAGAAATTCCAGCAAAAAATTGTCCTAAATTGCAAGTGTTCCTGACAAGAATTTTTCCTGCCTTCTGGACGGCAGGAGTAGCAGCAGGAGTAGCTGCAGTTAGAGATGACCAGCTCTTCCTTACTGTAGTAACTCTAGGTTGCAGCTTGCCTCCACCAGTCCCTGGCACAGCTGCTGGACAGCTGTATCTCCCAGCGTGTTGTTGCTCAGGCTGAGCTCCTTCAGGGTGGGCTTGCTCTGCAGAGCAGCGTTGAGAGCTTCCACGATATCAGCCGTGAGTTCACAATACTCCAGCCTGCCAGAAGAAAGAAAGCCAGGGGAAAAACAACCATCTTCACCATATCCCACTACCCACAAGACATCAGCTGGACAAAGCGTGTGTCATCCAGGGCAGAGAACATGCCAACAGGAACTGAGACCAGGCAACGCATGAGAATAGAGGAAACCAGAAAAGTGTTTAACAGCATCTCCCTGCTCACTTCAGGAAGCATTAATTCTTAAACTAGGCCCCAGGGGACCACAGCAAGACTAACTACCCACCCCATTTTTACACTAGTCCTGTGTTAAGCCAATGCACAGGCTGCCTTGGAATGTACAACTGGGTTTTGTACTGCAACACATCCCAGGAGGAGCTGGGGGCTGCAAATAGACCTGGGTCCTGCTCAAGGATCACGTGCAGCAGATCCACACTTTGCCTGGGCATCTGAGAGGTCCTGCATGAACAGCCACCACTGCCACGAGGGCTAAACAAAGCCTATGAGAATAGACACCCAGCTCTTACAAACAAGACCTACCAGCATCAATAAGCATGTCACAATTTCAGATAAAACAGGAAGAAATCTACATCTGGCAAGAACACTCCTGCTTGTCTCCAGGGAAAGACAAGCATGGCCTGTCTGATGAGCAAAAGTGCCCAGTGAGTACTTACTGCAGCTTCTGCAGCTTACAGTTGGGGTTCATCATCCCTTGACAGAGCACCTTCACCCCAGCAGTTCCCAGCTTGTTGTCCCCCACGTGCAGCTCTGTCAGGGAGGGCTGTGCGCTGAGGACGGAGCGGAGGGTCTCACAGCTGGCACTTGTCAGGTTGCAGTTCTGCAGCCTGAAGGAGACAGACAAAGCACCCTCAGAATTACAGAGGCTCTTCTCAAAAAGGTGCATCTGCTGAGGTTTGAGCTTGGAGAGGACACCATGGCACTGACAGTACATAACCCTCTAGAACACTGCATGTCCAGGTTAGCACTTCTCTTTCACAGGTGTGCCAAAGTATTTTATCAGCTAGTGTCCTGCCTGTAGCACAAACAACAGCTCCCATGCTTCCTTCAGTGTCATCGCTCAGAAGAAGGGTCCACCCAACATTAAGTAGCACCACAACTGCTTTATAGAAGTGTTCTGATCATCATGAGGCTTATCCCAGAGATAAAGCAATCTTAGGATTTCTTGCCCTCTCTGGAAATGTGATCCAGAGAAGCTAAAAGTAAAAGTCCAGCTTGGCTTAAGTCCCTGGATACCAGTTAGAAATGGAATGATACACTACAAGAAGGGTCTGTGAAGCTGATTCTTCAGCACTCAGGCTGCGAGAAGGAGCATAGGAACCCTGCTGGTACTGCTATGGGGTGTTTAGTTATCAGACAAGGCTTTCTGGCAACAGAGAGGTGTTGTGTGTGGTGGTACTGAGTTTGCCTTGGGCTTGGTTGCTCTTTCATTCCCTGAGGCACCTTACCAGAACCCCCAAAATGGGTAATTATGTTTCTACAGAACTGAGACAGCCTAACCCAGGCTGTTACTTGAGCACCTGGCAAAATTTGAAGCTTAGGACAAACTCTCTGAAAAATTACTTGTGTTACTCTTCCAGGACAGAAACAGTTATTTCTTGAAGGCCCATCAGAGAGTTGCAGTTTGATGAGCTTCAGTCAGCTTTCCCTCTATTTGTCAGTGAGTCTTCACTGCAGGGAGCACAGGGACTTTGAAGCAGTGTATGTGATCTAAAAGGCATATAATTTTTACAAGGTAGTACCATGAGGATCCTAAACCACCTCAGGAGCTGAGAGACTCCAGTACCCTGCAGAAGAGATGCTGGACAGAGAGGGGAGCATTTCTTTGAGGGTCACTGAGGAGCAGGGGCAGCAGCCCCAGGCTTTGACTAAAGCTCCTGCACCGTGGTTGCTGAGCGAAGCCTGCTAATGCTATGATGTGCTATGCTGTCCTGAACAAAGCTGGCCTTGCCCAACTGAGAAGACAAGGCTTGAGGCAGAGCCAGGCTGGTGGAGTCCACAAAGACTGGCAGCTCTTGAAATGCCACGGCTCACAGGAACACCCTTTTGCTTGGCTCCTAGAGAAAGAAGTGAGCAAACTGGACCAGGTGCTACAGGCTGTGCTTACAACTGGCAGAAGAGCCCTCTGAAAAATGCTGCTGTGAAAACGTCAGGTATGTGCTCGTGGCAGAGTGGGGACCTCTGTGGTTTGTTTAACCCACCTAAAGAGATAATCCAGCTGTCTAGGCTGGGGTGAAGGAAATCTACTACCTCTTGGAAGTCTACAGAAAGCCTTAGCTTGACTGGGAAGACTCTACCTGTCCTTCCTTCCTGTGCTGGAAGATAGGAAGACAGGCTGATGATATGAGTCTGCCAATAAACATACTTGGATAAAAACTTCTGGGGTTTTCCAACCATCTGACCTAGGTGATTGCTGAGATGCATCAGCATGGCTCTTACTACCACCACACTCTAGTTGGCCTCATGACTTCACCTGCAGTAGACTGCAGGCCTGTTAGAGCAAGACAATCAACGGGACTTTACCATAGCTTCTGTAGGCTACAGCTGGGCATCAGCAGCCCTTTACACAGGTGTTCAATGCCTTCATCGCCCAGTTCGTTGTTGTTCAGCTTCAGCTCTGTGAGGGACGGGTTCGTATTGATGATGGAGGCGAGATCCTCACAGTTACTGCTGGAGAGATTGCAGTCATCCAGCCTGAAAGAGGAGAGGAGGAACACTTTAGTCCTCAGGGTTGCTCTGTTCTCCCTGGCTGGAGCAAAGTCAGCGATTTACTCCTCTGCAGTGCCTTTGATACCTCTGTAAGTATGTGCATAACCTGTTGGGCCAAGAGGTGCTCTCTCTGCAGGGCTGCAGCACAGGAGGGGCTGGGTGGCAGTTCCCCAAGCCACAGACCTCCTCTGTGCTGCACAGAAGAGGGGACATGTCTCAAGTGATCCTCACTTCTCAGGGCTTCAGCTGGAGGATGCACCTTCATTTAAACATTGATAGCAACAAACTACCTGGTGTCTGAAGCCATGTCTAACCAGAAGCCAGCTTAGAGGCTGTTAGACTGGTTCTGCACTGAGACCAGCCAAGCTGGGTCTTCAGCCTTTGGCAGTTTGGCCTCATGTAAGGTGAGTCACATGGGTCTGCACCCAGGGGAACAGTTCAGCCGCTGAAGGACACAGGAGAGAAATGCAACAGTTCTGACTGAGAAGAGATGATACACAACTACTTACTACCTGATGGTTTTGCAGGACTTCATTGTGGACAGAAGTTCAGCCCATCTAGACGGGCTCATCTCCTCACACTGGATGTCAAGCTCCATTTTGACAGTTAAGTTCTGGGGGGAAAAAAAAACTAACTTATTTTTTTCATTGACAAAGAAGTAACAATCCTCTTCACACCCCTCCCCAGCTCTCGGCCCTGAGTTATGCTGTGCAAAGAGGACAGATTGTGTTCTTCCAACACCAGCCTGCTGCAAGCACCCATACCAGCCAGTACCGTTGGACTGGTTTTGTCTGGGACTGGGCAAGGCCATCCTCCGAGAGGCAAAAAGCAGAGATAAGGCAACAGCTTGTTATCTGAAGGCTGCTTGCCTTAGAGTAACATGTTCCACTTCCCTCTCCAAGAGAGATGAACCAGAATGAACTTTCTAGAGGCACTGGGGCTGCTCTCTCACTGTCCCAGTACTGAGCCTCAGAGCTGCTGAGTCCTACATGATTGGTTGTGGGACTTCAAGCTATACTTAACATTAGGGTATTTTTAAGCTAATGAGGGTGAATGAGGAAAATGAGAACTGCTGGCCATGCATCTGTATGTGAGAGGTGGGACCTAGGTGAGTGGGACAAGCGTTCCTCCACAGTACAATAGCCAAGCTTTGAAAGGTCACTCTGGGTGGGCAAGTCCCAGTACAGAGAAGCTGGGAAGTGGGAATTTTTATTGCTCTGCAGCCAAAATGCATTTATGAAGTGATGTAGACACAGCAGCTGGCAGAGAAGCTCCAGATGGACACGCACAGGAACGTGCCATGGCCAATAGCTGAGCTCTGGGCTGACTCAGCAAGGGCTTCGCTCTTTAGGTAGGTGACAAAACACAGCCTTGGTGTCTGGGCTTTGCTCGTGTGACTCAGACTACAGGGTGTTTGTAAAAAAAAAAATAAATAAATCTCCTGAGCTATCACATTGGAATGTGAACAGTAAAAAAAAACCCACCAGGCGTTCCTGACTGCAGCTCATTGCTCTCTTCTCCCACCTCGGCCACCTCCTGCTACCACTGAATCAAGGGCATCCCAAACTCAGCCTTCCACAGAGGCAAGCCCGGGATCTGAGCACGCATCGGGATCCATCCACAACAAACCCTCATCCATCTGGGAAGAGGACGTGCCCCGAGAGGAGGGATGGTGCTGAGGACAGACCCTCAGAACAAGCAGGGAGCCCGGACACGGAGGGTGGTTGGTGTTCATGAGCTCTCGCTCCTCCAGGGCCTCTCCCCTTCCAAACCCAGGGCGCTGTTGGAGATCAGGGACCATGTCCTGGGTGGGTTCCCATCACAGCCCCACGTGTAAAGGGGTTGAGCGATAGTGCCATAAATCACTGCTGGCCTGAAACACGGCAAGAAGTTGGAGCCCAGGGCAAAGGACCCAATTACGTAACCGAGCAAACGCCTCCCGACTTTGCTCACTGGGGTTTTTCCATTTCGCTCCCTCGGGCCAATAAAGGGTTTCTCCCCCCAGACTCTGCACCCTCCTGCGCGCTGGGGGAGAACCTCTCGTCGGGGCTCCCCTCCCCGNCCTCCCTTTCCCCCCCTTCTCTCTCTGACACTCCTCCCCTTTCCCCTCGAAACCCTTTCTTACCTTTCCTTTTCTTCCTCTTTTTGTCACTTCTCCCTGCTTCTCTCATCCCCCTTCTTTTCCCCTTTTCACTCTCTTTTTTTCCCTTCTCTCCCTCCTCCCCTCTTCACCTGTTTTCTCCATGTCCTCTTCCTTCTTTCCCCCTGTGTTTTTCTCACTTCTTTCGTTTTAATCTCATTTCCCCATCTCACTTTCCCCTTTCTGCTCTTTTTCCTGTGCTTTCCCCCTTCCCTCTTTTCCCTCCCTTCTTTTCCCCCCTTTTCCCTGTTTTCTTCCTCGTCCCCTTGCCTCTTCTTCTTCCCTCTCTCCCCTCATTCTCCCTTTCTTCCCCCTTTTTCCTATGCTCTCCTCACTTCCCTTTTTCCTCTTCCTTTCCTCCTTCTCACTTCTTTCCCCCTTCCCTCTTTTGTTCCTTTTCCACCCTCTGCTCTTCTTTCCCTTCCTTTCCCTCCCCCTCTCAATTTCTTCTCTCTTTTTCATCTTCTCCCCCACTTCCCTCTTTTCCCTCCCTTTCCCTTTTCCCCATCCAGCCCAGAGCAGGAGCACTGGGACACACACGAAACACAACGCAGGGGGTGGGGGGAATCCCCGTGGGGAGGGGATGCTCAGGGATGGAGGATGCGAGGTTAGGCGGGGAGGGGTCCCAGTGGGCTGGGAGGGCAGCCTCTGCCCCATGCTGGGACCCGGTGGGGATGCACCCAGGGGAACAGCAGCGGGACGCCTCTTCTACTTCCCCGGGGAGATCGGGACTGGAAAGTGGACTGGAAACAACAAACTCCTCAGGGGTTTGGCTTCCAGCTTGCCCGACAGCTGCGGACTGAGGCCAGCTGGGAAGGCCAGGGATGTCCCCCCTCTCCCCCCCCTTTCACCAGCCCTTGCATGACGCACCTTCTCCCCTGTTCCATCCCCCTCATTAGCGCAACACGTTGAGGAGCAGATGAGCCGAGCCGCGCCTCGCCGGCACAAAGGCCTCTCCGAGCTGCTTGAAGGGGAGCCGGGGGAGCGATGGAGGATGGGCGTGCTGGAGTTGGGCTGCTGCCACGGCCGTGGCCCTTCCCCTGCCGCTGTGCCCACCCCGGCTGGCCCGGTGGCACCGGCGTGCCCGGCACCCGTCGGCGGCGGGCTGCGGCTGCCAGCGCCCGGCCGGGGCTGGGAGGAGTTCGTCATCGCTCGGCTCGGCTCCCTCTCCGGCTGCCGCCTACTCCCTGTCTCCCCATTGTTTCCCAGCACTTTTAGCCCCGTAAAAGCTCCTTCAGACTTCCACAAGACAGAGCAAAGAGAGGTTTGGAAGCGCCGAGGGCTTCCTAAGACCCCGTACCGAGTCGCCTCCCTTCCTCCCCTGCTAAATCACAGCATCTCCCCCACTTTCTTCTTCCTTCAAACGCCCCATCCCCGTGTCCCGGCTCACACAACATCTCCCTTCACCACAATCGGCCGTTCCCTACCAGGCAGCCTCTGGAAGCGCTCCGCAGCAGACGGGAAAGTTGAGGGAGTTGGAAGAGCCCGAGCCCGGCGCTGCCGCTGGTACGAGCCCCGCTCCTCCCGGCGCTCTGCGGGGAGCGAGGGCAGCGCTGACGCCTTCCTGCTGCCGTTACTACGCAACCTCTGCTGTTGTGCACATGGTGCCTGCTAGAGGCAGAGCAGCCTGGGCTTGGGGTGGCTTCTCGCCATCTAGGCGGCTCTCAGAGCCGTGCCCAATTCGCCATCGCGCCTGGCTCAGTGACGGTGCAAACACCGGTGGTGACAGAGGTGGCTCTAACTCCTTACTCCTGCTCATGGAGCCACTCGCCAGAGTTTAGCCCAGAGCACACACTCCATCCGAATATGAGGCCACCACAGCGTTAAGGTGTGGGGGGAGATGCAGGAGTTTGTAAATAGTTTCTCCGTTTCCCAGGCGAGCCCTTTCCCACCTGGACAGGGGTGATATTGAGCACGTTCCTGCCACCTCACCGGGGGTCAACCCTCCGGCTGGGGCATGGGCAGCCCCCTGCTCCTGCACAAGCTCACACAGCCTGGAAGGGTCCCCTGGGAACAGCCCTGGTTGTGCCTCCCTAAAACTGCCTCTCGACAGCAAGCAGAGCCCCCAGTCCCACTCCTCCTCCTCCACAGCTCCCGCTGGCCCTTCCCCTCCCCAGGGATTATTACTCAGCCATGGCTCAAGCTGCCTCGCTCGCTAATTACAGGTTGGAGTAACTCACTTTCTCTCCCCATCCCCAATGGCGTGAAGATTAATTAATGTTTCAATAGACTGCAAACGAACTGGAGGCAGAAGGACAGCTCAGCTTTCCCCCCCGTGGCTGCCGACGCCAGCAGAGGCGATGGTGGTGCAGGCTGGGAAGCACAGTCTTTGTTGCATCCCAGGCACCAGAGGTTTTCCCCCCAGTTGCCTTTGTTCTTCTTCTGGAGGAGATGGGAACTGGCCACCAGAAGAGCTCAAAGGGCTGAAACCCACCTTCCTTAGTGCCCCAAAGAGAGTTGAATGCCAGAGGGTGAACTTCTTCCCCATTCCCTCATAGAAAAGACAGGGCCATCCACACAAAGGGGTTGCTAGAGAGTCCTTGTGCCCCTGGGTCTGACATGAACCCTGCTGAACCCCAGCCACGAGTTTGGGGATGGCACAGCAGGTTAAGGGAGGTTCTCCTCCCCCTCTACTCTGCCCTGGTGAGGCCACATCTGGAGTGTGTGTCCAGTTCTGGGCTCCCCAGTTCAGGAGTGGCAGGGAAACACTGGAGAGATTCCAGTGGAGGCTACGAGGATGATCAAGGGACTGTGCCTAGGAAAGGCTGAGAGCCCTGGGGCTGTTGAGCTGGAGAAGAGAAGCCTGAGAGGGGATCTGATCAATGCTGATCAATAGCTAAAGGGTGGGGGGCAAGAGGAGGGGACCAGACTCTTGTCAGTGGTGCCCAGTGACAGGACAAGGGGCAATGGGCACAAACTGGAACCCAGAAGTTCCACCTCAACATGAGGAGAAACTTCTTTATCATGAGGGTGTCCAAGCCTAGGCCAGGCTGCCCAGAGAGGTTGTGGAGTCTCCTTCTCTGGAGAGATTCCAAACCCACCTGGACACATTCCTGTCTAACCTGGCCTGGGTGAGCTGCTGGAGCAGGGGGATTGGACAAGATGATCTCCAGAGGTCCCTTCCAACCCTTGCTACTCTGTGATTCTGTGAAACACCAGTGAGAAATGCATGTGTGAGTCTTTCCATGGGAACAGTGGAAGATCCCTGGCATGTGAAGTGCTGGGGCCTGAGGCATGGGCCTCAAATTAAATTTGACCTACGGATAAATCACAGCCTAACAGAATGTTTTGTTTCTCCCACTGGCTTCAGGTTCCAGAGGCAGAACCTGGCCCACCTGGGTCTCTGTGGTCCCACCCTCTCCCAGGTGGTCGTGGTTAGTGAGGCCAGGGCTATATCAATCAGCAGCTGATGATTAGTTTGTGTGTGGCTTCTCGTGGGGCTGGTTGTATCTTGCTGAGCTCTCTTGGTGTTGCTTTTCCATGTGAAGAGCCCCTGAGGAGCCATCTCTGTCTGCTGTGTCCAGCAGGCGATGCTGGCACCACAGCGGGCAGCAGAGGAGCTGGGCCCACAGGAACCTATGGAAGGAGTGTTTGAAAGAAGACTTCTGAGGGGCTGTTGGTGAGTTCAGTGTTGGCCTGTGTGACCAGGAACTGATGGCAGCAGAAGATGGTGATGGCTGAACTGGCACAGCAGCATGGAAGGTACGTCCATTGAGGTGTTTGCACAGACTCAGGTCTGACTCGGGAATCTGATGGTGACATCTGCCCTGTGCTCCCTTCTTCTTTATCACCATTTCCCCATGTTCTGTTTGAGGTCACTCAAATTTATCTCCCCTTTTTTAGGGCCTCCCCCCTCTTTGGCCTTTGTACTGGGGAGGAGGAGGATGGTGCTGCCCGCCTTGCTGTGCTGCTGGCACAGACTGTGTCCTGGGGTCTGGGGAGTGTTAAATGTCTCTGCATTTAAGATCATTTCATTTTAAACCCAAATTTACACACATAACCCGAGAGCAAACTTACAAAAGGATACTTCAATTGAGCTCATTAGAACAAGCCTTGTCCTTTCCCTGTCCTGTCCCCTCTGCTCTCACGACGCCTCTGGGCTTACACTTAATTGCAATTAAAGACAATAAGCTTTTCAGGGTGGTGACAGATCTTTTGCTACCCTGACTGCACAGTGCCCACCAGCAAATTCAGTGAATAAATCCAGCCGTGGTGACCAGAACAGCGAGTCACAAACGTGTGCCCAGCTCCATTTGTTGCACCAAGAGCCTGGTTTTAACTCCCTTGTTGGAAGCCATTTGTTCCTCAAGCTTGGCTTGAAGTATGGCTTTGTAGAGGAGGAAATGCAAGGCTTGGGTCAGTCCTGAAGGGCCAGTGGGCTGGTGAAGTGCTGGGGAGCAGAAGTATCTGTGGAGCCAGAGTGGAGAACGTGACACTGAGCCTTAGCTGGTGCCTTGGGAGCAAAACAACAGGGAGGACATCAAAGGGCTGCTGGCAGCATGTGGCTGGGAGCTTCGAGGTGGCTGAGCAAGCCCTGGGCTCCTCGGCAGATGCTCCCCCCGCCCTGCATGTGTGCTTACACACATATGGGTGCTCCATCCCGTGGCAGCTCATTGTAGATCCCCACAAGAAAGCCATTAGGGAGGAATTTGTAGCTGCTCTGATGTGGTCATCTTGTTCTTGTAAAAGAAAAGCTGGTCTCTTTGTTTCATGCTGGTTTTATTTTCTGCAGGGGGGTGGGAATCATTATAAAGAAATAATGCTCTGAGTATATGCATAGTATTTTATTCCTGTGTATACAGTCTGTCACCAGAAATGGGGCCCCAAGAAAACAGGACTGTCCAGATGTGCTCACCAACCACTGCACTGCAGAAAAAGTATGATCAGGGGAATTTTTCACCCAGCTCTTGTTTTTCTTCTGCATCTTGTGCTTCAGCCCATGGCAGTCACTGCCGGCTAGTCTGCAGAGGGCGATGCAGCATCAGTTTGACCAGACTTACGGTCCTGCTTTAGTTCTCCATCATCCAGAGGCTGCCCGTGATCACCAACATATTGCAGGGGTTGAGGGTCGAGATGAGGCCAGAGCTAGGGGGGCAAGAGAGACATAAATGTATTTCAGAACTCAGCCTCTTTCTGCCGGCTGTGGAGCAGCTGATGAAATAGGAGACTGGGAAGGATTCTGGATTTCACTTTCCTATTAAGCCCTGATGCATGGGAAGACTCGAATCATTTGTGGAAGCTTTGAAGACTGTTGTAGGGACAGCTGGTTATTTCATGAGCTTGTCTGAGCATAAAACAGCTTTAAAAGGCAAGAATGAAATCTTCAAGCTAAAAAAAAACCCCAACAAGCATAAACTCATCTGTTTTTCAGGCTTCACTTTGTATGTTATTGTTGCTGTTTTCTGGAAAGGACTGGTAGATGTCCACTGCCACTGGATCTCTAGTCTCCGAGAGTTCATGGGTGTTTGTCCCACATAATCCCTTTGAAAAGCCACTGTATCCCCTCCTCAATCCAGTTCTTGTTTGGGCTACTGGGAATTATCTTACTGTGACATTGATTGTGCCTATAAAGAAGAGCAGCAGGGTTAGAAGGACTTTCAAAGACCTGCAGGAGTTAGATAGGACTTGAGGCTGGGGCATGGTGTGGCTGTGGCTGTGCAAAAAGACCACAGCTGAGCAAAAGTCTCTGCACATGAGATTTATCCAGACAAAAAGCTTCCCTGGGTTTGTTCTTTTTAAAGGGAGACCCAGTAATATGAAGGCTTCCACTCTCTCTCATTCTTGTAGCTTTTCATAGTAGAGTAACAGCAGAATGTGAAGAATTTGAATATTTCATAGGATTGTTGAGGCTGGAAAAGACCTTTAAGATTAAGTCCAACCATTAACTCAGCATGGCCAGGGCACCACTACACAATGTCCCTCAGCACCACATCTCCATGGCTTTGAAACCCCTCCAGGGATGGGGACTCCATCACTGGCCTGGGCAGCCTGGGCCAGCCCTTCACAACCCTTGCCAGAATGAAATTGTTCCTAATATCCAACTTAAACCTCCCCAGACACAACTGGAGGCTGTTCGCTCTTGTCTTGTTTGCCTGAACCTTGCACTTGGATAAATTCACCGGGTGAAATCTTGTTGGTGTTTTTGACTGGGTGGCATGTACATCATTGTGTCCTNCGGAGCGGGACGGGACGGGAGAGGAGCAGGAGGAGGAGAAGAAGGGAGACTGGAGGTGCACGGGCGAGCGCTGCGGGTCCGCCCCGGGGCACGGCGGAGCTCGAGCGGAGCGCGCCGGGGGAAGCACCGGGCGGGGGCGGCTGCGGAGGGCATGTGTGTGCGCATCGCCGGGGTGCGGAGCGCTGCTGGCACCGGGGCACCGGAGAGGGAGCTCGCAAAGGGCGGGTGCTCAGCGGCGAAGGGAGGGGGCTGCAAAGATCCGTGCGCCCGGGAGCATCTCGGGGTTCGCAGAGAGNCTGTTTGCTCTTGTCTTGTTTGCCTGAACCTTGCACTTGGATAAATTCACCGGGTGAAATCTTGTTGGTGTTTTTGACTGGGTGGCATGTACATCATTGTGTCCTTGGGGGTTTTGATTCCTTCTCCAATTTAGAAGAAGGCAAGGATGGGTGTTTCAGCTCTACCGGAGGCTCCCGGGAGAGGGGATTCCCGAGGGTTTCCATCCTGGGTGGGATGAGCAGGGCAGGGCTGGAGCTGGGATGCTCTGGAGGGACAGGGACCGTGTCCTGTGTTAACTGAGAAAGCGAAAGGCCATGCTGCAGTGCCGCATGTAGAGCAGTCAGTGCTCTGCTCGCCTTAACTACAAACGTGTTTTAGAGAAGCAAATAAGAAAAGAAGGGATTTTTAAGGAGAAAAAAAAAAAGCAAAACGTATGGGAATCTTGAAGAACAAAAGCAAAACGCGTTGGCGCAGCCGGGAGAAAAAAACGCCTGGAGAATGCGGGCATCGATCNGGGTGGGACAGCGCGGGGTGCGGGGCTGTCCGGAGCGCTGCGCGGACGGGGGGGGCCATAAAGGCGGCACAGGGCTTGTTGTGCACGGGAAAGCGTCTTGCGGGGTGGCTGCAAAGGGCTCTGTGCTTGGGGGGGCTACATGGAGGGTCCGAGCACGGGGCTGGGGCCATCCTTTGAGTCGTGGTGCGGCCGCACTGAGGTCAAAACAGAACAAAACAACAACAAAAAAACCCCAAAATACTGTTCCCCANGCTGGTTTACTCCTCTCGCCGGCACCGTTCTATTCTCTTCTCGCGAGACGCCGGGCGGCGCCAGCCGGCTCGTGCCTCTCACTGCGCCTGCGCGGGCGCGCGGCGGCGGCGGCGCGCGGCAGGCCGAGGATGGGCGGCGGGATTGGGNCCACCGGATGAAGCAGCGCAGGAGCTGCCGGTGATGGCCTCGGCTGCTGCCTGGGGAGGCTTTGCGGGGGTGCTGAGCCTCCTCCTGTGCTCCCCAGCCCCGCCGCTCTCTGGGGACGGGGGGTAGCGCAGGTGTGGGCACTGGGTGCACAGTGGGGGCCCCCCTAAAATCCTGGGCCATAGCTGGCAAGGCTGGTGGGACTCCAGGTTTGGTCCCTGCTAGGGGGCAGGGGCAGGCAGAGATGTGGCAGGTGAAGTGAATTAGCGAACCAGCTGCTTGCAGTTGGTTTCCCCCAGGCGCCTTGCAACACCTCCTTCAAAAACAACACCCAAACAGGTGAAATCTGGCGCTGTGGTGAGTGGTGAGGTCTTTTCCCTCAAGAAATGGTTTTGTTTGCTCTGGTGCTCCAACTGAGGTAGAGTTAAGGGTGACATCTCCCCACTGGATGAGGAAGGAGGTGCTGGACATGGAGCAGGATCTGTTGAAATGGCAGATGAGGACATGTGCTGGAGCCTGCTGGGGGGCTGGGTTTGGTGCACCACTTTTGGTGGGCAAAGGGACTATGCAGGATCAGGGCATGTGTATCAAAGCAGGTGAAAGCATTGGGACCTTCCTCTGCCAGCGTTATGCTGAGGAAGAGGAGGCCATTCGTGGGCTTGATGCTTTAATTGAAAGCTCTGCTCAGCAGTGGTGACGTGCGGGGTTTAGTTAAGAACCTGTCACTCCAGTCGATGGCTTGTCTTCTGCTCACTCACTTGGCTGAGGCTCCTGAATAAGAGCAGGCAAAACCCAACGGTGGTGGAGGCCAGCACAGAACACTTTCTAACCCGAAGGGATTACAACATCACTTGTTGTATAACCTCGGTGTGGCTGTTTAACACCTTGCTGCTGGGAGAGCAGGGCTGAGCTGGGGGGTGCTGCCTCACCCCAGGTCCTTGCACTGGCCGAGCAGCGGGGAAGGTGGAGGAACCTGCTGTGGCTTCTGCTCCATCCAGCTCCTGGCTGCTTTACGCTGCCTGCCTTCCTGCACCACTGCTGTGCTTCTCCCTCTCCTGTGCTCAGGCCATTGTTCTCTTGAATTTAAAGCCACTCTCTGCTCAATTTTACACATTTCCTAAGGGATTTGCTGTAGTTCTTCCTCTGATATACAAGTTGCTTGTCTTCCTGGATGCATTTGCTGAGCTCGCCTCCTCCAGACTGAATTTCTGATTAAATTCTCCTATAGATAAACAGCCTTATGACTGAAAAATAGACTTTTATAACTATTTATTTCTTTTCCTGGACAGGCTCCAGTCTGTGAATAGGTTCTGCCTATTGCAGAGTTTTCTTCATAGCTTCTCTGCATGACATTGAACAACTTGGGATTCTAGATTTAGTCCTCTTTTGTCCTTTTCAACCTACTAATATGTTGCATCTTACGTTGAAGGGCCTGTGAAGCACAATCTGAGCTTTTTGGAAACTCTCCTGCTTTTCATTTATCCTTTTCACGGTTGTGAGCTTCCTTCTTGTTTTTCTTTCAGTGCAGGGAAGATTGGCCAACAGACATGTTCTGAAAGGCACGTTTATCTTTTTAAAAAACCCCACCAGTGACCAAACAAGCAGGCAGCCACACCCATCCAGCATTCTGATTTCTTATCTTGGAGCTTGACTCATAATTCTGACAGCTCCTTACCTTTATTGGTATTTTAAAAGGAAAGTCATTTTCTTAGCTAAGCTGTTCCCCTGGGTGCTGGGCTGAAGAGCATTGCACGTGTGTCATTTCCTTTTCTGATGTCCTACCATCTTTTTTGCATCACCCTGAGCTGCAGGTCCCCATAATCTTGCCCGTAAGTTTCTTTTTTTCTTCCTGGTAGGCAGAAAACAGGGAGATGGTTGAGAGTCCCTCCCGCTGGCGTGTCTCGCCTTCGATGCGGGTGATGCCGTTTCACAGCTCAGTTTTGCAAAACATCAAGTCGACTCTGTGGAGCTGGAAAAAGTGTTTCAGGCTGGGTTTTGCACAGATGCTCTCAGATGTGAGGTTTCACTGCCTGGGTGTTACATGTGTTTTTCCTGTCACGGGGCCGGCTGCCTCCCCGAGTCCTTCTGTTGCTGAGAGCCACTGGCAGAACCAATGTCCCAGCCACGCTCACCATCATTTGCTCCTTGTGTGATTGAAGAACAGGGATGTGTAGGATCCTTTCTCACAGCAAAACCTCTTTTTTAAAAATTAAAATCACACTGAAGAGTGTGTCTTAAGACAGACTTTGAAACTCAAAGCCTGTTAGTCCTTCACAGTCACGCTGGAGTAGTTCCTGTGCCTTCCTCTCCTGCATTTTAATTACAGGAGAGAGTAGTTCAGCTCCCACAGCTCAAGCTGTTGTAACAGCACGTCTATACTCTGCAAATAAGCTTTTCCTCTTACTATCTTTTACTATCCTTTGCAGGTCTTCACACCTGGGGCAAATGTTTTTCAGGTGGTGGTAATCTCAGTTTTCACCTTGGGTTCCCTCCCTGCCAAGGACAGAGAAGTTCCTTTACAGGTGACTGCAAAAAAAAGAAAATCCACCTAAACAAACCTCCAGCTGCTCTGTGCAAAGAGCCCCCAGAGATGCTGGAGTTCCAGTCATATCAGTGGAGCTTTGCCGTAGGGTTGCTTGCAGCATCCCCTTTAGCTTTTGCCAGCCTGTGGCACTCCCAGATGTGCATTTTATTGGGTAGGGCAGGGATGGTTTAAGGGACTGGTTCATGCCATGCTCAGCATGGCAGTGCAGAAGCTGCTGTGTGATGGAAGGCAGTTCTCTAGCACGTGCAAGATAATGTCCCATGCTGAGGTTAGCAATCTTGGCTGGTTTCTGACAGCCTGTTTTACGTGACAGTGGGTGTTTCTGAAACAACCATTCCAACTCAAGTGCTCACTCAGTGATTTTCAAGGTGTCTGGGTGCTCCCCTTGGCTGTGGGTTTGCTTCAACACCCTCAGCATCGGGCACGGGCAGAGGGACCAGGGCAGATTCTCCTCCCTACACGAGCACCAGCCGAGCTGCCCGGCTCGGCATCCTGCCGGCTCACTCCCGCACGTGCCATCCCCCCTGTGCTCCACTGGGGTTGGAAGGGAGCTGGCAAGGGGCCTGCATGTTCCTAGAAAGATATTGATTGCCCCGGACAGTTCGGGTTTGTTCCTTTTGTTTGCCTGTCTCTGGTCACGGGGTCGGGCTCGTTGGGGCGGCAGCTTGTTGGAGGAACAGTGCCGGCTTTGCGGGCTGGGGCTGGAGCGCTGCCATCCCATCCGGCCTCTCCCGGGTGTTAAGTCTGAAGCAGCCTGCCTGGTAATTCCATTAATGGGAGCCTAGTGCCGCCGAGATAAATGTAATTCCAGGGTAAAGCTGACACTCGGGTTCAAATGGAGAGGATTTGCTGGTTCTCCCTGGCACACCGCTGAGCGATGTGCTCCTGTGTGACCCATGGACCACGGTTACATGTCAGCGTAAAGACAGGGCAGCAATAAAAATTTGATGCTAAATCTGCACGTGAAGAAATCCTTAGCTCCAGAGCCTGGCTGTCTCTGCAGTGGGTTTGACCAGCAATCAAAGTTTCCTCTTCACCCCTGACACGTGGGATGCAGCCGGAGCTCTCTGTGTGCAGTCAATGCAGAGCAAAAGTGATACCCTCTGTGTGCCACAGCAGGAGGCTCACAAGCACAGCAGAGCTAACCACCACTATTGCAAGCAGCACAAGCTCCTCCACATTTTTGAGAGGTGTGGGCCACGTTTGAATTCAGAGATTACTGTCCCCGCCAGCTGTTTTCCCAGTTTGATTTGGCTTTTTTTTTTTTATAGACCACATCTTCCCTTTTGCACTTGTGTAATAGCCTCATGGCACCATCAGCAAGTCTTGCGTTGAAAATGAATGGTTAATTGGGATATTTTTAGCTCTGCTTGTGGCTCAGATCCTGGAAATCAAACACAGGAGCCAGCACTGTTCAGGCTTTGTGCAGAGGAGCTTCCCATGCCAACGAGCCTCGGTGCTGTGGTACCCCAAAAATCAAGCAAACAAGGCACTTGCCCTCACATTTTGGAGCTCAGTGCAGGATTTTCCTTGCGGGAAACTGGTTGTTGTCAGTCCAAGGATGAGGGGAAAAAGAGTCCATGAAGACGAGAGGAAGCAAGTGCTGGGGGTGCTCAGCCCCCCCCACGTCCCCATCACACGCCAGCTTTGCCCGACATCCGTCGGTACCAATCTGACCTCCTTGGTACTTAGGGCCTTGCTGGTGTTCTGGCAGCAGAATTAAAGCCAGCTTGCTCAGAAGTGCTTGTTTGTTGGTGTGTTCATCAGCTCGCTGATGCTGTGAGAGGTGCGGGGGAGATTTGCTTGTTTGGCAAAGTGGGGTGCATGCTTTGCTGGTGACCCAGCAGCAGCTGGGACTCCAACATCCACAGCCTGCTCCTGCATCTCTTTTCTGTGCAGTCACCCTGCAGTCCTGCCTGGGTTCCTTATGCACGTGCTTTGGGCCAGCTCACTCACCAGAAATCAGCAGGATCCCATTGAGACTTGCCACTGGGTTGGAGTTTCTACATCTCCTGCCTCCCCTTCCCATCAGTCCTGACCTGTGAGGGTCACCCTTGGTGTGCCTTTCCCCAGCTGCTGAAGCCACCTCGCTGGCAGGATGCTGGGGAAGCACAGATCGATCTCAGCGGCTGAACTTGCTTTTTGTTGGTTTTGGTTTTGTTTTCTTTTAAGTTTCCCCCATTTGCATTGTAGCCGACACCTCAAGTTTTAGTTCAGTAGCATGTTTTGCTCTTCCCAGGGTAATGTTTTTGAGTGTCTCCTTTCTTGCTTTCATAGCTCTGACATCTGGCTTGGGCTCGAGCAAGCAAAGTTGCACCGACCCTGGATTGTGTGTCTTGTCAAACACTTCCATACAGAGCAGGTAAGGCAGTGACCTGCATGTTTAAAAGTTACGTTTCTCAAAAAATGCCATGTCTGTGGTGTCTTGTTCTTGTTGTTCTCTTCCCTCCCCTCTCAGTTCTGCGAGTCAAAGCTGGTTGTGAGAGCATCCTTGTCTGAGTGGTGGGGACTTGGTGGGGAGGATGTAACGTGTTTGTTTCCTCTGGGTAGTCATGAAGTGGGTCAGAAGTGTTGTGGGTGCTCTTGCTGCTGCTTGCAATGCTAACCAGGTAAAGTTACTGACACTGGTTCAGAGCATCACTATTTTCTTTGCTCCCTGATTTCTGCATGAGTTTCACAGGGAAATCTATATCTGATCTGCAAAGCATTGAGTTGCTTGATGGCTCTCCAGGATCCTACTTGATGGCTGTTCTGGCTCCTGGTTGAGACACCTTCTTGCTACTTTGGTACTACACTTTGGGTAGCCCAGCACTGAACTTGTTCTTTACTGAAGTATTTTTGAGCCACATCTACATCCCCATCTGGTTTGCCATGTAGCTGACCAGGCAACTGTACCAGTGGAGCTGTGGAGAAGCATCCTGAGCTGCTGTGAACTGATGTCCATCACACTGCTCCCCAGGAGAAAAGGGCTGGTAGGACCAGTGCTTGGCCTCCTGGAGACTCCAAGCCTGTTTGCTCTAGATGTCTAGAGGCTGAGCAAATAGAACTTGACAACACTGTCCTTCTGACTTGTCTTGAGCTTATGGTGTAAATCCCATGGCAGGCTCTGCAGGTCATGAACTGAGGCTATGAGCAGGGCTAGAGATACCTTGAAGAGCATGACGTGGTGAGCGATGTTGCCTCAGTGCAAGACGCCTGCTGAGAAGCCACAAGAAACTGGCCTTTGTGTTAATTCATGTTGCAGCATCGGGAGTCAGCTCCTCTGGGTCCTCTCTGAGTTTTTGAGGCTGGAGACCTTCTGATGCTGCGTCTGCTCAACTTTGGGGTGTTTGAGGGGTGACCTGGTGGCTGTGCTTTGATATGTCTGTGTGGAGAAGAGGTCTGGCTGGAGGCTGCTCAGGCTCTCCCATACTGTGAGAGAAAGGTGCTATGGGATGCAGCAGGTGGAATGTGAAGTTGAATTAGGAGTGGGAACGGGGAGATATATAGCTGAGAAAACCATTAAGTTTCAGAAGACCTTAACCATTGAAGGCATTGAACTTGTTTCCAGTTGACATGTTTAAAATGTGATTAGCTGCCTCTTGAAGTGGGGTGCTGTAATCTGCTTTCTGTGGAAAAAAATGCACGAAGCGTGTCGAGATAAGGTGTGGACTCAGCTTGGGAAGTGTGTGTGTTGTCTGTAAATCCTGTCCTTTATTTTGACCTTCTGCAGGCTGGTGAGAGCACAGCCCCTCTTTGTCAGTGGTGGGCTGTTGTCAGCCCCCTGTGTGCCTAAGGAAATGTTTTTCCAAGTTGTGTGTTGGTGTTTTATAGGAATCTTTTCCATTACTGCTTCCCTGCCTTGGACATGGATGCTGGCTGGATCTCCACTGACCTTCCTCAGCCTGTCAAAGCAGTTCAGTCCTTGGGGATTATCTCCTGCAGGGTGCTGGAGCTGGCACGGGGGCAGCTGGAGGGACAGAAAGGTCTGTCCCCAGAGAGGCTGGGCAGGAGGGCTGATTGCCCCTCCAGCCCCTGCCTGGGAAACACATCCCTGGTCTTCAGTTTGTGGCTGCTAGTCCATGTGCTCTGACTGCTGGAAGGGGCAGGCTTTGAAATGGAAATACTGGGTTTGCTGGTATCTTGCTTGAGCTGACAGAGCATGAATTTGGCTCTTCTTGTTTAATTATCATAGAATCATAGAATGGTTTGGGTTGGAAGGGCCCTTAAAGATCATCTAGTTCCACCCCCCCTGCCATGAGCAGGGACACCTCTCACTAGAGCAGGTTGCCCAAGGGCTGCTGTGATTGCTTTGGCAGCTCCTCCTCTGAGCCAAGGCGTTGCTTCCATCTGTAATCAGGGGTCACTCACATCTTGGGGAGTGCAGTGAGCAGCTTTCTCCTGCCAGCCAAGGAGCCCTGCTCTGCCCCAGGTCCTGCCTGCTGGGAGGTGACACGCAGGTAACTGAAAGCTCCCTGGCATGGATGTCACACACGTGATGGCTCCTGTGTCCTGCTCAGCATCAGCTCTGTGGTTACAGCGAAGTGCAGGTGACTTCAAAAACTGCTCTGTAAAGATTGGCCATGAATTAATCCATGGTGGTTTGCTTGGGGGGCTTATTTATTTTTTTGTTTATTTGTTTTTGTTTTGTTTTTCTGTAAAACTAAGATAAGATTAATTTCTGCAGAGGTGAAAACTTGAACATGGTAGTAAAATCCATGGTTTTTGTAAGGATGCTTTGGGATATTTCTGGCATGTGCATGTGCTCAGGAAAGCTGAGAAGGGGCAGTTGGAGATGCAGGGCTGGTTAATTGATTTTAGTGCCATGGAAACTCGGTGTGAGTAGCTATGTAGGGAGAAAAAGGCTGCATGAAGTGGAGGAGCAGCTCGAATATTTCTGTGAAGGGTTTTTAGAGGAGGCTTGAATGTGGGGGTTTTAACTGCACTTGCTGGTTTGGGTTGAGAGCCGGTGGTTTTGGTCGAGCCCGGCGGTGATCACAGGCAGGGCTTGTCTGGGGGCCCAGGGGCAGCTTCCTCAGGAGCCTGTGTGACCAGTGCTGCCCAAACTGAGGAAAACAGGAGAGGATGAGCTCTGCCTCCTTCACCTCCGTGAGGAGCTAGCCCAGGGTGTGTGGATGGTACCTCTGGGGGTGCCGCTGCCTCTGCTGGCTCACTCAGCACAGCTGCACAGCCTGTGCTTTTTTAGGGGGAAATCGTGCTCTCGGTGGTTTTGGAGGTGAGGTGTCTGGCCCAGCTGTGAAGGCTTGTGCTGGCAGCCCCTCTGGTACCCTGAGCTGCACCTGAGGCTGATGGGACCTCCTCATCCACCCCTCCACAGAGGAGAGGTGGGATGGAAGTGGAAGGGGCTGAGGCCACCCCGAGCTGGGGACAAGCCAGGGCTGTGCCCTGCTCTCCTTCTGCGCTCCTGGTGGTGTTGAAGGAGGTCACATCTCAGGGTGAAGGGCTGGCTTACAGTTTGAGCTTGTGCTTCTGTTTTCCCATCTGTATTTTCCAGGATTTCCCTGCAAGGAATTGGAAGATCCCTTCTATGGGCTGCAGTGACAGCCTCAGAAATGTCCAGATGGGCGTGGACTTTGGTGTTGCACAGGGCTTTGTGTATTTATTTTCAGCATCCTGCTGCCTGCTTTGCTTAAGAGCTTTTGCTAGATCCTCCACATATGCTTGTCCTGATTCCTCTCCTCCTGAAAACTTCCGTCAGCTCTGGCAAAATGCACCAAAAAGAAAATCCCCAAACCTCTTGGAGAAATCTAGTTTTACCACTGTTCCTCAGTAAGCTGCATAGCTGTGGTGGGGTGCTCTTTGGGTGCACCAGCCTGGTTTGGAGACCTCAGGTAGCACTTCACCAGGCTGTTTTGGATGGGTCTGCAGAAGAGTGAGTGGCTGGTCTTGTTCAGCAGTGAATGGAGCAGTTAAAGTGGTTTTAAGTGACTTACCCTTGTGCAAAGACAAAGATATGATGGGTTGGAGCATCATAGCTTGAAAACCTTGTCTAGGTTTCCAGATGTACCACTGTGGCATCTTTCTGAGGTCATGCTTCCCATCAGCTTTAGCTGATCTCAGGCTGTTCTCCTGCCAGAAATCCTTCCCCTTTATTTTCTTCTTTCTGGGATGGCTTCCAGTTGGATCAAGCAAATGGTGGTTGCTACCACAAGCATAGAGATGACTGGGGTGTGTAGAAGGGGGAGGAGGGGAGAGGCAGGACTGTCTTTTGGCAGCAGAGGAGAGTTTTGCATCAGTTAAGCTGAAAAGCACTTGGGAGAGGGCACGGCTTGCTGAAGGGCAGCCTTGTAGCCCCTAGTAGAGCATGTCCTGCTTCTACCCCAGCTTCCCTGCCTGTAAAGGAGGGGTAAGGATTGCAAGGTGTGTTAATATTTCTGGGAGGCTGCAGTGTTGATAGAGTCCTTTGTGGACTGATGGTTTCAGGTAGTGCTAGAAACGTTCAGCTTCCCAGTTAACCCAGGGGAGGTCTCCCTCTGGGAGGACTTTGAGCACAGCTTTTAAGTAAAATCTTCTGCTGAATATATCAAGGAGCATATAAGATTGAATACAAGGGAGAGACTTCCTATGTTGAGGGTGGTGGCGCACTGGAACAGGTTTCCCAGGGGAGTTCTGGATGCCCTATCATTCAAGGCCTGTTTGGACGGGGCTCTGAGCAACCTCATCTAAGACAAGATGTCTCTGCCCATGGCAGTGGGTTGGACCAGATGATCTTTAAAAGTTCCCTTCCAACCCAAATCACTCTTAAGTCTATGATTTCTCTGCTTAAGTACCCTGCAGACCAGGACCTGATGTGTTAGTGCCTCTCTGGGAGGGAGGTTTATCTTCCTGCCTGACTTGTTTTAAACGTTTATCTGACCCACCTCAGGCTGAAAAGCTGTTGTATTAGGTGCTTATTCCTAGTATGTCATTGCCTTGATGATGACTTCTCAAGGTCTGTTGGCTGGGGAGCTGGAGTGTTGTTGGTAGCTCTCTCAACATGCCAGCCATGTACGTCCTTGTGTCGAAGGGGACTGTGCCTCTTCTGGTTGAAAACAGCATGGACACTTGGCCTTGGCTTTGGGGGCCAGAGCTGTTTCCTTTAGCTTGAAATTGTTGCTGTTGCAAGATCATCACGGGAGGGGGTGGGGGAGAAAATTAGCATAAACCTCTTAAGGAAAATACCCCATCCTCCTCTTCAGGCTGCAGAGAAGTGTTTCTTTTGTGGTGGGTTTATCTGCTTGTGACAGGGGCATTAGCAAAGCTGAGCGCTCAGGCTTGGGGTCTGGTGGGTCCCCCAAGGTCATGTTCCTGCTGTCTTGGCCAGTGCTACCCTTCTCTTTTACTGCTTATGATATGGGGGACTTCCCTGGTCACTCCTGTTTTGCAGACCCCTCCTATTTCTCTGCCCCATCATTTTGATTGCACCCTTTGCTCCTGATCTGATGATGCTTCCATCTCCCTTTGTAGGTCACCCAGTATCGCTCAGTCCTCTGTCCCTATGCTTCATAACCCTTTTAAAAACTATGATAAATCTTTATTTGCCACAATAAAAGAAATAAAACATTGTCGTGTCTCTGCAGCACTAGTCAGTCTGCCAACAAGCAACACATTGTGACATCAAGGACAGAAGGAGGTCGTTGGGGTGGTGAGACCAAGAAATGCATATTTTGGTGGACAAGTTGGAGCTGCAGGAAGGCAACAGAGAAGCTTTGCTGGCATGAGCATGTCAGCCATGCTCTGCATTGCCCAGAGCATGGTCATATCTCCAGGGAGGAGCTTCCCTGGAGTGAGTGATGCCCCTGGGCACTGTGAGAAGGGAGTTTGGGAACTGGGATTGATTCCCTGTCACTCGGATGGGTTCCCAGTATGTCTGACTGCTGCGGGACAAAAAGCTTTGTCTGAGAGCTGTGGATGCTTTGGGAAGGCAGGGCAGGCCACCTTCATATGGGTTTGATTAAATCCTGTGGCCAGCGGTGCTTAGGCAAGCTACAAGCATCTCTGTTTGCCTTGCTCAGCAGTGCTGGGAGGTGGGGAGCTTGAACTTTGCCTGTGGTGTTCCTGCAGTGTTGTCTGATGCACTGAGAAAGCTGGTAGGGGAAGAAGGAGCTGGAAGAGGAAGGGAGGAAAGGTTGAGCAGCTGAGCTGCTCTGCCCTGAGTGCCAAGCCCTGCTGCAGGAGTGGGTTGATGCCAATCACCATGAGGTCCTATAAAGCTAACACAGCCCCTTCAGATAAAAGCCATGTGGAGGTAAGGTACGAATTTCCTCACCGGGGGAGGAAAGTTGTCTTCCCGTACTTTTATAAAGAATCTGAAGGTTATTGGCCAGGTTGGGTTTGTCATGTTATTTCTGTCTTTGTAGAGACTTTATGTTCCAGTGCAGAACAGTGTTCAGCTACTGACTTCAAAAGAAAACAAGACCACCCTCCTGGAGGTACCTAACACGAGTAAATAACTCTGGTATTTTGGCTAGAGTGGCGATGCAAAGCAACAGAGAGAGCAATTATAAATGGTGATGGAAAATTGGTGCTTGGGGCTGGAGTCCAAGGTCTGTGCTGTGCTCTTGTGGCCTTCAGCATTGTTTTTGTCCTTAGAAATGCCTTCAGCTCTTCTGTAATGCGAAAGGAGAAAGGGGAAAATGGGGAGCTGAAAGGATTATGGTTTTTCTCAGTTCTTTAAATACCAGCTGGCAATAGCTAATGTCTGTGAGTCACCCACGCAGACCAGGGAAAACAAGCAAGTCTCTTTTTCTCAGCCCAAGGTAAACCAGCGCTCGGCATGAGTAAGTTTTCTTGCAGTTCGTAACAAGGTCCAGTTGGCAGAAACATGTGAGATGTTGTCGGGCTGATCCTGTACCTTCCCCATGCTGGTTTGGTGTGCTCTGTCTGGAGAAGCTCCCTCTGCTTCTAAACCCTCTCTCCATAACAACCTTGTCCATCCACCCACCGTGTTCGTTGCTGCCCCTGAACCGTTCCATGAGCAGAACGGGAGAAGTGGAACCGTAGTGGATGCAGTGACCTTTGCTTCAGTTGTAGCATCAGATAAACATCTCCTAATGGCTGCTTAGAATTATTTCAGTGAAACATCTCTTTTTCTGATAGCACTTCTTTGGCATGCAGTGGGCACTTGGCATGCCTGCAGCGAGGTGTTTCCACAGCCCAAGGAAGTGACTCCTGCCACTGCTGGTCAGGGCTGCTAGATTTCTTGTGTGACTAATGTACAGGAGCTTTATAAAGCAATCAGGGGGAAATACAAAACCATTTATATGATGAAACTGTAATGATGAGGATTATTATTGATTCATTATAAAGAAAGTGGAAGCAGCCCAGCTCTGACATCAGATGGGATTCACCTGCTCTCCAAATGAGGAGGAGTTGTGCAGTTTACCGCTTCCATCCTATTCATCAGCCTCTTTAGATGCTGCTTAGATGTTAACTTCAGTGCATTGACTGTGGAGGAGGTGTTGCTGGGTGAACAGCCTTGATCTGGGACTCATTGTCTTGCCTTTTACCTTGGCTTCCTTCTGTGATTTTGGAGAAGTCCCTGGACAACCTCGTGTCAGATACCTCCACTGTGGTGCCAGGGCTAGGCTGGATTGTGTTCAGGGCCACCTCTCATGAGATTGTCTTGGCATCCTTCCCTTTCACCAGCCAGTCTTACTGGTGTCACTAATTACTGGTCTTTCTAATGCCTACGGGATTTGCCAGTTCCCATGTGCCGATGGGGGTCGTGTTCTGGCTCCTTGTTGGTGCCTTAAGCTGGTGCTCCGAACAGGTGGGTTTGCTGTGCTCCTGGCAAGGGGGAGAGGGTCTGTATGTGTCCAAGAGTGAAGTACATGCAAGGTGTGGATTATGGGGGCCTACAAGAAGTCTGGGGAGGGACTTTTTACAAGGGCTTGTAGTGATAGAACAAGGGGTGATGGGTTCAAACTAGAAAAGGGAAGATTTAGATTAGATGTGAGGAAGTTTTTCACTCTGAGGGTGGTGAGACACTGGCGCAGGTTGCCCAGGGGCGTTGTAGATGCCCCATCCCTGGCTGTGTTCTAGGCCAGGTTGGGTGGGGCGTTGAACAACCTGGTCTAGTGGGAGATGTTCCTGCTCATGGCAGGGGGAGTGGAACTAGATGATCTTTAAGGTCCCTTCCAACCCAAGCCATTCTATGATTCTATGAACTCTGCATGAAGCTTTCTTGATCCCTGAAGAAGTGCCACGGGTTCATTATGGAAAGCCATCTTTCCTGAAATCCTGGTTCCTCAGGACTGTCTGGGCGGTGCGGGGCAGGTGCTGGAGGAGTAGGAGTCAGGGCGGAGCCATTACCACCCCATTCCCTGCCTTTCCTGGGCTTTGTCACACCACGCATGCAGACGTGCTCCCCACGTCAGAGCTGACAGCAGAGCTGGTGAGTGGAGCACTGCCCATGCTGCCTGTGCCAGCCCTCTCCTTCTGCTTTCCTTTATTCAGTTCACTCTCTAGCCTAAAAGGCCTCTTTTTAACAAGAACCACAATGAGGAAGGGAGCAGCAGAGGTAGGAGGGGCTCCCTTTGCTGGCGAGCTGCCCCAGGTGCCTGCAGGTCTGGGGGAGCCAGCACTGAGTCAGTGTCCCAGACACCTAGTGACTCAGGTGGCAGAAGCCCAAGTCATTCTCTTACACGCCTGAGTTGCAGCGAATTTCCTGTAACAGGGTTTCACCTCCCGTCGTGGCCGTGTGAGGAGCCGTGTGTCATCATCTTCCTCCCATATGGGTTATGAGCAGCTCAGCTCACAGGGATGCAGGCAAGCACTGGTGGTGGTGGCACTTTTTTTCCTGCCAAAACAGGTGGAAACTTGATTTACCCCAGCGCCATCAACCCTACCCCTCTCTCAACCCTACCTCTCTCCTTTTTTCCCCCCTTTTTTTTAAGAAGGCCAAGCTGCAGTAGTTGCAACTGGCTGGCTGTCTGTTGAGCTTGATGAGATCCTCATGCAGATGAGGAGGTTGTGTTCTCCTGGCAGATCTGCTTGCATGCATTATCCACTACTTCATCGTCCTGGGAAGGGATCTATTTTCTGAATCGTGGTTTATTTTTAGTCCAGGCTTTCCCTGTCTCACTGGCAAAAGTTCAGCGTTTGCAGCACAATTTGCAGAAGAAGCGGTTTCACCAACCAGTCGGGCTGGGGGAAGGGAGAGGAAATGTCGTATTAGGTAGCGAAAGAGCTGACTGGAAAAAATAGCTTGAGACGCTGTAGTGAGAGCACAAGGATGAGTAATGCACGCTGAGAACTTCGCTGCAGTGGATCATTCAGTCTGGGTTGCTCTTGTTCTTCCTCACGGCAGCTGCCACGGGGGTTAAGCAGCAGTGGATGGATGGGAGCTGCTGTTCCAGGTCTGGTGGTGGATGCAGCCAACCTGTTGGCCTGGCGCTGAGCGGTGAGTTAGTGATCACCTTAACCACAGTATCCATGGGAAGGGTACGTCCGTGCTGTGCGTTGCACCGTCCGGTTGTGCCGTGCTTGGACCTCTGGAGCTTCCCCAAGGGTCGAGCTTCATGATGGTATGCTGTCATCACGGTGTTTGAGTACCCCTGTGAGGTACCTGAAAGGAACTGGGTGGCACGCGGGGTGTCCTGGGGCGGTGCTGCAGCTGTGTCCTCCTCATTGCTTTCACCAACTGCTCCTGGCCATTCTGGGTTTTGAACTGGCTCCTCACATGAACAGCTGCCCTTCAGAGGTGTGGAGATCTTTGCTTGTTCTTGCATCCCCCCTGACACCTCCACCGCTCCTTCTACAGAGGCATCTTTGTTACTGTTAGCTGTTGATACTGCAATTCCAGATGGCTGAAGAGACACCAGGGAGGGGATGACTGTGTGCAAAGCCTTTGATACTCACTCCTCTGACAAATGAAGTTCAGCTCCACGTGTGGGCACACAAATGGCTTGTTTGCTGCTGCAGGTTAACTCCTGCAGTTTGCTTTACCCTTCCTTTGTTTTCCCCCCACAGCAGACAGTTGCACAGCAGCTTTGTCACGGTTCTGCTAAGAAAACAAGGAGAAATTGTGGAGTTTCAGTTTTCCTCTGAATGTTTGGAAACTAGAAGAAAGAGGGGAAGTAGCACTGGGATTTTAGGTGTAGTCTGCATTCAGCCCAAGAGGGTTTGCATTGTCTGCAGGTAACAGAGTCAATACCTTTGTGAAAGAACTGGGGACAAACCTCCTGAGTGCTGTCTCAGTCACTGGGGTGGAAGCACTGTGAGAAACGAGGTAAGAGCACCCATCAGCTGCCTAGGGCAGGAATCTTCCCGGGGGAATTAATCTAATTTAACCCAATAAAAGAATTGATGCAGTGGGGGAAGTCTCTGCCATTTCCTGGAAAGAAAAACTTCCTGAGAAGACTGGGAGAAATTAAGTGCTGAAACAACTCTCTTTTCTTTGGAGGGAGCTTATGTTTGCCTGAGACCTGTTACTATCTTCTGCTGAAAAACCATCTGTATTGGCTGGCAAATCGGGGTTGTTTTAGCTACTCAGTTTTCCCTGGTTCCCTGGGGACTTGCTTGTTGAGAACTTGTTTGCAAATCCCATGTCCATGAGGCAGAACCTGTTGCGTGTGTCCCAGTGTTGCTGCAGCAGTCAGCCCCGTGCTTGCCATACCCCCAATGACCTGTAATTATATAGCTAATTACTTCAGGGGAACTCCTATCTTATTAGTGCTTCCTTCCCAAAGGGTATTTCTCTTCCTCTCCGTCCCTTGCCCTCAGAGGCCAGAAGAACCCTGACACCTTGGGAAGCCAGTCTCTACTTTAAATGCCCTTAAGCATGTGAATATTCAGCTCGATTGCCTTTTACTGCAGCTTGTTACAAAATGAGCAGGAATCTCGTGGCATCAGCTTTTCTTCTGACCCTTGGGTGAAAGCAAGGAGGGCTTTGCTCCAGCAGAGGAGTGGTTGGAGGAGGAGGTGTGCACCTCGAGCTTGGGAGGAAAATATTTCTCCTATCAGTGCATTTTTGCTGATATTGTTGAACTATGCTTAAAGTATGTGGGCATATATTGTAATCTGGTGGTGAAGGCGCCGTGAAAATCTCCGTCCTGGGTTGGTGCTTGTGTCCAAAGCCATACCCTGTCTCCAGTGGTGGTGGAGGAGCTGGATGGAAGCTGAGCAGCCTAATTCAAGACTCCATCTGCTCTAGCCTGGGTTTGGAGCAGGCTGAGAGCTTCTCTTGGCCAGTGGCCTCCAGCCCCAGGTAGAGCAGGTGAGGAGCTGTGGCTGACTGCTGAAACCGAGGTCTGTGTGTGTGGTGGCAGCAGTGGGGAGGCTGCCTGGGTTACCTGCAGGGCAGGACGGGCTGACCTTTGCAAGGCTCAGGCTGCTGGTTCAGAGTTCTTTGTTCAGCACAGATGAGCCGTTGTGGCAAGCAGATCTGTTCATTGGGCATGTCACAGCTGGTGCTCACCCAGCCCCTAAGCACGACAGCACCAGTTCAGGAGCCTTTCCCTTTGATTCCACGGGCAGAGGTCTCGTGTAGGGTCAGCGTTTGGTGCCCATCTAAATTGCTCCCTATCCCTTGAGGCTGCTTTGCTCAGCTTTGCTCTGTAATTACTTGCCAGGCATTGCATGCAGCTTTCACTGCTGATTTTAA
The DNA here is from genome assembly GCA_013401335.1 of Brachypteracias leptosomus. Lineage (NCBI taxonomy): Eukaryota > Metazoa > Chordata > Aves > Coraciiformes > Brachypteraciidae > Brachypteracias > Brachypteracias leptosomus. The sequence continues at coordinate 205,674 of VYZX01032169.1, forward strand.
AAGGGAGGATAAGGAAGAGAGGACAGACAGACATCTGGGAGGGCTGGTGGTGGTGGTGGCAGGGGGAATGGGTTTAGCCCTGATGTTTGCATGCAGCGTACTCTCCAGGCAGATCCCACTGCTGAAGTTTCCCTTTCCTTGGCTGCCTTGTTGGAAAACCCTTTTCACTGGTTTGGAAAGAGAAACACCCCCACAGATGGCTGCTCTTCACTTGTCATTCGCAGTGGGGGTTTTCATGTTCTTTTTTGCTTTACCCTCAGGTGAAACCCAGGCGTGCTGCCAAAAAACACATCCCAGAATGAGAAAGAAACCAAACACTTAAGAATATTCTGTTTTTTTCTCTCTAAGCTAGAAATGCAGCAGGCTATCTAATATTTTATCAGTTCACAAAGGATTGTGTTGCTCTTTCTTTTTGGCTGAGTTTCCGTGTAGTTCACTTGTTTGTTTTCCTCAGATAAAAGATTAGAGCTTTCATTAGGGCTTGTTTTGCCTGTGGTTTGCTCCTTGCTTGAGACTGTCTGAATGGTGCCACTTTTTCTAGACAAATGCTATTGCTCTGCTCTGGAGTCCTGCTGGTCTCATCTGATAAGGGTTGAAGGTTTTTGTTTTCATCCTAAGTAGCTCTCAGAAGAATTGCCGGGTTGTTAAATAATAAGTATTTGAGTCTTTGAGATACTGTAATTGAGGCAGGGGAAGGAGAGTGATAGCATTGCTGGGTGCCTTGGGTTGGGCGTGCTGGTGATTTATGGAACTGAAATTACAGCCTCTGGCTTGGATTGCTTGTTGGGATTAACTCATTCCTGAAATACCCTTTTTTAAAAAAAAAAAGTTTTTCTAGGGTGGCTGTTTTCTAGGCCTTGCTGGCTGTGCTTTGAGTGCAAATAGAACTGTCTGAAGGCTGCTTGAGGAGGACAGGGACTGGTACCTGCATGGTGTGCAATGATGCTGATGGTGCTGCCATCAGCCCCTGTGTGTTTCCATAACTCCAAGTTGCATGGTGAGGACCATACTGAGAAGAAGCAGAGTCTCCCAGTGATTTAGCAGGTTGCATTTAAATATGCCGAGATTTATCTGCAAGATAAAGATAGCCAGATAGCACTACCTTGAGCACTAGAGATTGCAAGATAGCATGGCCAGGCAGCAGAGCTGGTGAAGGGTCTAGAGCACAAGAGTGGTGAGGAGCAGCTGAGGGACCTGGGGGTGTTTAGCCTGCAGAAAAGGAGGCTCAGGGGAGACCCCACTCTCTGCAGCTCCTTGAAAGGAGGTTGGAGCCAGGTAGGGGTCAGTTTCTTCACAAGTAGTGCCCAGGGCAGTGGTGGAGTCTCTGGGTGGGTTTAAAAGATGCGTAGATGTGGTGCTGAGGGATGTGGTTTAGTGGTGGAGTTGGTAGAGTGAGGTTAATGGTTGGACTCAATGATCTTAGAGGGCTTTTCCAGCCAAAATGATTCTATGATTTGAAGATAGGTGCTGGCTTGAAAGATGCCCCTGCTGCAATGAGGACTTTTTTGAAGGAGTAATCCATGGAAGAGGGAGACAAAGCAGCAGACAAATTTTCTTCAAGTAATGGGAGGACAAGTGAGATGTTGATGGGGCTCTGAGCAACCTGACCTAGTTAGACATGTCCTGGCCTTTAGAGGTCTCTTCCAGCCCAATACATTCTATGATTCTATGTTTGCTGCTATTCCCACCCACAGCCCTGTATTAATCCACACATGCGTTGTCCCATCTTGGGAGACCCTCACCCTTGACATTAGGAAATGGAGCTTGTGTCTGAGGCAAGGAGAGGGGCTTACATGGCCAAGGAGGTGCCTTCTTGCCTCCACAATCAATCCTTCACCCCTTGTTTTCTGTCCCTGGCATGGTGCCAAGCAGAGGCAGCCTCCAGGCGTGGTGCCAGGGGTGGTGGCCGGGCTGGCCCCACGCTGGGTGGGAGTGGTGGGAGGACCATGGGCTGCATCCCAGCACGGTGTGAGCGATGGGGGCTGCCACAACTCCTGTCCTGGGTCTCTGCTACATGTGCTCTGGATTAAACTGGGTGAAAACCAGGCTTGTGGGAGCTGGGATAAGCAGCTTGACTGTGCCCTTTTTCCTTTTGGTCTTTGTTTCCTAGCGTGCCACTGCTGTAATTCCTGTGTTGCTTTTATCATCCTCCATTTCTGAAAGTATGTTTTTCTTTTTCTTTCTTTCCTGAGGGTTTTAGGCAGTGTTTTCCAAAGCTTTTGTGGTGGGCATTTCCCCTTCTCTCCCAGCAGCAGCTTTCATTTTTGAATGAATAGCTCAGCATTGTTCACATTGTCTTCCAATTTTATGGGCTTTTTTTTTCCCTTTTGCCTTTGACTAAAGCAGTCTCCTAAATGCTTCTGGAATCCTTTGGGTCACTCTGCAGAAAATACATTTTTACTGTTAAAGAAAGTCTCATATTCAAAGCTCCAGGCAGGAAAACTGCTCCTGTAGTGCTCACACTCGGGTTTCTGAAAGCTTGATTCTTGGGGGCTTTTTGCTTGGTTTTTGGCCAGGTTTCAGTTAAGATTGCCCTAAGTTCAGCTTTAAGCAGGACTTCATAAGCTTGATGGAGCTGACTTTTGCTGAAACATTGCTAACAACACAACAAACCCTGCTACTTGGTTTCTGCATTGCATCCCACGTGGTAAATCTGTTCCACTCTTCCAGCCCAGTGCCTTTTTCTCCCCCGCCCAATTCCCTCCAGAAATAACAGATTGTTATTATTAGGATCCATGTGCATTTGCCAGGCTTGACACAGCTTTGCACCAAGGAACTTTGTCTCTTTACCTGCGTTGAACTTGGAAGCTGGACCCTGTGTGCATCTGCAAACCCCCCTTGGTCTGTTCACAGCGTGATCTCCTGGCTGTCCAAAGATGAGATCCTGGAGTGTGTCCAGACAAGGGCAACAAAGCTGGTGAAGGGTCTAGAGCACAAATCTGGTGAGGAGTGGCTGAGGGACCTTAGGCTTTGTAGTCTGAAGAAAAGTAGGCTCAGGGTAGACCTTGCTCTCTTACAGCTCCCTGAAAGGAGGTTGTAGAGAGATGGGGTCAGTCTCTTCTCCCATGGAACAAGGGATAGGACAAGAGGAAACAGCCTCGGGTTGTGCCAGGGGAGGCTTAGGTTGGACATGAGGAACAATTTCTTCCTTGAAAGGCTTGTCAAGCCCTGGCCCAGGTTGCCTAGGGCAGTGGTTGAATCACCATCCCTGGATATGTTTAAATTGTGTAGATGTAGACTTGGTAGAATGAGGTAAATGATTGGACTTGATGTTCTTAAAGGTCTTTTCCAACCAAAACAATTCTATGACTCTATGTTTGCTTCCCTCATTTAAAATGAACTGCAATAATGGATTTCTTTACTCAGATTTTTTTGGAGCTAATTATCTTTGAAGTGAGAAGTGGCCTTCATTTGCATTTCTGGGGTTTGCCCCTCCCCTTGGGGCACTGAATACCAGCGAAAAGCTTTGGGTTCTATCAGCCCAGGTGGCACCTGTGGCATAGCAGTGATGTCTCCTGAGATGTGTCTGACCCTTTCCCCTCTCCGATCTTGCCAAGGAGGGTAAGATGTCCTGGCCCGCTGGGTGCCGGGGGTCTGCTGACCCGGCAGTGGGAGGACTGCCGTGAGCAAACGGGATGTGAGCCACCCACGGCAAGTCAGAGACCTTCTCAACCCCCAGCTCATTACCCTGACCTTGCCGTGTCTGCAGCTTGTGATCTGATGCTCAGGAGATAAGTTTCCTGAGTGTTAACTGCTCGAACGGTGCAGTCTCAGTGCTTGCCACAGCTGAGAGGGGTGTGCTCTAACCAACGACATGCTCCTCAGCTCTCCTGCCCCTTGAAACAGGAAAAGAAATAAAGTTTTAAGAAGAGTAGAGGGGGACAATGGGACACATGTAGAGAGTAATAACTTTTTCAAGTCGCTGTTCTCATCTATCCTTTGAATTAGCTCTTTTTCCCAGCATAACACAGAATTCTGCAATAAAATCCACATGTGAGAAACCAGTGGTGCATCTTCTAGTCAAAACAGCCTCCATGTCATCTGACTACTTCAGTGGCCATAGAGAAATGTTTGGATGAAGAAACTAGAGGCCGAAGGCACATTGGATGAATTAGCTTCTCCCTTTTATACTGGGATGACAATGCCCTTAGAAAAACCACATGAGAGGAACATTTCTCAGAGCATCTCTTCCAAGTGCATCTGTTTAAAACTGCAAACTTGAGTATGTTTAATCACAGTTTAAAGCTTCCTGGATTTTTTGGGGAGGTGCTTTCCCTTGGCTAGATTTACAACAGGGCAGCTGTAGTATGTCTGCTTGCTGCTGATGGTGGGTTGGTCTCAGAGCAGAGTGGGTTGTGTCCTCCTATTTCAGCCCTTCTCAAGTCATGCCTCGCTTTGTCAGCCCCTCTGAGAGGCTTGGTGATAGCTGTGAAAGGATATTAATTATTTTTCTCCAAAATTACATAGTGCTTGCTTATATTGACCTGGAGTAATACTCCAAGCATGGTAATGACTTTTATTTCCATAGGAAGAGATGCACTTTCTTTCCTCCTTTAACCTTGTTTCACTTAAGGTTGATCTAAGCAGTTGTTTCTTTGGCTGTTTTCAGGTACCAGCCAAAAATCCCAGTGTTCAGCCTTCAGAAGGTTTTATTTGTAGGTTAAATGAAAGAATAATTTGAGGTAGGACCTGACCATGTCACTGCAGCATCCCTTGGGTAGGTGTAGTCATGATCACCTAAAAATGCCAGAGGTATAAGATCAGGAGTTGATTCTGCTCCTATTTGAAAGTAACTGTTTAGAATTAGAGGTCAGTTAAAAAAAAAAAATTCAGAAGAGCTTGTAATTGACAATTGTCTAAATCCTGAATTCAGACAGTTGTCTGGATATTATTTCTGAACGAAAATACCATTTCCTTCTCTTTCTGACACATTGGAGATGCCCTTCAGGCCTCCAAGACAAGACCAGTAGTAGCCACCTCTGTGCTGCAGTGGTTTCTGCCTTTGGCTCTTTTTGCCTGGCATATAAAAGCCCTCCAGGTAGGCTGGGTTGTGTTTAAATTAGCTGGTCCTCTACATCAGTTGAGAAGCTCTCTTGGATAAATGCAGTGTTAGCATTGAGAGAGAACATTTCTGTAAGTAGCCTGGTGCCAAGGCTGTTGGTATGTTAATCAGGGGGACAAAAATTAAAAAGAGAAAGGAGAAAAAAATATCTCTGTGGATTATGGAGGTTGCCTGATCTTTCTAGCCTCAGAGGCTTGGCAGGCGGGTTGTGAGCGAGCCTCCTGCTTTCCCGACGGAAACCCTTTGGATTAAACTTTGAGTCGAGGGACTTTGTCCGTCTGATATGGAAAAGCCTGGGAGCAAACCCAGCTCAGCATCAGTGGAAAAACCCTCTGTGTGTCTGCCTGTGAGTGGTTGTCCCAGGAATCTGCCTGAAAGTCTGTTTTTCCCATTGCTCAAGCACAGTATCGGGCTTGGCATCGCTTTGTCAGGCAGAATCCTACGGGGAGGGTTGGCAGCTGGCACACCTTGTAAAGAGCCTCTTGTTCTAACCTTGCCATAATGCATTAATTACGCTGCTGAGGTAATGATAGTGGTAACTACTACAGCTAAAATGGCTCCTGTGCTACCAAGAATCACTTTGGTTCTGCCCTTCCAAGGTGGCTGCAGAGGTACAGGGCACTTCTGCTGTACTTGCACATGTTTGTACCTGTTTCCACGATAAAATAATCCCCTGCTATCCCAAATGAGATTGCTAAAGCTGTGAGAAAAGACTTTAGAAGGTAGATGCCTGATGTTTTCTTAATAGTTGCAGTTGCACATGTGAAAATGTGATTTAGGTATTGATACAATGCGAACACTCTGCAAAATACACTCAGGGAATTTTTACCTGCGTAAAACTACTTGCAGATGTAACTATTCATATTGTACTTAACTATTGATATATTTAATGAAGGATTTGGACTGATCTTGAGAAGTCACAGTAGTTGTGCCTACTGAGGACTTCACAAGCTGTATTGATCTGCAAACCAGGCAATCCCCTGCTTCTTGGTGGGAAACGTGACCTACTGAAGACAGGTCTTTAGATTAATTTCACTTGCATGTTCTTTTCCTTCCAAATCTAGAATTACAATTTATGAACATAGCAGGGAGATGGACCCTTTTGAGTTCTTCAGAGGGTTTCTGGGCCACCATTGGCAGCGAAGGGCAGGGAGCTGCCAGCCTTTGGTGAGCTTGTCCCTGGTGTGCTCCATCTACAGAGCAGATGCTGGAGGGCACCGAGTGTTTCACAAGCTCTGCGCTGGAGCACTCTGCTCAGTTAGAGATACAGGAGAGTGCTGTGTCTTTTCCCGGGGGCTGAGCTATTAGCCTGCCCTGGGATTGAAAAGGAGAAGCCCAAAAGAGCAGCCTGGCAGCCCCCCTAATGCACGGGCTACGGCACAGCCCGGGGCTGGGCTTTTTGTTAAAAGCTACTCAAATCAGAAAAGCGAGCAAACCTCCCGAAAAAAACAGAAACCAAAACTAACAAAGGAAGCATCTGCTGTTCAGATAAACTGATAATAGGTGAGGGAGGAAAAAACAAGTCATCAGAGACCTCCAAAGGCTTGCTGCTTTGACCAGAAACCTGCAGTTTGGAGGTGACAGGCATTTCATAGCCCAACGATGGGGATGCACGTGTTCCTAGGGTGCAGTCCTAGGCAAAAGCAGGCTGGGTGGTGAAGGGTGGTGGAAGACGTTGAGCTAAGATTCAGGTCTCAGGTCTTTCTCCTTTTAGATGAGTTGAGATGCACCTCTCTAGGGCACCTCTGGTTCTGTCTCCACTGTGGTTTTGATGTGATGGGAAGTATGGTGGGAAGGAAGGGAGCCTGATCCCAGTATTCACCTCCATTTTTGGCTTGCGTGGTCAAGCAGAGCTCAGTGCTGGTGTGTGGCAGCACCGAGGGGCTTGCTTGGCTGCTCTGTACCAGCATCTCCCTGTGCTGGTATGGTAGGAGTGCTGGTCTGCTTCATGCTGAGGTGGGTTGGTTTATTAGCAAGTCTGGCCCAGGGCAGAGATGCTCAGGTTAGTGTCTTCAGGCCTATAGAATCTGTAGTGCTGGGTTAAGGATGCATCCCTGCAGACATGGGAGCAGGAGGGCTCTTTGGTTACTCTCCTGCTTGCCAGAAGCCCGGCTGGTGCTGGTGGGAGAAGGGACAAGAGAAAGGGTTGTTTTCTCAGCTGCTGGAGGTATGATATGCCCACGGGCTGCATGGTCGGCACGTAAACCTAGTGGAGGAGAGAGGAGAGGCTGCGTGTATGGACACTGCTGTCAGCTTGCATCTTATCACAGCTGGGGGACCATGAATGCACGAACCCCATTGATGGGATGTCCTGGTTTCAGCCTTCTTAGTGGAGGATTTGTCTGCCCTGAAGCCTAACACATTTCTGCGTGCACCTTCCCAATAGCAAAGGGTTTCACACCCCCTTGCTGAAGGGTTCCCACCAGCCCTGGACGTGGCTGGTTCCATGCCACTTATCTTCACCTCCCTGTGGATCAATAGACGCCTGGCCCAGAGTCTTTAATTGTGGTCATCACACTCAGTATTACTGCCTGTAGTGTCTGTGGAGCTCAGAGTCTTTTATTTAACCAGCAACTGGTGAGAGCAGCCTCATAAAATTTTAGTAACCTATCATTTTAATACCTTAAAAGTCTTGTCTCCTCGTATTCAGAAGTGAGTAGCCTGGTGTGAGAGGTGCTCGTAGTGTGCACCAAGGCTTGAAGCAGCTGCCAAGAGTGGGAAGTACAGGAGGAGTGCAGAGAAATAGGAAGATTTGGTCAGCCTGGTTGAAAAGTAGCTACAGCAGGAAGCAAATGCTTCCTCTTAGGCACCCATGGGATGTCTGCAGTGGCCAATGTGGCAGGGATGTCCAGGTAGGTGGACATGCCTCTTGCCCTCGGATTCCCTCTGTAAAGCTTGTGGCCCATCAGTCATTGAGGGCAGGTGCCTTTTGTAATGGCCTGATGGTTGTGGATGCTGGATAAATTCTGTGCAGCCCAGTCCTGGAGATCTCAGTCCTGGAGTCTGAGCTGCCTTTGGGTTGATGAAGGGTTGCACTTGTTCTTGTCCATTTGAACACGTGCAGTTTCTGTTCCAGAGTCACATACTGTGGAGAAGACAGGACATGCTGTGTCTCACTGCCTGGGGCTTTGCACCAAGGAAGACATTTCCCCTCCAGATCCTCTGCCCAAGAAAGAGCAGGTGGGGACTGTTCTCTGCAAGAACAGTTAGAAGTATCTGTGATCCCTCCTTGGCTGCTCGTATTGCAGAGTCCTGGTGGAGATGGTCTCTTAGGATGCCAGGACAAAGGGACGATGCATGCTGGAGCCCAAACCTCTCCAGCTTTGCTGTGATGCCAATGAATGGTAGTTCGAGTGGGAGACCTTCCACACTGGCTCCAGCCAAGGTCCATTGTGGACGATATTCCCCCCCTACTGACGACAAGAGTGGCTCCTCAGGGAAGGAGGAGTTGCTGGGTTCAACAGCTGTAGATGGTCTTATTCTCCTGCAATTCACATGATACTTTGCAGACACTTTCTGTAACTTGCTCTGAGCAGCAGAACATGCCCCAGCCCAGTTGTGGGTCACTTGGAAGAAGTATTTCCTCCTCTTGTTTGGCTTTTGTAACCTGCTGTCCCATGGTCTTTCACTGTGGACAGTTGTTCTTTGTTCCTGGCAGGGTTTGCATGACACCAGTGGCTCCTGCAGGTTGTTTCGTTTCTTGCCTTTGTACATAGATGCTTTTTTTTTGGTGACACCCACTAGAGTCTGCTTTGTCTGTGCTCAGGCTAATGTTTAGTGGATGCTTTGAAGAGGATTAGAGCTGACCTTAGAGAAAATAGGGTAGTGGCAGAGTTTTGGAAAAGCATTCTGTGCTTCACTGCATTGACTTCCTTGCCGGAGGAGTTGTGGAACACGCTGAGGAGAAGGAATTTGGAAGCGTGCCCACATGACCCCACATCTATTACTCAGCAGGCATTTTTGTTGCACATTTTGCCTTGATTTTCTTGCTGAAACATGAGGCAATGGCTCAGTCCTTCCTTTTTGTAGCTGAACACCCCTTTGTGCTGTCTTTCCAGCTAAAAATGAAGTGAGAGCAATGGTTGCTAACAGTGCGATCTCAGCAGTTGTCTAGAGGAAGACAGAAGTTGGCTGCTCTCTCCATTTAATCACTCCGTTAAAAGCTGCAAACTCGTTTCAGTTTTCCTAATGCTGTGCTAAGAAAACCATCCCGGTTTCCTCAGAATTGCCAGAGTTGATGTCCACACACATAAAAATCCAACACACCCAAAGCCCAACTCCCAGCTTCCTACGCAAGACCTTGGGGTGGCTTGATGGAACTCATCATGCATCCAGTGAACTGGTCATGGTGCTCCACAACAGATAGTACACTTCCAGCAGCCTCACTGGCTGTGATGCACGAGGAGGACAGGTCTGTGGTGGCCGTGGGTTTTTCTGGTCTATGGATTTCTGCTTTGTGCAGAGATATTACTTGGTATGGACTTTGGAGGTAATGGGGAAGCTGTGTCAGTGGCCATGAACCACGGCTCTTGCTCAAGATGACTGATGAAGGGAGCAGGCTAGAAGTTAAGCCCACAAATCACTACTGTGCCAAGTCTTGTGTTTTCTCTGTGCTGGTCCATCCTGAGAGGATTGGAGATCCTTCAAAAGCAATTCAGTAGAAACTGGGTGGTGACTGATGTTGGTGAAACTTTTCCTCTGTGTTTTGGTTGTTATTTCCAACGGGGTTTCCTTAAAACTCTCCCCCTTCTCCATCTTCTGGTGGCTGGTGCTACATCAGATTGAGAAGGGCCTTTGTCCATGGCCAGGGCTCCTGAGCACTAAGATGACTCATTTAATTGATGATGGTTCTGAGCTGAGGAAATAGCTGCCCCCCTGGCTGAGTGCTGATGGCTCGGTGGGACTTCTCTTGCCTTTTGGGTCATCCCATGGTACCTGTTATGATTTCCCAGGAGGCCTGTATTTGCTGTGCATGCAGGATTTGTTCTTCACCTGGGACCAGAATGTGACTCATGTTACTTTAGGAATAGCAGCAGCAGAACCAGGCTGCTGTCTTCTGCTCTCTGGAAAGCATGTGGTAGCTGATTTTTCCCTGTGCCATGGCAGATCACTGCAGACTTCTCCATCTCTTGCTCCAAATGCAAGTAGCTTTCTTGGGTCTTTTGTGTTCCTGAAGAACCTTGGGGCAACACAACAGCAAAATTCTGCTGTTGAGGTTGAGGTATGCCACGGATCTGTCCTTCCCCTGAAGGGAGGAAGAGAGCATGGACCAAAGGTGACAGATATTATGCATTAAACAAGGTGACTTGCCACAGTCTAGTTGGCATTAGTGGTCCTGGGAGCTAAACTTCCATGGGGCTTGGTGTGCCCATGTGTCCTTTCCACCATGAGATGGAGCTTGGCACAGTCTGGCTTTGTAAAGCAGAGTCAAATGGTGTTGGAGAGCTTCATCCTGACCTTCTGCCTTCCTGCTGGACCAGCAAGTGCCAGCCTGAAGCCAAGGGGCTGGGTCCCACGAGGTGCACGGAGCAGGGATGGAGAAGCCAGGAGCATCTGTGGTTGTGCCGAGCGTGTGCCAGAGTGTCTGTCAAGGCTGGGGTTTGCAAACAGAGGAGCTCATTAGTTCGGGCAGCCGGGTGGTGTGGCAGGGGCCCAGGTTTGGGTAGGCTTTTGGGCAGCTGCTGGAAGGAGGAGGCAACTGCTGAAACATTCATCGACTTGCCTGCGAGCAGACTCTTCCCAGTTGCCTCGTCTGCGGTGGAGATGGAGGAGCAGAGCCAGGAGCTGTCATGCTCCAACCAGGGGAGATGGGGATGCTGCTCCCCAGCACGCTCCTCTGCAAATTAATTCTCTCCATTAATTCCTGTAATAATTTCTGCCTTCAGAAGCCTCAATGAGCAGAGATCTGCCAGAGCAATGCCAGGAGTGGTAGCTTTTTGTATATTTTTTTATTTTCTCTAAGGTTCATGTGACACAGTCCTCTTGTAGCCTCAAGAAAAATAGCAACAACCCAAGGTTAAATATTGACTATAAAATACCTACTTACTTGCTGCATGCATCTCTTGTTATTTTAGGTTTGTTTTTTTTCTTTGCTGCTTACCTAAGGTTAATGCTCTTTTTAATATTATTCCCCTATATTTAGAAATAAGGGCACAATAGTTCATCCTCTGAAGACCTTCAGTCTGTGTGTGCCTCCCAGGATGGCTCAGAGCCAAGCTAGTACCTGGGCTTATGGGGTATTTTTGCAGATGTTGTGGTTAAAGGCTTTATTTTTAAAACCTTAAATCGTGGCTTTATAACAGTATGTAGTGGGATTTGGAAAAAAGTCTGCTAAAATTGTATAGAGAGAGTAGTGGAACAGTTAGGTCATGTTAAAGTTGTCAGACTTTCTGCTGCTGCTGCATGTGATTTATTTATTTATTACTCAATGAACACAGAGCTATGAATGTTTTCCTTTTTAAAAGCAAATAATGGGCCTTCCATCTTAGACAAATGTCCCTTTTTTTACGACGGTGGTTTTTTTCCCAGTTAATGGATTTTTTTAGTGGTGGCTGCCCTGTTCTTTCCATCTGATCTCTGTGCCTGCACCTCTGAATGTTTCCATTGCAGAAGGGAGGACACTGGTGCCAGCAGATGCACTTCCAAAGCTGCTGTGCAGGAAAGTGTCACAGTTCTGAGCTGTTAGGAATGAGGAAAAAAAACCAAACAACCCATCAAAACTCCTTAAACTTCTACTGCCATGCAAAGGTAACAGCAAAACTTGCATCTTGGTTCTCCTGGTCCTTCACAGAATCACGGTGGTTGGAAAAGGTCTTTAAAGTCATCAAGTCCAACCATTATCTAACTACCAGGCCCACTTCTAAACTGTGTCCTTGAGTACCATATCTCCATGGCTTTTAAAAACATCCAGGGATGGTGATTCAACTGCTTCCCTGGGTACCCTCTTCCAGTCTTTGATAACCCTTTTGGTGTAGAAGTTTTTCCTAATGTCCAGTAGAAACCTCCCCTGGCATAACCTGACACCATTTCCTCTTGTCCTATCAGTTGGGACTTGGGAGAAGAGACCAACACCCACCTGGCTCCAGCTCCTTTCAGGGAGTTGTAGAGCGAGAAAGTCTCCTCTGAGCCTCCTTTTCTTCAGACTAAACAACCCCAGTTTCTTCAGCTGCTCCTCACAAGACTTATTCTCAAGATCCTTCACCAGCTTCATTGCCCTTCTCTGAATCCACTCCAGCAAAAATGTCACACTAAAATACCGGAGTCATCCTGTCATTCCATAAAGAACTGGGAGAGATGTAGGAGCACTCCAAAGATTTTAAAGAAAATGTGATGTTTTACCTGTTGAATGCTGCAGTTTGGTGACTTAAAATGGGACTTTTGGGTGCTGCTCAGCTGCAGGACACAGGGCTCTCTTTTTCCATATGCCACCATACTGCTGGTGTTTGTCACCCAGCAGTGGTGCTCCCCAGCATCCCTGATGCCCAGCTCCAGCCATCCTGGTGAAGCTGAGCTTGAACTGGGCTATGTTTTCCTGTCCAGGCCTCCTAAGAGCCTATTGAGAGAGAAGTGGGAATGGCTTTTTTTTTCCCAAGAGCAGCTGAACGCAATGCCCTGGTTACCATGGTGTTTTAAATGGAGTACTTCAGAGGGTGTACAAAAGCATCTTTAGCACTCGCAGTACAAGGAGAATGAAAGGACCCAGATTATGTCAGCGCTGCGGTGGAGGCTTAAATGAGTGTCATTCATTTATTGTTGGGAGATGACCCAATTTGGATTGTATTTATGGAATGGGAGGGGTGAATGGACCTGTTTCAGATGACTTTTGAGCCTTAAATGTACTTGCAGGCTTTGTGTAGGGATTGCATTGGCTCCCGCTGGGTAAACAGAGCTCTTTGGAGGGTGTTCCCCATGTTCTGGCATGGTGACGTGTCCTGCCTTTCCTGGCTAGACATGTGCTGCCAAAGGGGCTTGATTCATGCCACGTCTCTCCACGCAGCGTTGTGCTGGATGGGGAAAAAATGAGTTGTCAGAACCTGCCCAGCTGATTTTTGTTTTATTGCTTTTTCCTGCAAGGCTTTGAAAGCCTCCAGTTAGTGTGTCATCCAGCCAAGTGGATCCTTAGCTGAAGGCTGTGACCCTGCAAAGGGTTTGTGAAAGTAATAGGTTGTTAAGTCTGCACACAGCAGGATGCTTCTCTTTCTGCTTCTTCCCCCCCCACTCCCTTCCTATGAAATGTTTTAAGTGTCACCTGTCTTATGGTCCACTGTCCCCATCTTTTCTCCTGGCTGGGATGGCAATGAAGAACTTCCTTTTATCTTAAAGGGCTTTGAAAGTTGGGTGTTAGGATCTGCTGCTGCTGTCTGCATCTCCCTGTGGAAGGCTCTTACCTGGCTTTTAACAATTTTGGTCCTGCTGGAGGAATACACGAGCAGCAGATCTTGTGGAGATTCTCAGATTATCTTTGGGTTGATTTGTTTGCTTGCTTGCTTGTTTTTTCCTGGCAAAAGTTTCCATAGTCATTGCATCAAGCTCAACCCCGATGATGCAAGCTGCTCTGAGAAGTGTCCAGAGCAGAAGCTGCTGTGGGCTTAAACCCACCTGCAAATCTGGGAAGGTGAAGGAAGGAAATAAGCAGGGACACCTCCTGAGGAATCAGAGCTTGGAGAAACTCAGCCTTTCCAGTGAACACTCCTTTCTGGTTCAGTTGGGCCTTGTGTGAAGATCAGTGGAAATCTGAGTTTGCTGTACATTTATTAGCAGCATTCCCATTAATTTCAGGGTTGTGTCCTCCAGCTAACCAGTGCTGTAAGCCTCCTCTGGAGAGGCATCTCTGCCTTGCATACTCTGCAGGCAGCTTTTAAAGGGAGCCCTTTCCCAATGAAGAGCAGGAGAAAGGCATCCTTCCCTTCCTGCAGACATCCTGGCAAGCCACAGGCTGGTCCAGCTCTGGTGGAGTTCAACAAGTTGGTTACTGGAGGAGGAGAGGGCTGCAAGTGCTTGGAGGGACTGTCTGGGTCTGCTCCTTTGGAGACACTATCAGCCACAAAGCCTGGATATGTCCTAGTGTGGATGTATCCAAGCCCAGGTTGTGCTGGCACCAGCTGACTTAGGGGCATGTAGCAATAGGACGAGGGACAATGGTTTTAAACTAGAGAAGGGGAGATTTAGATTTACTATGGGGGTGGTGGAACACTGGACCAGGTTGTCCAGAGAGATGGTGGAGGCCCCATTCCTGGAGATGTTCAAAGTCAGGCTTGATGGGGCTCTGAGCAACCTGACCTAGTTAGAGATATCCCTGCTTATTGTAGGGGGGTTGGACTAGGTGACCTTGGAAGGTCCCTTCCCACCCAAACCATTCTATGATTCTATGACTTCTCCTTAAGGGTGGTTGTTGCTCTGTAGGAATCAGCATCCGATGCTTTGAGGTTTGCAGAGAACGTGCTGGCTGGGGAAGTTTCTTGTTTGTGGGTGAAAGCTTCAGAAGGATGTTAAATGCAGATGTAGTGCAAAATGAAATTTGATAATGCTGGTCCAAGTAAAGGATAATGAAAATTAATTAACTTGCCCTACCTCTTCCACAGCCACTGCCACGTGTAGTTAGTTGTTCAATGAGAAATGAGGCAAGACAGCTCAGTTTGCTTTCCTGTGGCCAAACTGGCTCTGCAGGGCTTAGGAATAAGATGGGATAGTCATCGGGTGAGATGTTGTGGTCTTTAGAGCAAGACTGCAGGAAATTCATTGTATTCCTTTGAACAGGATGGAGCCTTTCACGTGGTTTTGTTTTGTTGGTTTTTTTAGCTTTAATTCTGTAATCTCAATCCATTATCTAACAGCAGGAAGACTCCAGACTCCCTAAACCTGGAAATGTATTTCATCTGCTCAGGGAGTGTGAGCCTCCACCCTGGTGTGTCTGGGTTGTCCAGTGAGTCCTGGCGTGGGGCACCTTCTCCAGCAGATGCTGGGGGCTGCAAGGCATTGCATCACATTCTACCTTGCCTTAGGGCTGGAGGGTGTTTTCTTGCAGCCCTCTGCTGCTGTTGGCTCGTCTCTAGGCTGTGTTGTGGGCTGTGTAGCTCTTGCTGACATGGACCTCCCCCGGACTTCCCCTCTGCTGTGTCTCTGGTACCTAAGAAGTCGCTCCAGGGCAGGTTTCCACTGCATCTCCCCTGGCTGTAGGGATGGTCTGTTGTTCATTTGTCCTGACTGGTGAGCTGACTCCTTCAGAGCTCATGGGATTTCAGAAGGAATACACGAAATCTCTTTAACGGCAGGGGCTTTACGTCAGGATTGATTACTGCTTTTTCCTTCCTCCCCATAGCTTTTCTCCTAGACTTTTTAGGCATGTGCAGATTATAATTTAATCTTCTCTTGAACTTTCAACAGCTTTAAAAGGACTAAAATCAGCGTCTGGTTGGAGTTGTGGTTGGGGACACAGGAACTTTCCTGCCCTTCTCTTCTAGAGCAGATAATGCTTCAGGTGCAGAGGAGAGCAGAGAGCTGTCCTGTGAGCCATCTGCTGCATGCTTGCAACCAGAGTCCTGTTTCAAGCCCTGTGGGGTAATGTTTTGGGACACTGTCCATCTCACGTGTGACCTGACCCTCAGCTTCTAAAGAGCACAGCTGAGTCTGCTTTGTTATCCTGCCAAGTTTGAGTGCACGTGCTGTGGTCCACAAGCCTGGACAGTGGCTTCTCTGCCACTGCTCTTCTCTGATGCTTTTGACCTGTTTTTGGAGCAACCCTCCTACCAGCTCTTCCCTAATAACCTCTTACCCTGTTTGAGCTACATTTTTATAGGCTGGAAACCCTATGGATTTAATTTTCTGCTTGCTGGAGAGATGCAGTCCTAAGTTAGCAGCTCACCCTGAGGGAAGACAGATAGGACTCTGGCAGCTTCTCATATGGCAGCCCATCAAGGGTAGAAACAGCACGTCTGGTGGGTCATCACTGGAGATGATGAAGAGGTGGTTAGTGTATGGCCACAGAATGGGAAGACTCAGGGGATGCGAGGAACGTCTCCTTAGGAAGTTGGGCTGCAGGAGTTAAGGTGTCCACAGAAGAGCTCTCACCCATGCCCTGCTCAGCACCTTCGTGGATCCCCGATGCTGTGTCCTGAAGCCCCCTGGGGAGCATGAGCTCTTTCCTCTGGGGCTCCTGCAAGACAAAAGGCAAAGTGTTACAAACCACAACGGCTTCCACTTTAAAAATACCATAAAAGGCTGTGTCCTTAGAAGCTGGGCATGGGAGCAGGTCCCACCCACATTGCTGCAGCATGAGTCACTGGGCTCTTGCAACTGCTCTCCATGTGGTTGCCCAGCTGAAGATGCAGCGAGGAGCAGAGGGAGGAAGGGGAACCTCTGTAAGGCTGTGGAAGTGATGAAGAGTTACGAAGAAGAGGATGACACACAGGCACGCATGAGCTCAACCGAACTGCTGGATGGTTTTGCTTTCGTTAGTATTTTTTTCCAAGAAGTTCCAGCAAATGCTGCTTGCTGATGATTTGGGCTTAAGGTGTTTGCAGCCAAGAGTCGTCTGAATGTGCAGAAACCCCAGGTTAGCTTTTAGGAAGCACAGTAATTGCCACACGAATGATACGAAGCTGGAAAAGCCCTCTGCTCTGAAAGTATGTTTTATTTGTTCTCTTTAAGCCAAGTTTTTCTTTCCCTCTCCTCTCTCCTCTTCATCCTTCTCTCCCCTGGTGCAGAAATAGGCTGTGCTCCCTTGTGACAGATGGTGTGAAAATACATCTCCCCTGCACCATGTGCTGCTCTTACCTGTGCTTGTACCCACAGTGCAAGTATTGGGGAGTAAATTTGGGTTTGTTTTGGTTTCTGTCTGGAGTGGCTGCCCACGTGCCCTGGCGATGGCACCGTTGTTGTTTTCCCTTTTCCTTCCCCTCCGCTTGACGGAGTCTTGGCTATCGGGGTTTGCCGGATTAGGTTTGTCGGTGGGAAATTCTATAAAAAGCTTCCTTTATTTAGACGCCAGCCCAGTAATGACATCGTGTGGGTATGTCTTCCAAGTTCCTCCAGGCTGAGCGGATGGAGGGAGGTGGTGGCTGTGAAGCTAAGCCCTGCCTCTTTCCCAGTGCATCTCCGTGGTCCTGCTTGGTGACCTTCAAAGTGACCCCGGTCCCTTTCCTCCAGGGAGAGCACAGGGAGGTCCCTGGGCAGGCTGGGGCACCTCCTCTAGCAAACTTTCTAACAGTATAACTTAGCTGTGGTTGTCTTGCTGCTCATCACCTTCAGGTTAGTCCTTTGAGGTGCTTTTTGGTGGGTATTCACCTTGACATCTCTGGGAAGCAGAAAGCTTGCACGCTCCTACAAAATTCTGCATTGGTCTGGTTTGAAGTAACTTGGACAGGAGAGCGGGTGGACTAAAGGTATGGACATGAGAGAACAGAGGGAATGGACACATCTGAGATGTGCTCCTCGCTTTATGGTGGAGGGAAGGGGCAGCTGGGGTGGACAGCAGGGCAAGGGTTTGCCACTGAAGTAATGGATTGACAAAATTTAATTTTTTGCATGTGGTTTCTGAAAAAAATATTGGTTTGAGCATTTCTGAATGGGGGAAAGGTGTGTATTTCTTAAGTGTTAGAAAGTAAAGAGTGTGACCTGGACAAGGTTTTCTGGGCCTTCTGGAGAAGTTATTCCTGGATTTTATTTACATCTTTGGAGGAAGAAACCTGCTGTGATGTGCTAACCTTCCCCTTGGATGTGCTTGTTCATTAAAATGTTAGCACAGGTGTTCCCTTACCTGCCTGCAGTAATTCCTGGGCATTTTTCTACGTTTGCTTAAGTAAGCTCTAGTTTATTAAGGAAATGGTACAAAACTCTCTGCCAGGGGACATTTCATTGACTGCCTTTATTCTGCTCATCCTACTGCTGAAGGAAGCCATGGGGTTGCTGTATATCGTGGCTGCTTTGGTGTCCGCTAGACATCGATTAGACCCTTCAGAGCTGGGGGGTTCTGAGCAGCAGACTGAGGAACCAGTTCAGTCTGTCCATCGGGCAGATTTTCCCAGTCCCACCTGGAATTTGGGTCAGAGGAGAGGCTGTTTCCAGCCCTGCGCCGCCGCTCGCTCGGCACTTGCTGCTCCACTTGTTGACGTTCTCTCCTTCCCACGTTCTCCACCTCGATACTCCCAAGTATGGAAAAAGAAAAATAAAGCCATATTGCACAAACAGTCTGCAGCTTGGGATGGGCTGCCAAAATACTTTGTTCTCTTCAGAAAGTTCTTTTGCTGAGTTAGGTGGTGCTGGAAGAAAATACAGAGTTGCAGGTGCTAGTTTCAGACTGTATCTTGCCATCAGATGGCACCGAAAAGTGTGATCTCTGAGGCCCCGAACAAGGTCTTTTCTCAAGGTCTCTTCTTGTGTTCCCTGGCAAGAAAATCCAGTGTTCAAAAAATTAAAAAACAAGCAAACATGTTTTTACCATTGGGAAGTGACATCTGATAATGTTTTCTGTAAAGAAGGGGTGTGGGGATTGGATATTTTTAGCTGCAGCTATTCCCAAGTTGTTGGTTTTTTGTGACCTTCTCTTAATAATACATTTCTCTAACACTTTCTTTAAAGTTTATGTAGTTCCAGAAGCTGTTTCAGCCAAAATTGTGTTGCTGGCGGGAGTGGAAGAGGGAGGAGCAGCCCACAGGCAGGAGGGGGTTTGAAATGTGTTTGCTGGTGGATTTTGGTGCCTAGGAAGGCACAATGGTAGAGCTGGGTGAGGAACCATTCCCAGGTCAGAGATGGCTTCTGCTTCAGTTTTCCCCCCAGCAGCCACTGCCTGCTTCTTAAAAGCAGTTGAGAATGGGATAAAAAAACCTGAATTTGGACAAGTTTAGAAGGTTGAAAGCGGAAAGCTTGGATGGAGCATGATGGAGATGCTGTAGTGCAGGAATCCCATAGGAGGGCAGGTGTGAGGAATGACAAATTTCAGGTGTTTGTGTGGTGGCCTGGGCTGTGGCAGATTGTCTGGAGACACTTGAGATTGACCTGCAAGTGGTGTTGTCTCTGAGATGATAAGAAAGCCAGCAAATTCCCATGCAAAACCTGAAGGTGACCTTCATCGGTCCACAGGCTGCTGGGTTTCTTCTTGCTGGGTGTCTGTGGACTGGAAATCCATCACAGATCCCAGGGGTCAGATGGGCTTTGGTGAACAAGAAAGTAGCAATAAAAAAGCTTGTCAAAGAGTGGTGATACAAAAGACAGACGAGGAGAAGCATATTCAGGTTGGGTTGCTGATGCTCTCTGTCTCTTGGTAGTTACCAGCAGAGATGGTTGGGAAATTGAACCCCATGGTGGGACTGGAGAGGTGTCTGGCTGAAGCTGGGCATGAGGAAGGTGTTTTGGTGGTTGTTTATTTGTTTATAGACATTTTTTTTTTTCCTCAATACCCAATCAGTGATGAGGAGTTTCTGCTGATTGACAATAAATGCAATGAGGGAACTGTTCCCTGAGCTGAGGCTGCTTTACTTGCCAACAAGTCCTTTCGTGATGCCTTTTAACAACCACAAGCCCCATCCGAAACGACAGCCCAGCCTACTGAAGGTGTTGACGCTGCATACAGTCACTGGTCAGCCATGAGTCAGAAAAAAAAAAGGGTTGCTGCTCCCCAAAACACCGAGCCCACATCCTGCAGCTGCCGGTGGGGCTGAGCAGGGCTGGGGACCACGGGTCTTGCTTGGGAGAGGTTATGAGAGTGGTGAGACACTGGCACAGGTTGCCCAGGGGGGTTGTGGATGCTCCATCCCTGGAGGTGTTCAAGGCCAGGTTGGATGGGCCTTTGAGCAGCCTGGTCTAGTGGGAGGTGTCCCTGCCCATGGCAGGGGGGTTGGAACTAGATGATCTTTAAGATCCTTCCAACCCAAAGCATTCTATGATTCTATGGATCATTTAACACCAGAAACTTGCCAAAGTGGTCTCTTTTTCTGTTTTCCTGTGTTCTTGTACCGAGAATTTACTTACTTATTTTGAAGATCGTACTTTGAAAATCTGTTGAATCTTCAGCAGATCCTCATGACAAAGGGATTGCCAGAGTTAAGACCTGACCTTTCCTCTTCTGGATGAGATCTCCTGGGATCACCAGCAGCTAGAGCAGGGCTGGTGCTGAGCTCTTCCAGGAGTGTGTTATCTGTGACTCCCCATTTTCCCTTGCATCAGATTTGTGGTGTGGAGTGGCCCTCTGGGTAACGTTTTCCTTGCAGGGAACCACCATGTGTGTGTGAAGACTTGTTATTTGGGCTTGGCAACAGTGGGCAGATTTCAGCTGGGGGTTTGCAAGGTGCTAGCTGGGGTTGTGGCAGTTGAGCATTTTGTATCCTGAGTAATACTTGGACTTTTGGCGTCTGCCTTGGGTTTAGGACCTGACACTGGATACTCAGGTTGCTTGAAATAAATTAAAAATAAGAAGTGATTGAGTGTGTGCATGCATCCAGTGCTTTTTTGGGAGCTCAGAGCTTGACACCGTGTTTTCATGTGACACCTCTGGTTAATTCTGCGTGGCCTGTTGGCAGGAGCACCGTGGGCTGTGTGCCTGCTGCAGGAGTGGTTCCTTTGGTCGCTGAATTAAAAAGCAGCATCAGCAAGAGTGGAAGTTTCATCTGGGTGATTTGGGGGTGAAAGGTGGTGATAAGAAATCTGGCAGGAAGGAAGTGCAGTGTGTGATGAGAAGAGCAAAACAGCAGATACTCACAGTATGCGGCTCAAGGGATGATACAGCAGATAGAGCAGGCACAGTATCTCCTGGAGATGGTTGGCAGCCACGTGAAGCCAGGTCAGTGGTGCAGAGTTGGCCCCAGCTCTTCAAGCCACACAGCTGGAGCATCGTCTCCTCCGCGGGACCTGTGAGGTGATGGAGGAGGTGCTGGAGCAGGGATGGAAGGGCAGGATCTGCTCGGTGCCCTCTGTCACACATCACCCCTTCTGGTTTTTGTTGGGAGTCAGCCTGTTATTCTACTGAAAACCCTTCCAAAACGAGGAGGGGAGAAGCAATCTGGGAAAGCAAGTACTTCTGATAATGGTGAGCTAGGGTACAAGCTTTTGTTTTCTGTCAATGGAAGGAAGTGGGAGAAATGCGTAATAGCTTCAGGACAGCATGGCCCTGCTGCTGCTAAAGACATTTGGTGCTTTTGGAGCTGGCGGGGAGATCTCCATGAGGAGAGGACAGCTGCAACCATGCATCTGTCTGAAGGAAGGTCTGCAACCAGCGAGCCAAGGTGGGAATCCAGGTCCAGGCTGAGATGGGCACCAGGAAGATGAACTTCTTGGTCTGTGCTCAGCCTGGACAAGGCTGAAGCAACTGTGTGTTAAATGAAGGGGTGGGCTCAGAGGCTCCTCTCTACTCAGCTAATGGTGATTACAGTGAACCAGCTCTGACCTCTGCTCTTTGGAAAAATCCTTCCTGCTGAAGGACTTGGTGTTTTGGGAGGAATAAAATGCAAAACACTCCCATGCAGTTGCTGCCCCATTTTGAAGGCCTGTCTGAAGGCTTGCAAGAATTTTCTAACTCAAGCACAGATCTTCATCATTGTGTTGACCCCACTCTTTAGGGAAGAACAAGTGATGTCTTTGTGCCTTTCCTATCAAAACAACCTCCACTGCCTTCAGATGCATATTTATTGACAACTTCCCTTTCAAGCCTTCTTGTGCAAGGCTGGGTCCAGCTGCACTTCAGTGGGATGCACTCAGCTCTCCCAGGTTTTGATCTTGGAACAGGAAGATTCCCATTTCCGAAGCTGCCGAGGAAATCTTCATCCTGCTTGCAAATGCCTTTTGTAGCAATGAACTGAAATGTCACGTTGAAAGGGGACCTGGTTGGAGTGAATGTGTTGTAAGGGGGCTGTCTAGTTGTTCCTTTGGTGGGTGAATGTTGAAGCATTTTATCTTTCAGTTTCAAATCACCTTTTTTATTTTTGATTTAGCTGAGCCATGTCTTCATCTCCCTAAGAACACATCTTGAAGCCCTGGTGATGCTGGAGTAGTGTTTGTTTCCTGGGGAGAACAGCATCTGCTGCTGCCTTTATGGGCAGCCTTGCACAGGTCTCCCTTGTGCCAAGTGCTTGTCTTGGCGTCACCACCACAGGCTCTCATCTACTTAAACTTCTCCCTCTGCTTCTTATCTCATCTGAGGAGGGGGTTTTGTCATTTTTTTTAGTTCTTCCACGTGTACTGTTGTCTTCCCCATGCAGGCTCCAGTTTTCACCAGAAAAACCCTCCTCAAACCCTTTCATTAATAGACCCGAGCTGGCTGAGGTCCCCTTTGACTCGCTTTTGTCCCACTTCTGTTGCTCTGTGTTATTCACAGCAGAAATGCTGAGAAGGTGGAAAATGGTAATTGTAGGTAATAGATCCACTGTGGTTTGGAGCATTGGTTTTCTAGGTTCCTTGTCCTGCTTTCTCAATACACTGAGGGTGTGCTTGTGAGGAAAACTGTGTCACTGGGGGCTTTGGGGTGAACATGGGGTTGGTGCAGAAGGGAGAAGACTCTTTTTAGCCCCCAAGCACACGTGCAAACACGTTTGAAGCCACTGCACCAGGACCAGTGTGGCTTTGCTCTGGCACTGGGAGCTCCCCCTGGCAGTGACTGGGAGATGTGTCCATGCTTGCACGGGGTCATGGTTGGCGGTGTGGGGAGCACTGGTTTAGCTGCTGTTGATGGCCAGGAGCTGATGCTTCTTGCTGCTGGTCACTGCCTGGTGTGGCACATCACCAGCTGCCATGGACAGGGACACCTCCCACTAGACCAGGTTGCTCAAAGCCCCATCCAACCTGACCTTGAACACCTCCAGTGATGGGGCATCTACAGCCTCCCTGGACAACCTGTGCCAGTGACCACATGTCTGCATTTAGCCCGTAACTGGGGCTAAGCTATAGCAGATTTTCTATCACCCAATGACCCCTCCCAGTCAAGAAGGGGGAGAGGAGACCCGTGGGTTGAAATTAAAACAGATATAATGAAACAACCAAACTAATACCAATGCCAATATGAAGTAAACAAGGTTATGCTCAGCCCAGAGAATGTGTGCTGGAAGATAGATGGGAAGGTGGTCCTCAGGGCATTACAAACATGTTTTCCACAGAGGGAAGAGGGTAGGACTTCTTGTGTGAACAGTTTCCTCAAAGGGAACACAATCATTAAATTCTCTTGTTTATGTAAAACGTTGCTCTTGCACGAAAAAAAAAATAGCAAAAATTCCTGGGGTAATTTTAGGAATTATCAACAAGCAAAAAGGAAGGGAAAGGTTATGTTGTAATTAAAAAAAGTTTACTTTGATACTCCTTTAAAATTTTGTGTATCCTAATGCTGTCCTGAAAATGGCTGTAAAAGCTTTGGGAGACGTTTTCTTGGTACTTTCCAGTGTTGGATCAAATACTTCTTGTTTCCCTGAAGTTTTCTATTACTGGACATGCTTGCATGGGGCTGTGGTAGGAGAAGTTCACAACAGCTCTCCTGTTAGCATCCAGAGATGCTGTTAGAAGGTACCACAAGTCCAAGGTACTGCCAGGAAACTGGTCAGGGAGTGTCCTCTGCGAGGCTGCCAAGTCCCAGTAACTTACTGCTCTGTGTTCAGAGGCAGTGGGAGCTGATTCCACTCATTAAAGCGGTTGAAGGAATGAGGGTGGTACTGGAGAACTTCATGTAAAATACATATTTTCCTAGGGGATGGGCATGAGTCTGGGTCAGGCTCAGGCTAATGGCTCGAGCTGCCCCCACTCCTAGAAGCAGGGTGCAGGCAGGGGCCCTGGCAAGCAGTGCCAGACACCCCTGGTCAGCTTTAACTCAACTTATATCCCTATAACTTAACTAATCATTCACCTCAGTGGTTATTTGGGTGAGTTTTCTACAGGCAATCTGCGTCTCATTGGTTTTAACTTCCTACCTATTCATTTCATCAGCTCTCCCAGTGACTTTATGTAGAATCATAGAATTGTCAGGGTTGGAAGGGACCTCGAAGATCATCTAGGTCCAACCCCCCTGCCATGGGCAGGGACACCTCCCACTAGATCAGGTTGCTCGGAGCCCCATCCAGCCTGGCCTTCAAAATGTCCAGGGATGGGGCTTCCACCGCCTCTCTGGGCAATATGATGGTACATTTGTTATTTCCTTATTTTTTAAGAAAGATGCCATCCCTCTTTGCCAAGGAGAGCACAGGCTGCTGGGAACATGACATCTTCTTGATCCTTATTCCTTTGGTTTTGGGTAGTGACCATCACTAGCTCCAGGGTCACATCTCAGGTACCAGTCAGGACACGTGTCCTCAACCCTCAAGCAGCTTCGGGCACATGGAAGGTGTGGGTGGCCACCAAGCCAAAGAGCAGGAAAGGTTTTGGACAGCAAGAGGAGGTGCAAGGAGAGCTTTTAGCTTACCCAAAATTGCCGTGTGCAGCTGGAGACAAGAATGACCATGGGGTGGTGAAGGAAGAGCAGCGTGTCCCGCGGTGGTGTAACATGGACCAAAAAGAGCAAAATACAGTGTTTAGAGAGGAATGTACATCCCAAGTGGAGAATGACCATCCTTGTAGCTTCCTTTAGTTTATGGTTACAGAAATGTAAACTGTTTTTCTACTCCTAAGCAAACAGAAGCAGCCAGTTCCTAAGCTCTGTGTTTATGTAGTTCCCTTCCAGGTCAGTGCATCACCCGAAAAAAGTGGATTTTTTTTTTTTTTTTTCCCCACCCCCCCTGGCTTTTTTGGCCTTTTTATAGACACTGGGATGGAGGGAGAAGGGAACGCAGGGAGAGATCAGTCTTCAATGCCCAAAGCAGCACATGGACTTTTGCATTTGGGGTTGTGAAGGGCTGGCCCAGGCTGCCCAGGGCAGTGGTGGAGTCCCCATCCCTGGAGGGGCTTCAGAGCCATGGAGATGTGGTGCTGAGGGACATGGTTTGTTGGTGACCTGGCAGTGCTGGGGTGACAGTTGGACTCGATGAGCTTAAAGGTCTCTTTCAAGTAAAAGGATTCTATGATTCTCCAGTTTACTTCTCTTTTTTTTTTAATGAGGAATCATATAACTAATGATGCTTTAAAAAATACATTTTGGGGTTTTTGTGCTGGTTTTCATTTGTGGGGTTTTTTTTTGCTATTATTGTTTGGAGAAGACAAGTTCCTGTCAAAAAGAGCTTAAAGAAAATATTTGGATTCTCTTTTATTCCCTGTGAAGCCTAAAAATAGAAGCTGACTAAGAATTGCTTATAAACTGGCTGCTCTTCTTGGAGAGTTTAACTTACGCCTAAAGCTGCATCTTCTGACCCTGCAGCAGCTGAGCTTTGCTGCAGCACCAAGGCTGGGCTTACCCAGCAGGGAGGAGAGCAAAGTCCTCTTGCTTCTCTCTTCCCATCTCCATCCTTGAGCAGAGGACCTTAACCTGAGTGCCAAGGCACAGCACAAAGAAATGGGTGTGAAAATGAGAGTGAGACACGAGTGCTGGCAGCACAGCATGGATGGTGGGGAGAAGGTTGAGGTTTGAGTTGCTGGTGGTGTTGAGGGAGGTGGACAGCATCTAAATGCAGACTTATGTAGGTTTTTTAGTTAGTTCTTTAACTGAAAGCCTTGGCCAATGTATTTGGGGTTGATGGTATTGCTATAGTCTAGTGACGCAGTGTTATCATCACTGTGATGCCATGGCATGTAAAAACTTGGTGCAGATTGGGACAACAGAGGGAAATGTGTGTGTGTAAGCCACGTTGTAAGCTACTCAATGATAATGTAATGTATATATAATATAACCTATGTTATAGGTTGCTTGGTAGTAACAGCAGCCACCTCTGAAAGGGTGTGAAGTCTTCTGCACTTTGGGGTCTCCGAGTCATCGTGCCCAGGTGCTGGGGGGGTGACACCAGGGAAATTCAGCACAAGATACCCCAGGAACATGGGGAAAAGTCCATTCAGAGGTGCTTGTTGGAGGGATCAGAGGAGAGGTGGTGGTGTTAAAGCAGCTGCTCATGATGGAAGCAAGCTGGGCTTCCTCTGCTTGGCATCACGCACGCCTCCCCCTCCTGCCCTTGCTTGCTGGCATCAAATAGAAGCGTCATGCATCAGGGTGACGTCTTACTTCAGTTGTGAAACCAGCACGTTGCTTCTCTGGGTTGCTTAAAGTGAGAATTTAAAACCTTGTTTTAAAAAAATGGTAGTTACATGTTGGGCTCTGATGTCCTTTGAACTGTGTTGTCCGTTGGGATGTATCCGGTAGGACCTGCGTGTGCTGGAAGTGGCTCAGGTGGTGCCACCGTGTGAGTCAGTGATGTTGTTACTGGTCTTAACCTGAGCAAAGTCCTGGAGGAATGGCCTGGACTCCCTGTTGCGTCCCTTCTTGGTGGCAACATGCTCGTGGATTGGCTGAGGTCAAGTGTAAGGCTGTGCCTGTGGCTTGGGCAGGGGACATGTCCTGCCTGCTGAGCTGCCAGGAGCATGTGTCTGCTGGTACAAAGGTGTGATGGGCTCTGACATCTGCAAGTGAAACCTCTCCATCCCCTGGAACTCAACCAGGCCAGAAAATTGGCTAAAACACAGCCCCCTGCTCCAAGCCAGGTGCTGGGCTGTGTCTGAGCTGAGCATCCCTGGGTAAATACCCCAGACAAGCTGCTGTTGTGCAGCTGGAGGCACGCAGGCTGGCTGTCCAGTGCTTGGCATGTATGGTCAGAGAGTTGTTAAAATTCCTGCTCAGCCCCAAACAAAATCCTATAATGAGTCGTCTGTGTTAGCACCAGTCTGTGCTGGGCTGGGCTGATGCTGTGAGCTGGGTGGGGAGGAAACTCGTGCTGGAAAACCCACCAAATCAACAAAATCAGAGTGTGACCTACACGGAGGGTTTTCTTTCAGCGCAGATGGATGTGGTTTACTTTCCACCATTGGGTCCTCTCCCAGCCTGTTCCTTCCCCACCAGGCTGAGATGCTGCCTTGCTGTCCTCTCCCATGGGACCTGCTGTGGTCTCAGTGTGTGGAGACCCCCAGTGCTGGTCAAGGATGGTGCTTCTGCTGGGCCAGAACTGGAGAACTTACCAACTTCTTATTTCCTTTGCAGTGAGCCCGGGAGAAGAGAGAGCCCGCGTGTGGATTGCCTCCCACCTCACCTCTTCTCCCAGCCGCCCGTGCTGGAGGAGCAAGGGAAGAGCAGCAGCACAAGAGAGGCCAAAGGGCGTTTGACTGGTGGGCTACAGGTCCTCGCCACCCCCGGCGGAGACAGCCAGCTCCTGCCAGGTAGATGCCCACAGGGGAGAGGCCAGCGCCAGCTGAACTGATGCATCTGGGCACCTGATACCAGGCTCAGGTAAGGGCACGTTGCTTGGAGCTGGGTTGTGTTTCTACACTCCCTTCTCTCAACTCACAAACAGCTGCAGAGCAAGTGAAAATCCCCCCAGGAGTCATTGTGTGCTGTGGGTACACGTGTTAATAAATTGGCATCATCTTGTCAAGATGCTCTGGCTCGGTGGGACATTGCTGGTGGCATCAAAGCAAGTTGCAGTGGAGGCTCTCATTTGGGTGTTCCCAGAGCCTCTCCTAAGGAAGGCGAGCGTGGTTTTATCCAGTGCAGTTTTGGGTGTAATGCAAGTTTACCAGGACAGGAGCTCATCTGAATTTTCCAGAACATCTTTTCTGTAACCATCTGCAACTCATAAAGTGATCTATGGGCAGTCACTTTCAGAGACCTTGAGACAGTTAAAACATAAACCTCCTTCCAATGGGCTCAGTGCTCATTACACTCGGGGAAAGAAAAAAGCTTGAGGTTTTTGTTGTAGTCAAGGAAATAAACATGCAAACAGGATCTCCTGTGTCTTGGTTCATCCTGCTTGATAGTAATTTAATTCCTGGAGCCATAATTCACTTGGCGAGGGCAGGTCTGGTTTCCTTTTCAGTAGCAGGGCTGTGAGCGAGTGCTGGATGTGAGTTGAGATCAGTGATGTCCACTCCGGTGACGTGTTGTTCTGAAGCTGCTGCCTGGCCAGCAGTGAGGGAGGAGCTGTGGGTGGGGACCAGCAGATGCCCTTGACGCAAGCACATGAAGTGTGTTGTCCATTTTGGGATGGAAATTCAGGTTTCCAGTAAACAACACTGTGGCAGCTGCGATGCTGGAGGTGGGGACACTTGTACCAAGACCTGAGGAGCAGCTTGAGTTCCGCACAGAGCAGCAGAAGCTCTGCCTGCAGCTGGTGGCGCGTGGCCGTCACTTCCCCTGGGGCTGGTCCCCTCCCAGCCCTGTGTGCCAGCACCCACCTTGCATTGCCCACACCTCCTCCTGCCTGCCCAGGGAGCCTCCCAGGTTTTCTCAGGCCAGGGCAGTGCAGCTGGAGCAGACTCAAAGCCGTGCTCCTTTTGGCTGTGCTTGGTAGGTACGTGCAGCGGTGCAACCTCATGGCTTTGCTTTTGGAAGGTACATGGGAGAAGGGCCTCTGGTGACAGCTCTCCTGGGCTCACCGCTGCCAGTTGTGCCCCCAGGCTGTACCAGGCAGCCAGGAGGTGGAGTTGGCTGTGAGCCCATGGCCTGCGTGGTGTGCAGCCTGTCGAGGTGCTTGTTTCATGCATTTAGGGTTTACTCAGCTTTTTGCAGCTTGCTTGAGCCGCTTTGCAAGCAGAGTGCTGCACTGCTTCATGTGGCTGGGCTTATTCATAGAATCACAGAATGGCTTGGGGTGAAGGGACCTCAAAGATCATCCAGTCCCAACCCCCCTGCCATGGGCAGGGACACCTCCCACCAGACCAGGTTGCTCCATCCAGCCTGGTCTTGAACACTTCCAATGATGGAGCATCCACAGCCCCCCAGGGCAAGCACAGGAGTTGGTGTTAGAACCAGTAGCAGCTTTACAAGGGAGAGCAATGCTCTTCTGGAGGAGGTGCAGGCTCCCACTGCACCTCGTGTGAGGGTCTCACCACTTAGCAGGTGTTGGATGAGCATTCCCTCATGCATAGGTCTATAAGCATCCTTTAAGGAAGAATCCCAGGCTTATACCATAGGCAGCTAAAGGTATGCAGTGCTGGTTAAAACATGCTTTTAAAATAGAAGGTGAAACAGGAACAGCAGCTTGTTGAGTTTCAGCAGTGGTGGATGTGGTTGGAGTAAGTACAGACTTTTTGACTTTATTCCACAGCAATAGTTTCAGTCTGATACAGGCCAGGGGTGTTTAAGCACAATGTGTCAAAATGTGCTTTTTGCTTTTTCTCCTAAGAGCAGTCTCTATTAGTAGTTAGCTGGGCACATTCTGGACTCCACCACAGCTTCACCTGACCTCTTTCCTCCTTTTCCAGTGACCTCCTGCTTGCAACAGCATGCAGAAAAAAAATCATAGAGGTTCCCATGGGTTTGGGTGCAGCTGGACAGGAGGAACATGCAGTGCTGCAAGAGGTTGCTGAAGCAAAAATGCAAATCTTGCTGGTTTTGTCCTGGAGATGGAGCGTGCTGAGGGGTGCAGGTGGTTGAGATGACTCTGCCTGGGGGAGGTAACTGCTGACATTTTGTAACTCAGCTGTATTTGACTGTACGTCTGCATCGTGCTTGCCTTGAGTCTGCTCCAACTGGTGGATGCAGTGGGAATGGAGAAATAATCAAGTGGATAGTCTGTAATCTCAAGTGGCTTCACTAGATGCTTTTCTACTGTATAAAATATTTGAAAATTGGATTCTAGAATATCCTCAAATCCAGCCCAGGGTTGAGACCATGATGCTGTACTTCCTAAAAAGGGGAGATGTTACTGATCTTTCCATTTTCTAAAGCCCTTCTGCCAAGTGACACTGGTTCTACAGTTCACCTTGCAGCAAAGTGGTGAAGTCGAGCAATAGTTTAGAGCTAGTGGGGCCTGAAAGTATCAAACCCGTGTAAAACCAGGATAAAAACACATAAAACTTTTGTACTTTCCTTATAAGGAGGCAAAAAGGGCTTGAAGAGACTGAAAATTCAGCAGCTCTGGCTAAGATGGGTTCCTTGGTAGCATCACCACAGCTGCTCTGTTCAAAAGCTGGGAAGCTACTTTCTGGCCAAGGTCCCAACAGCAAAACCACTTTG
The DNA here is from genome assembly GCA_013401335.1 of Brachypteracias leptosomus. NCBI lineage: Eukaryota > Metazoa > Chordata > Aves > Coraciiformes > Brachypteraciidae > Brachypteracias > Brachypteracias leptosomus. Next base: position 235,727 of record VYZX01032169.1, read on the forward strand.
TGAGGGGGGCTTGGAGGAGTCAGAGCTGGAGTCACAGTTGCAGTGAATTTCTGGGAGGACATCTCAAGACGTGCTGATATGCAACCACCTGCAGCCCTCTGCAGGGCCCCTCAGCTGAGCTGTCTCAGCCCTGGTCCTTTGCACCTCCACATCCCTTTGCAGTTTTGATGGGTTCAATTCAACGTACGGATCTTGTGTCCTGGGGGAGTTTAATGGAAGTTGGTCCTTGTTTCATCTAAACTGAGCGGTGGGGAGAGGAGGAGCTGGTGGTGATGTGGCCTTGGCAAGCAAGCTCTGTGGAAAGAGGTGGCAGTGACCGTGTCTTCTGCAGGTACCAGCACAGAGGGAGCGAACCAGGCAGGGCGGTTGCTGGTGGGTTTGTGAGACCAGGAGACATCACATTGTGGTTGGGGACAACAGGAGACGTGTGTGTCTGTGTCCCAGCTGTGACATTGCCACCAGGCCATGGGAGATGCTCAGTTCCTCCTCTGGACTGTGAGCAGGGCTTGGGTGAGTGGTGGCCAGAGGTTGCCATGTTGCTGGCCAGGCTGGTCCTGGTGGGTGCCACCCTGCACAGGGCAGCCAGAGTTCAGCAGATCTTGCTGGAAAAATACAGGACTTTGATTCTAACAGTAAATCTGATTTATGGATAATTTTTGCATCGAGTCTCGGGTTTTTGATGCAGACACCTTCTTTCCACTGCCAGTCCTTGAGATCCCAGCTGGTGAATTAATTTCGGGGAGGTTGTTCTCATCCAAAATGTGGATGTTTTATTTTGGGTTTGCTGATGGCTAGACAGCCTTCAACGTGGGTAGGAGGGAACGTGCATTTGCATTGAGCATCTTCAGCCTTGCTGCTGCCAGGAGTAATTTTTACTTCCTTAAATTGTCAACTGGAAGCTGTGAGTTCTAGTGTGAGATTGCAGATCGTGGGATATTTCAACTCATTTCTTTTTAAGAGGAACTAGTTGGTAGCTTTGTTTCCTGGTTGAATTCAAGTGTGCTTGGACTGGGGCTTTGTTGCTTCTATCCTAGTAAATTTATCTAATGCCCTTCTCACAGTGTTGGCTTTTCTTATGGTTCCTGTTCGGAGCTGCTTTACCTTGTGTGTTTGTCATGGAAATAAAACCCTGTTTGCTGGTATTTGAGCAGTGTATTAAAAAAAAAGAAAATTTTCAGCCATGTATATGGAGAAGTTTGGTGGGTACCAGCTGTGCCTGGTTATAGGTGTAGCCTGTTTGTGTCAGGGCAGAATCACAGAGTGGTTTGGGTTGGAAGGGACCTTAAAGATCATCTAGTTCCAACCCCGCTGCCATGGCAGGGACACCTCCCACTAGACCAGGTTGCTCCAAGCCCCATCCAACCTGGCCTTCAACACCTCCAGGGATGGAGCATCCACAACTTCCCTGGGCAACCTGTGCCAGTGTCTCACCACCCTCATGGGGAAGAACTTCTTCCTTTCATCTTATGTAAATCTCCCCTCTCCCAGTTTGATCTCATTACCCCTCATCCCATCACTACAAGCCCTTGTAAAAAGTCCCTCCCCAGCTTTTTTATAGGCCCCCTATCAGATACTGGAAGGCTGCACTGAGGTCTCCCTGGAGCCTTCTCTTCTCCAGCCTGAACAACCCCAACTCTCTCAGTCTGTCCTCATAGGAGAGATGTTCCAGCCCTCAGATCATCTTCATGGCCTCCTCTGGACCTGCTCCAACAGGTCCATGTCCTTCTTGTACTGGGGGCTCCAGAACTGGACACAGTGCTCCAGATGGGGTCTCACCAGAGCAGAGCAGAGGGGGAAAATCCCCATTCTCAACCTTCTACTCACACTTCTTTTGATGCAGCCCAGGACATGGGATGCGTTTCATCAAACCCTCCAGAAAATAAATGTCTCGGTAGTTTTCATATCCCTCGAGCAAACGCTCTAACTTCATGGTGTTAAACTACAGAATTAAGTAATAAAAGTACCCGTATTCAGTATCTAGATTGACCAGAGGCTGTTGCAGAGCTGGGCTGAGCTCTGCTCCCTCTCCAGAGGACTTTAGAAGCACCTCGTGGAGCACAGCGTGGCCTTTGTGCTCCAACAGCAGCAGACAAGGCGGCCAGACGCCGAGGGCCATCCTGCTGCAGCGCTGGCCACCCCCATCCCTCCCACTGCCACCAGCCTTTTTCTCTGCTTTCAAGTCTTTTCCTAAATTTGGACTTTTGTGCTGTTAGAGTGAGAGAAAACAACTGTGCCTGTTCCAGGACTGGCTCTTGTGGCGTCGCTGGCTCAGAGAGGCTCTGGAGAGGCGGGTGCCAAAATAGATGTGGTTTTGCTGCTGTCTTCTGCTGTGCAAACCCTCCCCTGTCCCCAAACCACTCTGCCTTGGGTTATTCTGTTACAGAGCGTGGTCAAAGATGTTCAGAATAACTTTGTAAATGTCTTGAAAAATGGCCTGTTTAATTTGACACATACAGGGTGGGTTTTTTTCACACCAGCCTGCAGAATATTTGTATTTTTAGAAACACATAAAGGACCTTATTTGAATTCTTTGGCCCTGTAACAGCTAAAAATCCATGTCAGAAGCAGGGGAGTGGATTTGCCTTTGAGTTAAACTTTGCAGACGAAAGGTGTGAGAAGAAGATGCAGCTGTATTTGATCCTTGAGGTCCCTTCCAACCTGGCATTCTATGATTCTAGGATATTAGATGACACCATGAGACAGTTGCTCACATCTTGCTACTCTGAAAAATGAAGCTATGTTGAACACTTATCAGGCAAAGCTCCTGGGAACACTTGAAGTAAGAGCTGCAGCCTGGAAAAATAAGAGAACAAAATACACTTTAATATTTCTATCCTTGCTCTGAGTCAGTAACATGGGGAGTCAATAGCAGGGAAAGACTCAGGAATGGGAAATTCCTGCTGGGAATTTGAAGAGTTTGCTTCACCATCTGAAGGTACAGAGGGTTGGGCTGAGCCTTGGAGAGTGCTGATGCTTTTACTCATCATATCTACCCATTTTTCTCTTTTTATTACTTGTCAGGGTTGGAAAGGACCTTAAAGATTGTCTAGTTCCAACCCCCCTGCCATGGGCAGGGACACCTCCCACTAGATCAGGTTACTCACAGCCCCATCCAGCCTGGCCTTCAAAATGTCCAGGGATGGGGCTTCCAGCACCTCTCTGGGCAACCTGTGCCAGTGTCTCCCCACCCTCATGGGGAAGAACTTCTTCCTACATCTCATCTGAATCTCCCCACCTCTAGTTTTGACCCAACAGCCTCAAAAGTCCCTCCCCAGCTTTCTTGTAGCCCCCTTAAGATACTGGAAGGCCACAATAAGGTCCCCTCACAGCCTTCTCTTCTCCAGCCTGAACAACCCCAACTCTCTCAGTCTGTCCTTGTAGGAGAGGTGCTCCAGCCCTCTGATCATCCTCGTGGCCCTTCTTTGGACACATTCCAGCACTGGGAACAGCCAAGAGGCTGGGGCAGCGTGTCCTACCACAAGAACCCTTCAGGTTCCTCCTGAAGGGGGATGGGGATGGCTCCTGGTGTCCCTTAGAGAGCTGCAGAGGGAGCTTGGAGTAAACTTGTTCTTGAGCAGGTATCCCACAGTGGTTGTGCAGTGTTTTATCAGAGGGTACCAAGGAGGTGGTCACCAACACTTTGGGAAAGAACCACATCAGAGTGACACAAGATTTACTTTCCAGCTTTAGATGCAACATGCAAGTCAACCCATTCTTTTTTTCTTTTCAAAATGTTTTAATATCTTGTGGGAGGCTTTCAAGTCTGTTCTGCAGGGGAGATCCCAGATGCTCCAGGGAGCTCCTTTCAAACCCTACAAGAAACCTCTGGACTGTATTATTGAAGTTGTTTGGCTTTCAGATGTTCTGGGTAAATCACTGAATCATTCATAAAAGGCTGTGGTGGCTCTTAACAGTTTTTTCCCAGCCCTGCAGGCAGAGACACCAGACCCCTCCCTTTCACAGCAGGCAGCATTCAGTCTGCCCCTCTAACCAAGCTATTCTAAGAGACTTCATACTCTTTAAACATTCAAAAACATCTCCAAACACTAAGCCACTCACAGCTGTGGACTAAAATTTTACCTTGCTGTTCAAATGTGTAGCATCTATCTGGGACCTCTGGCAGGTCAGCAGGACTCTGAAGGATGGAGCCATGGAGGTGGTAATGCAGGAGGACTTCCCAGTGCTTGCCCTGTCTGCTCTGAGCCAAAGTGTGGGACAAACATAGAACTGTTTTTAAAAGCTTTTAAAGAAAAAAGAAAAAAAAGCAACCCAGCACTGGGGAAGGAGAGCTCTGGTGTGACATAGAGGAGGCTTCTTTGGGCTTGGAGAAGCCAACACTCAAGTTGTGTTTAATGTGGGAAGTTATCTTGTTCATATGTATATGGGATGGAGCAGAGTGGTGGGCACAGACCTCAGGGACCTAAACTAGATCTTGTTTAGACCAAGCCTGGTCCATCTCAGAGTAGATGTGGACTCTGTGCTCATCGTGCTGCTGTGTTATTTTTCTTTTGGGGCTGTCTGTTCATCTAGAGGCCAGTTTACTTGTTGCATGCACACTTCAGTAGGCAAAAACTTCTCCTTTAGTTTCCTCACCTTGAGGTGTCCCTACAAAACCCAGCTGAGGGCCAGGCATGCAGCAAGCTCCAGGCACACTTTGTGCAGGGGCTGCTCAACCTCAGCCCGACTTTAGTTATGGGATATGGCTGGAAGCTAAAATTGTCAGCAAAAGTTTTTTTCTATTAGCACTTTCCTAAAATATTCCCCATGCTGTGTGCACGTTTACTTATCTCCTTTCCCCTCCCCTTTTCTCTTTTTGCCTTGCAGCTTCTGACATGAAGAAAGACATAGAGTCTTTAATAGCCCAGGAGAAAGCAGAGATCGTTGCCAAGTATGAGAAGGTACCAGCCTTGTGTTTCTCCCCGCCGTGCTGGCTAGGGCTGAAGCTGTTTAATTCTTCAGGAATGCTTCAAATAAGGGCCTTCACCTCCCTGCAGGCACGGCCCCAGCACCTCTCCTGGCATCAGCCTTTGTGCTGAACTCCCTGGCCCCTCCCGCCTGCACGTCCCTTCTCCCCATGTCCCCAGAGCTTCTTGGAGATCCCATCTGTGCTCAGCACAGATACCAGAAGGTCCTGGGCTTCCAGTGTTTCAGTGCTCCCTTTGCTCCCAGGTGGCTTATGCCCACCAGCACTGGTTTCTCTGACGTACAGCCCAGAGCAGAGACATGCCAGGGGTGCTGGATAGGCTGAACTTGTGCATTTTTCTCTTGCCTGTGTTGTGTTTGTCTCTTCAGAGCAGGTTTTGGGCTCCTGGCTCAATGTCTTCAAGCACACAGGAGGGAGGGATGGGGCACGGGGACATTCCCAGTGCTGGGGTCAGCTCACTGGTGTCCTTTCTGCTTCCAGGGCAGGCAGGAGGGAGCTCAGATTGACCCGTGGGAAGATGCTGATTTCAAGCTGTACAAAGTTACAGACCGGTTTGGATTCCTGCAGTAAGTCCTCCTGCTCTCTCCTGTCTTCTCTGACCCGCGTGTCTGTGTGGAGCATCCATCTGCTCCAAGCATGGCAGACCCAGCAACTTTCCTTTGAGCTGCTCTGTGGCTTGGCTTGATCAGTCCCAGCTGCAGAAGGAAAGAAAGGCTGGATGTGCCTCCTCCCTCAACCACACATGTTCAGACACTCTTTGCTTTGAATCTGCTGCGAGGCAAGGCTCAGGAATGGTTTCCCATCCCCAGCCTGGCGTCAGAAGGTCCAGGCTGGTCCTCCTGTGCCTCTGTGGCAGCCCATGGTGTGTCACAGAGGGAGAGGCTCCTGTGTTTGTACCTGATGATTCAGGGAGCTGTAGGAAGAGAGGAGGCAAGATACCTGATCGTTCTTGATTCCCTTAGGAAATCCCCATCCTGAACGAGGAGCAGATAAATTAATGTACACCCTGTGCCTGGGGAGAATGCTTAAAAGAACTATTTTTATTTCAAATCTAAATAAAAAGTTAAAATAGTAGGTGTTTAGTATGCAGGAGTGGCCACACAAACACAATGGCTGTCCAGAAACCCTTTTAATTGCTGATCCTGTGTATATTGAAGAGGAGCTTTATGCCCAGGGTTTCCAGTGATGCCCAGTGCTTGATTACCCCCCAGCAGCTCCCACAGGGTTCTGGGGTTTTGGCTGGTGCTTCCACTCCCTCTTCCTCATCAGGGACAGCTGTAGGAAAGGCATGAAGCCTCAAGATGTATCTCCTCAGATGCCTGAGGTGGTCCCCAAGCTGCAGCACCCCCTGTTCCTCTGCACCCTTTCTTGCCCATAGATAATCAGTCCCCTCTTGCTTTTGCAGTGAGCAGGAGCTGCCGACCCGCACTGCCCTGGAGGAGAAGGTGAGAGCTGCCAGCTCTGTCATGGGTGGCGGGTCCTTGTCACACCAGCTGGGGAGGGGATGGGTCTTGAGGAAAGGAGTGTGCAAGTGAGAGCAAAGCAGCCAGAGCTGCTGTCACTGCTGCTCCTGCAGAGCGGGGAGCTCTGCACCCTGCCCGCCTGCTGGGGCTGCTGGGTCAGAGTCACAGAGTTTGGGTCAGAAGGGGCCTTTAAAGCTCATCTGGTCCAACCCCCTGCACTGAGCAGGGACATCTGCAGCTAGAGCAGGTTGCTCAGAGCCCCGGCCAACCTCACCTGCAATGGTTCCAGGGATGGGCATCGACCACCTCTCTGGGCAACCTGGGCCACCACTGGTCTCACCACTCTCAGCATCAACAATTTCTCCCTTCTCTCTAGTCTGAATCTCCCTCTTTCAGTCTCAAACCATCACCCCTTGTCCTGTCACAATAGGCTCTGCTCAAAGGACTGTCCCCATCTTTGTGATAGGGCCCAGCAGGACCTTGTAGGTCAGGCATCTCCCCTCCTCCTGCCACACCTTTAAAGCTTTTCCCTCTGCTTTGGCACAGTGCTCAGCAGCTGTGGCTTGACAAGGGGTTTGCACATGTGTGGGAAAGCAGTGGAGGTGGTAGGTAACTGTCATCTCCATCCTCATCTTCCCTGAGCTGGGACAGTGTCCTCTGTTAGCATCCTGCTCACTGGGACTGAAGAGCATCTCCTTTCTGCCCATCTGATGTGATGATAGGATTTGAGGCAAGCTGAACCCACAGAGATTTTTGTTGGCAAGGAATACTCCTCTGGGAAATGCTTTCCCTCTGTTGAGCCACTGTGTCTCTTCACTTTTACCAGTGCTGCTTTAGTTACCACAGGTTGAAATTACCAGTTCTGTGCACCAATTACTGGGGATTATTCCCATCCCTGACATATAGAAGTTAAAACCTAAAGAAAGTGAAGGTTTTTGTTTTCAGGAGGTATCTTTTGGGGCTTTCTTTCTTAAATTAAATTCTTGTCTTCTTTCCCCTCGCACCAGCAAAAACAGCAGGAAATCGAACGCGTGGACAAGTGGCTGAAGATGCTGAAGAAATGGGGCAAATACAGGAACAGTGACAAGGTAAGGAGGGAAAGAAGGCACACATCTGGAGGGACAGGAGGAGTGTGTCCTTCCAACAAGTCAGGCTTTTGAAAAGCTCATAGAGAAACCAGAGATCACTAGAAGATCCTGCCTAATTCTACCCATTAGTCTTTAATATTTTCAATCTTCCCTTGATGTTGCTGGGTTACCAGTCAAGGGAAAAGTCCTCTTTTGAACAGCATAGCTTTAAAAATGGTTTCCTAAATGCTGCTGGCGTGTTTGCACTTGAGCTGTGCAAGCAGGAGTTCAGCTGATGTTCTTCCTAATTGTCCCTGGGGAAGAACTATTTGTCTAGCACCTCCCCCAGATTTTATGTTTTGCTCCACGCTGTGCCTGTGAGAAGCCCCATGGGTGTTAGGTTGTGTGCACCCCTCTGTGGAAGTCAAGGATGGAGACACCAACCTTATTTTGTTACAGCAGGGCTGGGGTGGAGATGGGCTTGGTGGTTTTACCATCCTTCTGTTGGCTTCAGGGTGGCTCTGATTCTTTTGTTCTTCGGTGCTGCTCCACAGGCAGTAGTGGAGGCTCTCCAGTGGCTCTGGTTTCTCTAATTAGAAGTTAGCACTAATTGGTTAGTGGCCTTGTGGGTAAATACACCAAATTGCAGCAGAGTGCGGGGAATTCCTTCAGGTCCTGGAGGATGTTTGGGCTGGGTAGTGATGAGTGGTTTGAGCATGGCTGGGCTCCCCTGGGTCAGCTGGAGGGGCCAGACAGGACCCGGGGTGAGGGGTGTGTGGTGATCCCAGCTGTCTTTGGGATTTACCCTAATAATTGGCTGATGTCTCTCAGCTCTGCTGCATGGCAAGGGGCTAGACTGGCAAGTCACTTCTGAGGGTCTCGGGGTCAGAAACTCACAGAGCTCTTGTAATGGGATAAATGCTGTTATTGATAACAGCCCGTAAATGGCTCCTGGGCACAGAGGAGCCTTTGTCCCCGTGCTGGGGACCGGGAGTGGCCGTGGCTGCTGCCAGCAGTGGAGGAGCAGTGCTTGGCCCCAGCAGGGCAGCAGCAGTCTGGTGACCCCGGGCAGCAGAAAGGAGCTTTGGTTTCAGTCCCGACCAGCCTAACCCTGTGCTGATGAGACTGTGGGTGGGAGCAGCCAGGGAAAGACCCTGAGAGGCACACAAAAAAAATTAAAATTAGAAAATGAGGTGGTGTCCCTCAGCTGGATGTGCAGCCCATGCTCTTGTGTCAGGAAAGTGGAAGCTCCTTGGAGATTCCTGCCACCGTGGCTGGATGCAGCTCAGACGTGGCACTTCAAGGACCTCGTGCTGGGCTCCCAGCCATGCCCTTCAGATGGTTATGGCTTTTCTCTAGCTGAAGTAAACGTGACAAGCCCTTGATCTGATTCCTCTAAAGCAGAATGGGTTGGGTTTGTTCCCTCCCGGAGCACTCAGGCTGTCACATCTGCATTGCACCTTCCCCTCGGGTTTGTTTTTCCCACTGCCAACGTGATGGGAGCCCAAGTGTCACAAGACAGCAGCTCTGTGTTATTTTAATAAACGCTAGGATGTCATCTCTTGAAAGAAAACCTCGTACTGGAGACAGGAGCCTTCCCTTTGATGCTTATTTTGATAGACTGTGCTTTATTAGAGGGAAAATAATCTTGTTGCAGGAACTCCAGGCTGGGGAAGGGAAGCTCCTGAGTTAGGCTCTGCAAAAGTGATGTAGAAACCCATCTTACTTTCCAGGCTGGGACTTTCTGGACTTCAAGGCCAATCTTTAGAGTCCAAGTTCATAGAATCATCAGCATTGGAAGGGACCTTAAAGATCATCTAATTCCAACCCCCTTGCCATGGGCAGGGATACCTCCCACTAGAGCAGGTTGCTCACAGCCCCATCCGGCCTGGCCTTCAAAATGTCCAGGGATGAGGCTTTCACCACCTCTCTGGGCAACCTGTGCCAGTGTCTCCCCACCCTCATGGTGAGGAACATCTTCCTAACGTTTCGTCTGAATCTCCCCCCCTCTGGTTTTGACCCATTCCCCCCAGTCCTACCACTACCCCACATCCTAAAAAGTCCCTCCCCAGCTTTCTTGTAGCCCCCTTAAGATACTGGAAGGCCACAATAAGGTCTCCTCGGAGCCTTCTCTTCTCCAGCCTGAACAACCCCAACTCTCTCAGTCTATCCTCGTGGGAGAGGTGCTCCAGCCCTCTGATCATCCTCATGGCCCTTCTCTGGACACATTCCAGCACGTCCAGATCTTTCTTGTAATAGGGGCTCCAGAACTGGACACAGTGCTCCAGGTGGGGTCTCACAAGGCTGGAATAGAGGGGCAGAATCACCTCCCTCGACCTGCTGTTGTGTACTGGAGTGGCAGACAGCTGACCATACCAAGTGCCTGAAGTGGGACTCTCAGCTTATCAAGCAGGCTGTTGTGATTTGCAACCTGATCAGGACTTAGGTTGTTGTCTCAGCGTGTGTTGTAGTGAGGCTGGTGTTGGGCTCTTCTCCCAAGTAACTAATGACAGGACAAGAGGTGATGGCCTCAAGTTGCACCAGGGAAAGTTTAGATTGGACATTAGGAAGAAGTTCTTACCTGAAAGAGTGGTCAGGCACTGGACCAGGCTGCTCAGGGAGGTGGTGGGGTTACCATCCCTGGAGGGGTTCAAAAAACAAGTAGATGTGGTGCTTTGGGACATGGTCTAGGGGTCAGGGAGATGTTGGGATGGAGGTTGGACTTGATGATCCTAGAGGTCTTTTCCAACCTAAATGATTCTATGCGTTGAAATCCTCCTCCAGGATATTGGTGGTCATAGTGGTGGTAGTGGTGGTGAAGGCTTCACCCACCACTCCAGGTGTAGATTTTCACAGCTCAGCTTCCCTGGTGCATCACTGGTGGAGGAAGTGAAGGAGTCCTCCTACTCCAGAAGGATCACTTTTTGAGCCCAGAAGGATCACTTTTTGAGCCCAAAAGGATCTGAGGAAAGGGGGCTGCCCCCACTTCAGGGTGTTGGAGAAGCATGGTGGGTATACAGAAAGGCTTGAAAAGGAGATTGCCATGCTTACCCAAAAGTTGGGCATTATTCCTGCAGTATCTTCCTGGTGGACTATGCAGATGGCTGAGGAGCTAACAGTGACAGGTCCAAAGCCTCAAAGTGTTGGCAGTGACTCCACCCCTCTAAGGAAGGACCTGGAGTACTTGTTTGGGTACTTCTCAGAGGAGATCTCTGCTGCAGGAAGATAGAGCTCAGGTCTGTACTTCCACAGTCTCTCCCACCCCATCTACTGGAAGGAAAGTAGATGGGGGAGATGGGGATGGGATGATGCTGGCCTCTGTGCCATGAGCTTTGTCTGGTAAAGCCTAGAGGGGGAAAATGATCTTGTGGCAAAGCCTGGAGTTTTAAACACTGTGTTTTGTCCTTGGCTCTGACGTGGCTTTTCTACACAGCACCTTGAACCACCGCCTCGACCACCAGCATCTCCATCTGTGGAACGAGATGAGGTCCATTCCTCCTGCTGTGTGTTGGCCTGTCTGTCAGCCCACATGGGGCATGCTCCAGGTGCTCTCCTCCCATCTGTGAGGGCTGAGCAGCTTAGGAGAGACAGAAGATGATGACCTAGTGGGTTATTTTTTCTTCTCACACAGAGCAGGAGTTGCCATCACCTGCAGCTTTCCACCCGTCAGTTCAGCCTGGCAAAAATGCTGCTTTTAATGATAAGTTCCCTGTTTTCCTTCAAGTTTCATGAGGAAGGAAAATTGCTCATTTTCCTCCAGTGACTCACAGCTCCGAGGTTTTATCGCTCTCACGTCTGGGGGCGGTGGGAGGAGGGAAGCCCTTGGATAAATAACAGGGAGGCATTTCAGTTCAGCTCCATCTCAGCATGTTTTGTAAATCCCCTGTTCCTGCCACACACTCATGCAGAGAAAATCATTAGAGACATTTACTGCACACCCGTGAGGGTTCACTTGCTGAAGTACAACAATACCAGCTCTGGGAATTCAAAACAAAATTATCTTCTTCCCACAGAGCTGAGCATCCTCTTCCACCTCAGCAGCTGTCAGTCACTCTCTCCTCATCCACTGGAAATAAAGCATTTTTTCTGAAGGGGTGATTTTATCTGGATTGGTGCCTACTCCAGTTTCTTGATCCATACTCCAGTTTCTTGATCCCACCTCAGCTTTTGCTTCATGGAGTCATGAAGCGCTTGCAGGAACCAGGCTTTTGTGGGTACCTCACCAGTACCACGCTGGGGACAGGGTTCATTTAACCCCATGGCTTTGAGTCTCCTGAGGCATTGCCCTTCGTTCATCCTGATTTAATGACTCCTGGGGAATGGGAATCTCTTGTCTTGGTGGCACAGGCAGAGGAGGTGACCGGTTGGGGTGTCCACCCGGATGGCTGGTGCTCTGCAGCAGCAAACCATGGAGCCAATCTGTTCTGCCCCCAGTGGGACCAACTAACCTTGCCCGTGTTCCCCCCCTGCAGATGTGCCGGCGGGTGTACAAAGGGATCCCCCTGCAGGTGCGAGGCCAGGTCTGGTCGCTTCTGCTGGACGTCGAGAAGATGAAGAAGGAGAATATAGGAAAATATGAGGTACAGGCCCTTCCTGCCAAAGGCAATGGGAGCAAGGTGGTGGGGAGGATGGTCTGGTGGGGCTTCACCAGCTGGGACAGGTTGGATCTGTGGGGGATGCAGGCATCTCCATCTCCAGCCACATGGGCAGGAGGGAAATGGGGGTTCCTATGGGGATGCTTCAAGGCAGGGGGGGGATGGGAGTACCCCAAACCTCTGTGTGTGCTGGAAAATTTCACTTGGGGCCTTTTCAAATGAGCAGCAAGGTCAGAAGCCTTAAACCAGCTGACAGTGAGTGATTAGTCGAGAAACCCAATTAACAGTGAGGTGAGGGCAGGTCTTGCATGAGGTCCTGGCTTATAACTCAGATGTGCAGCTGGCAGTGTTGGAAGAGCTTGAAGTGGCTTCTTTTATCTTCCATCTTCAATCCTTTCATAGCTGCCTTGAAAGTTTCTATTAAAAATCACTATTAAAAAACAAATAAAATCATTTTCCTCTTAAAAATCACTTATTTTTGCTGCAGCTAGGAGAAAAGCCTGCCTTCCATCTCCTCCTCACAGAGCCCTGCACGCTGCAGGCTTGGATTCTGTGGCATAAAATAAGCATGCATTTAGCAAGAGCCTGAGTGACAGGGCTTGCTGTATTTTGTCATTCTTTATTTCAGGCATCTCAGCTTCTTAAAGCTCCCTCTTTCCATAGTGGAATCCAGTGGGAGCTCTTGGTTGAGAAGTAACATATTTCCAAACTTGTGTTATAATTTAGCTGGCACCACGTCCCGGGTGGGGGTCAGGGTGTGGTGGAGCTGGTGACATTCTGGAGGTCGAGTGCTGCTCCCAGCAGGTGTTTCTGTAATCCCAGCCTATGGAGCAGGATGATGCTCATCAGTTAGTCAGGCGTAGCTGTGAGTGGTGCTGGGCTGCAGGGGCTGGGGAGGGCAGGCTGGACTCAGCAATAAGCAGAGATAAGAAGCTCTCCCAGCACACAGATTGTTATCATGCTCTCTCGAAGCCGTGCTGTGCAGGCAGGGAAGCAATCCCAACAAATTAAAATCTCAAGGAGTTTATCTGTACTCCAGAGGGGCCTGCAATAAACAGGAGCTTCAGGGCTAATAGGCTTTGCTGGATGCAAACCCCTGCGAGCTCCTTTTAATCTGCCTCTTCTTTGGTGCCACCTGCCGCCAGTCAGTAGCTCTTCCCCAGTTTCCTCCAGCAGAGGCATCATCCATCCCTCCTGCACTGGGGGGGTTTGCTTTCAAGAAGGGACTGAGCATCAGCCCCAACCCCGTGTCCTGGAGTGGCTGGTGCCAAGGCCACCCCACCTCTCCCTGGGGCATGAACCATGGCACAAGATGGCTTTTGCCTGTGCCTGGAGCTCTGAGCCAGCTGGTTCATCTCTGCTCCCACTGTAGAGGTGTCCCCTGCACTCAGGCTGGTGAGGAGCTGCTTTTCCAGCCACGCAGGGTACCCTGCTCCCTGTGTCCATGTTGCCTGCAATTCATAAGCTTGGTCCAGTTGCTTCCATAGTGCTTCATCATATCCCAGCTGTCCTCCCTATGCAAGTCTCTGAGTCTTCCTCAAGGCCACGGCAGCTCAGTGGTCCCTGGTGCTGCACAAGCCACACTTGGTTTCAACATGGGTGTGATACTCTGCCTGCCTGGGGTTTTATAGCCACAACCAAGAGGGCTTGAGGAGAGCTGAGAAGGTGGCAGGAGAAATGTGCTGGCCGTGGGGCAGAGCAGAGGCCCCCTGGCTTTTACCCACTGCTTCATAAAAGATCTCTGGGGTGGCACCTCCAGCTTCTCAGCCTGCTCTGCCCCTGGCTCCCAGTGCTTGTGAGCTCAGCAGAGCATTTGTGGGGCTCCCAGGTTATTTAAACAAGGGAGAAAAGGAGAAACAGCCCATCCTGGGCTTCTTGTTTACCATCTGCAGAATTAATGAATCCTCCTGGGTGCATGGAGGTGACAACATGTTGTGCAACCTGCCTGCTATTCAGGTGCAGTGACTTAAATAAACCCCCAAAGTAGGGTTTTTTACAGTCTTTGGGAGATCTCTGTGTTGTTCTGGCAGGGAAAACAAGAGGGCCTCTAGCAGGGCAGTCTGAACTGAAGTGACCTGGTGCACATGAATAGTCGTCTTGTCTCAGGTAGTCTGCCTGCTTTGTAGAGAGCCAGGAGCCCTGGGATGCAGAGAGCCCAGGGTTTACAGCAGGGAAGGGATGTTGTTCATCAGATCTTCATCCCATCCTCGCTTTTATCCTCCCTTGTCTTGTGCAGGCAGTGATTCCAAAGAGCTCCTGTGCTGCTGCTCCTCCCTACAGCTGCTTTCAAGAATGGAGTTAATGTTCCTGAGATGCTGTGACTGCCCTGAGCGTTGGCTCTGCTGGACACATCTGGGTGCTAATGACCTTTTGATGTTCCCCAGAGCTGATGTGACCACGGCAGGAGGTCAACAGCAGCCTGGAGGTGGCCTGTGTCAGGCTGACAAGCAGGCAGCTGCTGGAGCAGATGATTAAGTTGTTGTGCAGATGTGCTGTCTTCTGTCTGCTGGGTGAGCAAGGAGGGGTTGGGACACTGGGCTTCAGGCAAGCTGGGCTTGCTGCTCAGCTCCACTGCCCCTAACCTGCCCCTGGACCTCAGCCTGCCTGAAGACAGTCACAAAATATATTTTATTAATGCAGTTAACCCTGGAAATGTTAAAGGAGGAGGATGCGACCACCAGTGGTACCTGAAGGCTGTGAGATGGGGTGCTGGGCTGTAGCACACTGGTCCTGCGTGCACAGGGCTGAGCAGTAGGCTGTGACTGGGACCACAGTGGGGTTCATCCATGGAGCATCTCAAGCTTGAGGTTCTGAGGATGTGGTTGGTTGAGGTTGGCTTTGGTTTGAATGTCCTTCTTTTGCATTGGGCTTCAGTCCATTCTCTGTGATGCTGCCTTGAATGATGACCCGGCACGGGGGCAACATGGGGATTCCTGGCTTTGAGTTTAGCTTCTGTTCTGGACTCTGCCAGCTCCTGAAAATTTGCATCAGTCCAAGGGAATACCCTAGAACTGTTTTCCTAGTCAAACCTAAGATGATTCTCTTCTGCAGGGAAGTAGTAGTTGGAGATCACTTTGTAGAGTCTGTCATAACAGTTTGCCTCCTGCCCATGGCAGGGGGTCGGAATTTGATGATCTTTAGGGTCTCTTCCAACCCAAACCATTCTGTGATTCTGTGATGAATGAACCTCTGAAAAGCTCTGTGAGTCGATATGTACATCTGCATGTTGGTTATAGAAGTCTGTCATTCCTTAAGTGCCAGCAGAGACCTCAAATACTTTATGACAGCCAGGCTGGGTACCCTAAAGAAATCAGAAGAAACCAAGTGGAATCTAATTGTAAAGGTTTTAGACTCTGAGAACTCGTTATCTGCCCTGGATGCAGAGCGAAGGCTGGGTTGGCAGCTGCTGCTGTTGCAGGGTGTGAGCATGAGGTTGTCCCTTCTCCTTGGACCAGCAGCACAGCTGGGGGCTGGGGATCCACCTCCAGGCTGCAGATCATTGCTGACTGAAAGACAGCAGCGTCCCCAGGTCACCCTCGATAGCTCTGTGGAGCTCCCCAGCTGCTGCTCCTGCTGGTGGAAGCCTCCTTACTCTGTGGAGAGACGTGTGGGCTGAGGTGGTGTCTGACTCCTCCTTCTTGTCTGCCCCTCTCCCTTCCAGCAAATGAAAGAACAAGCAAAGAGCTTCTCATCGGAGATCAAGCAGATAGACCTGGACGTCAACCGCACCTTCCGCAACCACATCATGTTTCGGGATCGCTACGGGGTGAAGTGAGTACAGGAGCCTTTGTGAGGGCATCAGAGCTGGTGGGGGTGCGTGGGATGAGCTCCATGGGGTGGCCACCAGCCCCCAGGCTCAGAGCAGCTCACAGGAAAGCAAAACCATCTCTGTACTCCACAAACCATCAGCCTGTGACAACCCACAGATGCTGGGCTGCTGATTCTCTCTTCAGGCAGCTCTACACTGGACCACCTGCAGCCCAGTTCTTGAGCCAGTGGCTGCATCAGTCTCTTGTGGTGCTTCATCCCCCAGCGTGCTAGGGTGGTAGTTACAGAGGGCTGGGTTTGGGATGGCTGGGATGATGGCGTGGGTCTGTCAGGAGGTGGGTGGGGTGTGGTGGACGTGGCCTCCACAACAGACAGAGTTGGAGAAGCTTAACAAAGTGGCTTTGTCACTTGGATGGGTCACACGTGGCTGCCCTACACAGAGGTAGAGCCTGTGAGGAAGCCTGCTCTGCCTGTCCCTATGGTCATGACTCCTCTAGCAAGGAGGGAAGGAGGAGGGAACCTACTAATGACACAGTGGCAGGGCTTTCCCCCAGCATGTGTGACACTTGCTGCCTGTGTGGGTGCAAGCCTCTTAACAACCCACCATCACTCCAAACCCAAAGAGCGGGTGCATTGAACACAACACATGTAGGTACGAGCATGTCTCTCCAGGAGACCTGCAGGTGGAGCAGGCTGGTTCCAGTGGTGACTCCCTGCTGAAGGAAGAGGTCCCATCCCATGTGCCCATCAGGGTGCTTTCTGGTTCTGTGAGCTCTGCTCCTTGCAGAGGTCTAAGTACCAGCTGGCTGGGGTTTTGGGAGCCTCTGTGTGTGTGTGTGTGGTGGTGGGCACACAAAGCTGGGGAGCTCCTGCTCAGCTGTGTTCGTGTCCTGCTTTCTCCCCAGGCAACAGGCCCTCTTCCATGTCCTCTCAGCATACTCCGTTTATAACACGGTAAGTAGGAAGCTGGTCCAGTTGAAGTGAGTAGCATCGTGCTTTGTATATAAATAGAAAGATTTTTTTCTGGTTTATATGTATTTATATACGTGTATACATGTGTGTTTGTGTATATTCCCCCACGTTTAACCCGTGGTAATTCCAATTTCAAGTGCTCATGCTGGTTTGTGCAGCACCAGACTCATTGCAGTTATTTCATTCCCTTGTTCCTTTTGTCACCTGGTAGGTGACACCTGGCAGATGTGGTTTGGGCACTGTCAGCCAGGAACAAGGGGTTGCCCTGGGGCTCTCCGGCCAGACCAGCCTCCTGGCTGAAGGTCCCTTGTGTTCCTGACTTCTTGTCATACACTGACTGTCATCCTTGCTGGAAACCTGATTTATTACAGCGAACCAGTCGTTTTTAGCTGAAGGGCACAGGGAGACTCAGCCTGAATTAGCAGCTGGGCGTGCTGCTTCCATCGCCAGGAGGGGACAGAAGATGCTCAGGGAGGTAGTCAAGGTTCTGCCTTCCCTCATACTAGTTAAATGCCTGCCAGATTTATTTATTCTTTAGTTACTTCAGTGCTCACATGACTGAAGGAATTCAGAACAGCAATGGAGCCACATGCTGTTGGTCATCCCATCCCCTATTTCTTGAGGTTGCTGCAGGCACCTCTTAACTTGGGGTTTCTGTCCCCTACCCTGGGGGCCTATAAGAAAGACAGAAGGACTTCTTGCCAGAGCCCATAGTGACAGGAATTCATTTTAAACTGAAAGAGGGTAGGTTTAGACTGGACATAAGACATTTCTTACAGCAAGGGTGGTGCACTGGAACAGGTTGCTCAGAGAAGCTGTGGAGTCCCTGTCATTGTAAGTGTTCAAGGTCAGGTTGGATGGGGCTCTGAGCAACCTGCTCTACTTGCAGGTGGCCCTGCTTGTGTCAGGGGGGTTGAACAAGATGATCTTCTAAGGTCCCTTCCAACCCAAACCGCTCTGTGAGTTGGTGATGTGGTAGATGCTGTAGACATACAGGAGTGTTGAATTTATGCATAAATAATAAAGACCTTGAAACACGACAGACCTTGAAAGAAGAGTGAGCTCAGGCAGCCTGGTCCTGCTTCTGCAGCTTCAGCATCCTGGGGGGATCTGACAGCCACGTGTGCTCCTCTTGGCTCTTGCAGGAGGTGAGCTACTGCCAAGGGATGAGCCAGATCGCAGCCATCCTCCTGATGTACCTCAATGAAGAGGATGCCTTCTGGGCCCTGGCACAGCTGCTGACCAACCAGCGCCACGCCATGCACGGTAAGGCCGGGGGCTGCTGCGGTGGGAGGGCAGGCTGGGCGCACCTCATTTCTCCTCACTTATGGGTTTTAAGCAGGTAAAGCTTAATTATGTGCCAGCACAGCCCAACTACAGAGCTGAACTTCACTCTTTGAGGCAGACAAGTTCATCAGAGCAAAGTGTTTTTTATCAGTGCTCAGTAATTACCACTTGCACAGAGGTGCTGCCTTCCCTCCAGAGGGCCCTTGGCAATCAATTAACTCAAGGTTACGAGTTTTTGAGAAGTCTCACAGAAGTAGATCCGAGAGCATGGTGTAAGGCTCTGGTTTGAGCACACCACGAGCTATGTGCCCTTGTATTTTTATGAAGATGTGATTCCACCAAATGTGCTCTGTTATCTTACTTCAGACACATTAAAGATCCTTTCGTCTTACTTGTGGTTAGCAGTAATCTAAGAGGTTGTTTTATGAGTGGAGGGCCAAGCCTTATGTCTTGGTAACTCCAGACAGTCTTCAACACGTGTCCTGCTGGATTACAGGGCACTGCCCAAGCCTGTGGTGCTCAGACATCTCCAGCTTTCCTCTGAACCTTGGTAAGCACCGAGATGTGTTCAGGGAGGTCTTGGCCAGTCCGAGTCTCAGGCAGGAGGCGGTGGGGAGGTGAATGGGTCTGCTCTGCAGGGCTGGGGTTGGTGTGGAGGGTGCTTCACCCATGTAGACGAGTTGAAGGGTGGACTCTGGGAGGGATGCTCAGGGAGGTAGCGTGGTCCAGTTGAGTTTTTAGAAAATCAGGCTCCTCCCATGACTGCTCCAGAGCTTTTCTGATTATTTTTTATTTCTCTCATCAAGGTTTTTTCATTCCTGGGTTCCCGAAGCTGCAGAGATTCCAAGCCCATCACGAGCAGATTCTGAGCAAGCTGTTTCCCAAGCTGAAGAAGCACATGGTACCTCTTTGCTCTTGTCTCCCCACAACGATATCGCGGGTTAACGCTGAAGCCATCAGCAGAATGTTTTGCCAGAGAGATGCACATCTGAACGTATTTCTGACTCTGTAGGACTGCTTCAGCCACAAAGAGGCAAATGTTTATTAAGTGGGGAGCCTGAATCTTGCTGAAGTGAGGGGTTGTGGTTGGCTTGCTGGTCGTCATTAGTGTTGAGACTCTAAAATCTAAAGGCTTCCTTTGAGGAGAGCCAGGCAGGGAGGGTCTGGAGCCCGCAGCCAGCAAGGCTGGGCTGTGCTCACACCAGCTGCAGAGCCCAGAGGGTGATGCTGGCTGTCTGGAGTCTTAATTCAGTAATTATTAGCCCCAAGTGCTTGTGTTTAACGACTCTGCTGTTGTTTAAAGGCAGGAGGTGTGTGAGACTCGCTGTGTGTTTTGTTGCTTGGGCACGTCCAGTTGTTCTCCTCTCTAGCAGATGGTACAAGCCCATTTGGTGGCTGGAGGAGCATCTGCAGGACACGTGGGCTGTAGTCTAGCATCTAGGCAACTATTTAGCAACACCTGCTCCCTTTTTTTTCCCCCTTGTCCCCCCTTGCATTTGCTGTAGGCAGTTGGTATTGAGTGGCCAGGCTCCTGAAGGTTTCTTATGCTCCCCAGGGGCTTGGTGGCCTGGCTCCAGGAAAAGCTGCTTGTATTGCCATCATCTGCAACAGCTCGTGCTGCAAAGGAACCAGCCCTGGCCATGGAAGTGAAACAGAGCCAGGGCAGGTTTTCACTTAATTATAGCCACAAGGGGTGGAAAAAAGCAAAGCTGTGTGCAAGGGCAGCACTGGGCATCAGACGGGGGTGGCAAAGTGGTAGAGCAGGGTGATGCTGGGGAGGGTTAAGAGTTTTCCTTAGCCTGTCAGGCTGTCCTGCTCTTGCAGCAGCCATGCCATGCAAATGCCATGCTAGCAAAGCTGGCTGGGCTGTACAGGTCCAGATTTGCCTGTGGGACACTGGGTGTTAATCATTTCTTGTGGTGCTGCAAGAGGCTGGCATGGGAATGGCTATGGAAATAAAAATGGTGGCCTGCAAGGAGTGTGTGGTTTGGGTTCCTGGAAGGTGTTTTAAGTATCTGGAGAAGATATTAGGCCAGAAAAGCTTCCTCTAGAAATGCCTCTCCAAAGCTGTGGCTGAAGTCTGGCCACATTGAGGATCAGGTTCAATGAGTACCTTGGGCAAAGCAGGGCTTCAGTGGTGTTTCAAGCAGTGGCTTTGTTGGGAGACAAACCACAGCCAGATCCTGCATCCAGATCCCAGCATTAACCAGCCAACCTCCACAAAAGCCCTAGGAGCTGCTTGACCCTTCAGCCACCAGCATGGTGAAGCACTGATCTCTCTGTTGTCTCCTCCTAGGACAAGGAGCAGATGACTACGGGGATCTACACGACCAAGTGGTTCCTGCAGTGTTTCATTGACCGGGTGAGGATGCTCTGCGGGTTGTTTGCTGCTCTGCCACTTGCATGCACCATTAATCTGCCTCTTTTTTTGAATAAGTATCCTAATTTGAAGATGTTAATATTTTCTGAGGTGGGATATTATGGACTCTCTCATAAGGCAAACAAATGAATAAGGGAGAAGCTGAAAATCCCCACGTGTCACTGATGATGAGCCAGCTCCTGCTGCCTCACCATGAGCAGTCACTGGGAGGTGGCTCAGCAGCAGCAGAATGAGCTTCAGAGTTGGGGGAGACCTTTCTCTTGCCCACTGGCACTGCTGCAGAGGCGATGAACCTCACTTTGGCTCTGGAAACAACGCAGGGAGAAGAGCTGGAGGCACAAGCCTCACAAACAGCAGTGCAGCAGCTGCAGGCCAAGGAGCAGCCTGGGCACTGGAGACACATGAAAGCCTGAGAAAATTACCCTGGTTTGTCCAGAGCTAATTGGCCAATCCCAAGCCACAACTACTTTATTTTCAGGGGCTTGCACACTTGAAGGCAAGATGGAGGATGTTTGGGATATCTGTGTGGCCCCACTGGCGGTTTTCTGCTGTCCCATCTCCTCTAAAGCAGTGGGTGGCCTCGAGAGGGGACTCCCTGCTTTGCAGCCTGTCCCTAACAGCTGCCTCAAATGCAAAATCCTTTTCACTGCAGTAGTGTGGTAGAAGAGCTGTGTTGTTCAGTCCTGCCAAACTCTGGAGAGTAAGGGCAGAGGGTTGGGGTTGTTCAGCCTGGAGAAGAGAAGGCTTCAGGGAGACCTTCTTGTGGCCTTCCAGTACCTGAAGGGGGCCTACAAGAAAACTGGGGAGGGACTTTTGCAAGGGCTTGTAGTGACAGGACAAGGGGTGATGGCTTTAAACTGGAAGAGGGGAGATTTAGATTGGAAATCAGGAGGAAGTTCTTCACTGTGAGGGTGGTGAGACACTGGCACAGGTTGTCCAGGGAGGTTGTGGATGCTCCATCACTGGGTGTGTTCAAGGCCAGGCTGGATGGGGCTCTGAGCAACCTGGTCTAGTGGGAGGTGCTCCTGCCCATGGCAGCAGGGTTGGAATGAGATGATCTTTGAGGTCCCTTGCAACCCAAACTATTCTGTGATTCTATCATCCTAAATTTGAACTCAAGTGTCACAGTAGGACTAGTATTAATTTCTGTGTTAGTGAGATGCCTTAGATCCTTGCTGGGAGATGATGGGCTGCTCCATCATCCTGGACATCAGGTCACTCCTGTTTGTCAGATTGGGTCTGGGTGCAAATGAAAACCTCTTGCAGAGGTTTTTCTAGCAGGCAGAAATAAGCTTGTGTATAAGGACGACCACCTCTAGACACCAAAGGAACAATTTTTTTAATGCTTAGCAAAGCACCGTTGGGTCTTCAGACCCACGGACAGCCCTTGATCTGTCTGGGCAATGGGGGTGGGTACAGGAGTGGATCTGCACTCACAAGGCTGAATGATGATGGTGCTCCCTCCAGGGTAGGGGAACCCATGTGCTAACATCCCTCTGTGGAAAGTTTCTCCTTTTTCTGCATTCCCAGCCAGGTTTTAAGTACTTCCCCAGCTGCTCAAGGGTGTTTGCTTTAAGGCAAAACCATAGGTGATAAAATAGGTTCTTGTGTCCTAGATGAATCCTGAACATCCAGTGCCTTGTCCTGTTGTGTGTGTTGGTTCAAGGGGCTATAGTGATGCCACCAACCTCTGTGTCACCATCCCATCAATTGGTGCTAACGAGCTTGGGTGTTTGTTTGTGTGTTTGGAACAGACCCCCTTCACCCTCACCTTGAGGCTCTGGGACATCTACATCCTGGAAGGAGAGCGGGTGCTGACGGCCATGGCCTACACCATCCTCAAGCTGCACAAAAGTAAGGTCCCAGCAGGGCATGGCTCGTGTGGCAGAGGTGGCACCGTGCCGGGCCACCCTTGTGCTGGCCACCCAAAGGGCACAGTCCTCTGCTGGTGCTCCGGAGAGGAAAGGAGATACCCCAAGGGTTGAGATGCTGTGCTTGGTGTACAGCGAAACCCACCTGGAACTGCCTCTGTGTGTTGTGCCCCGTGTCTTTTATCAACAGGCTTTTTGGGGCAGTTCAGCTGGAAAGGCTCTAGAGGGAGAAATAAATCCAGTAATAGGCTGCTAAAATGGCCAAACCCTGGTTTTCTTACATGATATGAAGGCAGTGATGTTTCTACCTCGAGGTCTTTGGGACTTTGGACCTCTCTGCTCCCATAAGCCAGCAGCCTGGCTTTGTCACCCTGTTAGGTCTTTAACTGGGGATGGGAGTGATACTGATACTGCATCTGGGAACCTTTGGGCCAGTGGGATTTGTGTTGGCTTCTGCAAACACCCTGCTCTTCCTTCAGTTGAATGAGGAACAGGCTATCCAGAGATACACCTTCAGGCATCCTGTTTGTTTGCAAAGACTAGGAAAAGGGCAGGCAGAAGTTTCAGCCTGGCTGTGAAATCATGTCTCCTCCCTGAGGAATGTATGGTGTGGATCAGCATCCCTGCCTGCATCCCACCCTTGCCTGCATCCCACCCTTGCCTGTGTCCCTGGCATGGGTCAGCACCCCTGCCTGCATCCCTGGCTGCTGCTGTCAGTGGCTGTTCACCCTGACGCTCTGGGTCTATCTCATGGTGCTTTTCCTCCTCCTAGAGGTATTGGTGAGAACTTCCAGAAATGGCCTAAAGCCCACATCCCGCTCAGCATAGGTCCCAGCCCCGACGTGGTCCTGCCGTTGCCCAGAGGTGGCTTGGATGTGTAGATATATCCACAGCCCTGAGCAACAGCAGGAGGGTGGGAGAGTGGCAGAAACATTGAGGTTGTCCCAGCCCGGAGTGGGCACAGCTGCAGAATCCCAGATAAAAGGCGAGCAGTGCTGCCCTGCTCCTCTCTGCCCTCCCCAGAGCGCCTGCTGAAGATGACGCTGGAGGACCTCCGGGAGTTCCTGCAGGAGAAGATGGCTGCTTCCCTGCAGTACGAGGACGACGCCGTCATCGAGCAGCTGCAGGTGTCGATGTCCGAGCTGCGCAAGATGAAGTTTGACCTCCCCCCGCCAGGTGAGTGGCTGGTGGGACCCGTGTCCCCTGGGGACTGGAGCATCCCTCTGGCACGGCTGGCACCTGCTGGGTGCAGCATCTGCCTTCCCCGTGGCCAGGGCATGCGAGAGGCAGAAGTGCCCAGTTTGGGGTTTACTTTTTTTTCTCTCATTCCAATGCAGCAAAGCCTGAAGAGTTCCCACGGAAACCCCTGGGCCTGGAGCTTTCCCTCAACCCAGTAGCCATGAAGGGCAATGTGGCCAACGGGCAGAACGGCCGGGTGGGCGAGCCACCCCCAGAGCGGGAGCCCAACCCTCACAATGGTCCTGAGGCACCGGCAGGAATGACAGCAGTGGAGACTCCAACCCTCCAGAGCAACAAAGCAGCTGAAGTGACGGACACCCACCTGCACCCTCCTGATGGGGTGCCACCAGTAGAGGAGAGCCGGGTGGAGGCCACCAGGGACGGGCAGCCACCAGCTCTTCTAAAGCCAAGCGAGATGCCGGCCCATCATCATGCTCTGCCTCCAGAACCGCCTGTTCTTGCTCCCAACCATGCCATGGTGGACAAGACGACTGTCTTCCCCCCTGCCCTGGCCCAGCACAGCTCCTCAAACTCCTCTCTCCAAACCACATCAAGTCCTCCTGACTCGAGCACCGCTGAGCTTTCCGCTATGGACCATGTGGTGTGGCAGCCAAATCCTGCTGCCCTGCCAGCAGAACCAAAAGCATCTTCCATCGAGAAGGGGCTCGATGCACTTGAGGAGGGTCCTCATCCTCAGCCAGGCTGCTGGCAGCAGCTCTCCAGCACATCACAGCAGGATGGCTCCCTGGGCAGCGAGGGCGAGCGTGGGGAGGAGGTGGTGGGGATGCGCCGCAGAGCGATGCTGCTGGACAGAAGGGACTGGAAGGGCTTGGCAGCCAAAGCTGCATCCACGGGGGAGCTCACCAGCCTGCAGCAGAGCCAGCCGGGCAGCGCCAGCGGCACCGTGCTCAGGCCAGAGGGCCTGGGGGGCAGCGTGCCCGTCCTGCCCAGCAGCAAGCCGGCAGCAGCGGGGCTGGGCCAGGACTGCCCCGGCCAGCAGGCACCGGCCCCTGTCACAGTGGGGAACAGCCCCCACGCCATCATCAAAACCACCACTCCCCTCCACCTGGCCCACGCCACGGAGCAGGACTTCTCCAGCAGAAAGCAGGTGGCGTTACCTCTGCCAGAGACCGGCCGTGCCCCGCCTGCCACCTCCCTGCCACCACCTCTCGTGATGGACCCGGAGGAGGCGGATGCCCAGGAGAGCCTCCAGAAACCATTAAATGCACTGAAAGCCCCACGGCCCCCCCTGAGCCCCAAACCCAAGTTGCTGCCACAGGTTGCCAAGTCCCACTCCGAGAACAGTTTCCTCTCAGGCTCCCCCCCCCAGGCAGAGCTGCCCAAGTCGGTGACGTTTTAGTGGGACAGGGGAAGATGACAGAGAAGAAGTGGGTGCTGGAGCAGCACCCTCACCCCATCTTTGGGACACCCCACCCTTCAGCAGGGCTGTGTCGGGGTGACAGCACAGCAGCCATCGCCTGTCGGGCTGTGCTTTGGTACGAGGAGATGGGGCAGTGGCCACTGGCACCGGGAGACACCAGCAAATGGGGTTTGCATCTTGGGTTTGCATCTTTCCTATGGACAAGTTGGAAAGCGCTTTGATTTTCCTGTTCCTCGGAGCTCCCCAAGCCTCACCACGCATGGCGGAGAGGCAGGGCTGGTGAATGTGTTGCCAGTTTTCTCCTGCTCCTGCCCGCCATGGGTACCCATGGCCATGGCAGTGGGCCCAAGGTGTCCCAAATGCTTTCTTTAAGATGCCTGATGGGTGCAGCCAGCAGCGTTGCTTTCAAAGGCCTTTGTAGCAATAGATCTCCAGTTCTTCTCCCAGACCCACCCTTGCAGGCAGCAGCATCTCGAGGCGTCCCAGCTGCCCACTCTATGCAATGCGGTGGTGGGGGGTGTCCCAGAGGGGCTGGAGAGTCCCTGGGATGTCTCTGTGGTGTGACCCTGGTGGAGGATGGCCAGCAGGGTGGTTCTTCCCCAAGTTCTCAAGGTGACAAGGACAGTGATGAAGGTTGGGCCTGGTCTCAGACTGAGGGGCCTTTCTGTTGGTCCAGAGCAGCGAGCGGGCTCGCTGCCTTTCTGTTGGGTGAAGAGAAGGTGGTACTGCCTTGGGAGACCTCCTGCCTTCACCAGCAAGCTGCTGGAGCTGTGGTGGTGTCCAGGCACAGTGCCCAAGCTGAAGTGTGCTTTACTGTGAGCAAGTGAAGTGTGTCAGGGTGGAGATGGTGTAGGAGCTGGGGAGGGAAGGGCGTTGCCCAGAACCTGCTCTCAGCCCTGCTGGGTTAGCCCACCCAGAAATCACCAACCAAGGAAGGAAACCTGGGCACAGAGGTTTGGAAAGATGGTGCTGTAAAGCATCAATGTCCCCACAGCAGTGGGCTGGTAACACAAGGAGTGCCCACCTGCCCTCTTGCCTATGATGCACCCAGTCCAGGGGGCCCGTCCATCTCCTCTCTGTCCCAGGGTGTCACTGGTACACACCCCAAACCATTGCCTGGGGGTGTGCAGGGACTCAGGGACAGCTCACCCCACAGAAAGAGCTGATCCAAACTCCTGTTCCCAGGATCTGCTTCACCCCCACAGGTAAAGGGTCTTTGTCAGGAAGGAAGATACATGGAAGCAGCAGGAAATTAACTGGTCCAGATGTGCTGTATTTGACTCTGCTGTCCCAAAGGGGTGGCTGCAGATGCCACTTAGGCGGGACTGCAGGTGAGATTCCCATCCCTTCAGTGCAGACCCTGGGCAAAAGCTCCTGTAAGTTCTAAGGAGACTTTGAAAACTTTTATCTCCCAGGCTGCTTCAGTAGCATAACCTGATCTGAAGCCTAGCTGGAAGCCCAGCAGAAAACTTCCACCGAATTACTTGGTGGGGTTTATCAGGGTTTGGTTGTTTTTCCCATGTGCATGGGGTGGGTTATGTTAGCAGCAAGGAGAGCATCAAAGGGAGCACCCCATCCTTGTTGGGATGTATCCAGCCAGACCACAGCACCCTCAGCTTCTGTTGCAGCCCCTGCTCTGGTGGAGACCCCATCTTCTGCTGAGTCTCCAGCCTTGCCCATCCTCTCTCCCTCTGCAAAGCAGGGATGACCAATTAGCTACCTCGCAGGGGGGTTGTGAGGCTCCAAGAGTTGCTCTTTGAGGAGGTGCTGGATGAATGTTCAGTGTTTGTGTTTTGAGACACCATGGGTCCTTTCAGGGATGAGGGTGCTCGAATTGGTTTTCAGTTAGAGTATGTTTTTCAGTAACTGCAGTAGTTAAACCAGTTTGTGTGTTAAAATACCTGGGCAGTATTTCAGGAGAGGTATCCATGGCCTTTCACTGCAGCCTGCTGGCCTCGAGCTCCCCGGGAAGCAGCGAGAAGCATCTGAGGGCTGGTGGTAATGCTTGGCTTGGTGTCAGTAGCTTGGAGGATCTGTCCTCCTTGAAGCACACATAGGACTTCTGCTAGTGCGTCAGAGCAGTTGGCTTATGCATGCAAGAGCTGAGACCCATTTCCCCTCATTTTGACCTTTCCTCCCTCGTTTTGGGCACACGGCCTTTGCACGTCGTGCTGCACGTGTGCCTGGGCTCCTCACCCAGGGTGTCTCTGGGATGTTTTGCAGTATTTGGGTTTTAAAAGGTGGTTTGCTCTAATTTTGGAGAGCTGTCAAATGCATAGTACCCGTTGTATGACAGTTGGTGCATGGTGTGCAACAGGGATCTGGGGAGATTCCTCCCCTCCAAGCCCTAACGGGAATGAGCAGCAAGGTCTTTGGTCACCTCAGCCTGGGGGAAGCCACCAGCTGCTCCCAGTGATCACAGGACCAGGCAGACACGGGCTCCCCAGTCTCACCAGTGTGCTTCTTGCTGGGAAGGCCCTGGGACGACTCGCACCTCGTTACCCTCCATGTAGTTTTGAAGACCAGGGTTGTGGGTTTGGGGTTTTTTCTGGGGGTTATGACTGAGCACTTTGAGTGGCTGTGGGAGCGGTGCTGGGACCAGCTCCAGCCTGGGGCGAGGGGAGGTCAGGGGCTCGGCCGTGCACTGTGAGAGCCCGGCTGCCATCTGCTTTTCTTTTTAATTGCTATTCTTGTTTACAGCGTGGAACGCTTCCTTTGTGACTTTCTAATGTATTATAATTATTACTTTAAAAAAACCCACACTTTTATGTCTGTGCTTTTTATTTGTTTGGGTTTTTTGTAAGGAAATTCTAGTGGGGGGGGAAAGTCAATCATTCCTTTTTATGCTGGTGCACACAGACTGTCCAGGATATTTGATGCTGTGTTTGACATGGTTGTAATGAGAACCGTTAAAGAAGTTTAGCATAAAATCAGGCTCCATGAGGTTTCTTACAGTGATGGATGCTGTGGTGAGACCGGTTGCCTTCTCCTCCTGCCTTGGTTCAGAGTGTGGTGAGTCCAGCCTGCTCCAGCTCTGCTTTCCCCCCTCCTTTTCTACCATTAAATCCAGGCATCCCCAGCAGTGTGGGGAAGAAAACTGCCCCTTTCCCTGTACCACCGTCCTCTGCCAGCTCACTCAGCCATGGGCCACATCCTGCCCTGCCCCTGCACATCCCCTCGACACAGCCCAGCAGCCCTGCTGCAGTTCTCCTTTTTGGCCAAGGTTTCACGTTTGGGGGTGGTTTTGCTGCCCGTGGGATGGGGTGGGTGGACACGGCCCCTTACGTGGTGGGTGGATGGGTGATGCTGTGCTGAGTCAGGGCTGAGTCATGCTGAGGGCGAGGTGTGCTGCTCACAGCTGGACAGGGATCTCAGACAGCCCTGTGTGAGCAGCACCTCTGGAACACCCCAGATTTTGCAGCCAGGTGACCACGGTACTTTCGGCTTTGAGAGAGATGTTAAATTTGGACAGAATTCTGGTTTCTCCTAAGAGAAAGCTGCTGTTTGGTACTTAAGCAGCACGGTCATGGTAAACATTAAGGTCATCTGTCTTTACTAGAGTGGCACAGACTGACAGCAAAACAGAGGGGCCAAGATCAGCTACATGCTACCCCAGGATTTAAGGGCAGCGTAGAAAATGTGGCATCACCTGGTGGGTGCTGTGGGCTGGTGTTCCTGCTTCTAGGAGGGCTCTGCTTCACCTAAAAGCAGTCAAATAGGGGCATAAGAAACTCCTATCTTGTTCTCCGGCAACCTTAAGTTAGCTCATTAATATCCAATTGTTAAAACCTGGTCTGCCACCCTGCAGGAAAAAAAACCAGCGCCACGGTGGAGCAGCAGCTCAGTGAGGAGGTGGTTCTCAGCACAGCTCCTGTATCATCTCATGCTGGTGCCAGCCCAGGGATGCTCCACTGTGAGCGGTTCCACCACACCCCCTGGCAGCATCCTGCTGGCAATACATGGGAGCCACAGTGGTACCCGGCCTTGAATGGGTGCTCAGCAGGGGTCCCAGGTAGGGGTTTGGGGCTCGGCTCATGGAAGATGTGCCAAGCACTCACTGCAGAGTCCTCCCCGGGGAATGGCCACCCCAGGACTTGCCTGCCAGGTAAGCCTAGGACTTCCATCCCTTATCAGAGAAGTGAAGGACCTTGGGGAGGGTCTCAGGGTGGACACGAGCCATGCCTGGTGTCCAGCCTAGGCTAAATGCATGGCCTACTGCTGGTGCCAGGAGCAGCAAGTCACTGGGATGCTCTCCTGCTGCAGGAAGGTCCCAGCACAGGAGCTGCTTGTGTTCCCAAGGGGTGCAGATGGCCTCTGCAGCAGTAGAGCAGCACCCCTGGCCCCTCCCATGCCCCCCAGGGCCTGGGTGCTGCTCCCAGGGGACCAAGAGCAGGACAGTGGTGTAGCCCCAAGCAGAAGCTTACTGATACCCATTTGCTGTACAGCACTGGGACCAGTGGCAAATGAACTCTGTAGAAGGTATTGAGGTTGATGCTTAAATCCAAATGGCCTTGTCAGCCAGGGACCAGTCCTCCTGCTGCCTCCCCTATCCACACTTGGCATTGCCAGTATTCCCATTAAAACCTCCCTTTCCCTGGTGGAGCCATGGCTTTCAGCCAACTCTTAACTCCAGCTCTCCAGCTCCCAGGGCTGCCCAGAAGCCCCACAAGCTGTGCTCAGCTCTGCTGCCCTGGCAGCTCCCTCCACCTCCCATCCTCCCCAGTTCACAAACAGCCAGACCAGCAGCGCCAGGAGCTGGGACAGGCGGGTGGCCACATCGCTCCCTGTCACTCGCTGGCTCTGCACTGAGCCCCGGCTGCACTCCTCATCCTCCCTGCCCACCCCTGCAAGGAGCTCGGCCAGCCCGCTGTGTGCCCCACCGTACAGTGGTCGGGCAGTGCTGAATAATTGATGCTGAGTGGAGCCTGGAGCAGGGCCAAGCCTGGAGCGAGCAGGGCTTGGGGCTGGGTTAGGCTGCAGTGCAGGGAGAGCGATGGGTGTGCTGTGTCTGGGAGCTCTGTCACCTGTGCTGGGGTTTGGCTGGGCCTGGGGGTCTTCCTGCTCGTCAGCTTGTAGTGCTGCTTGCTTGCCTGATGCTCACTGTGCTAGCAGTGCTGCTCGCATGCTGCTGTGTTGCTCACATGCTGCTTGTTTGTTGCTTGCATGTTGCTCATTTGTTGCTCGCATGCTGCTGTGTTGCTCACATGCTGCTGTGCTGCTGCTGTGTTGCTCACATGTTGTTTGTTGCTCGCATGCTGCCGTTGCTCATGTTCCTCACATGTTGGTTTCATTAGAAAAAGACCCACACTCTTTAACTAATAGCTCACAGGTTGCTCGTTTGTTGCTCACATGTAAGCAATTTTGTCAGTTGCCTCAGCTGTGATGTCTCTGGAGCCTCAACTCCTCTGTACTGGGGTGTGAGGCGCTGGAGTAATGTGGGAGAGAAAAGTTTATACATCAGTGCTGAGACATCTGGACCTGACCAGACCTCCTCAGCTACTGTGTCATTTAAGTACTAGTTCAGAGGTGGCACTCCATCACAGAAGATGCAGCCTTCACAGATGGAGCATGCTGCCTGAAGCCTTCTCAGAAGTAGTGTTCACACTCGCCTGAGATCCACAGCACAGCACCAAGTTGAGTCCAGCCTTGCCATGACCAGCTGAAGAGATCCCAGCAGCCACACGTGAGCACAGATCTTACCTCCATGGACTTCTGCAGCTTCCAGCTGCGCAGCCAGAGTGGTTCTTCAGAATAACTGCACATTCTGCTCACCTGCAGCTGGACACAGGCTGCCAACGTTAGAACAAACCCCATCCTTCCAGGCTTCACAGCTGAAGCAGCTCTGGCTGGGAGCTCTTTTGGGAGCCTCTGGTCCAGCCCCACCATGTAACACCAGCCTCAGCATCTTCAGCCCTCCTCCAGCATGGGGCCAGTGAACAGCACGTCCAGCTGAAGGTGGGGCAGCTCTTCCCGTGGGTAACTTCTCCCAGGCAGGTACAACCACCAAGCCCTTAGCACAAGTCCTCTCTTGCCCAGGCCTCAAGCAAAGGCAGGAATCCCTGACAGCGCTGGAGTTTAACTGCTGCTGCCTGGTGTGATGGAGGATGAGGAGCAGGACGGGAGGCTGCCCACAGGGACACTGGAGCCCCACTGGGCCGTGGCTTTGTGCTGGGGATGACCAGTGCTTCCATACTGGTTTTGCCCTGTGAGGCACATCCCTCAGTGCTGCCAAGCCTGGGCCAGCCCGTGCAGAATCATCTCCCCTTTGATGCTCTTCCTTTTGGATGCCAATGAAATCAGCCCATGAGGCAGCAAGCATGGAGCCACCCTGCTGCCCGAGCTCTGCACATGAGGCTCCTGGGAGAAGCTGGTCAGACTCCTGGCAAAAATCCCGAAGGAGCAGGGCTGAACCATGACAGGCTTCCCAAGAGATCAGCCCTTGTCCAGAGCACCCTTACCTGCTCTAAAGCCAAGGACTGGAAGCGTGGATCCTGTAGTCTGAGCTGCTGAGCAGGCAGCTGTCTGCAGCCCAGGAGGGCCCTTCTGCTGGCAGGTAATTAAGCTGTGCCCCGGGCAGACAAGAATTTGCATATCATTATACACCACTGACAGACTGGAGCAGCCCAAGGAGTCTGTGCTGTGCAGGTGTTAGCATAAGGTAGATGCTGGAGGGGAGCAGAAAGGCCTAATTCTACCTCTGGAGCACATAAACATTGGGGAGGTGCTGTGCCAGAAAGAGCAGCCTGGAAAAAAATATCAAGGAATTAAGAAACTGGCACCAGCTGAGGTGAACCCAGCTCTTAGATGTCCTCCCTGATGCTTCTTCCCTTCTAGGCATTGCATCTGAGGCCACAAAAAGTCCCACAAGGACTAGTTTGAAGGCAAAGTACGCAAAGGAGGGCCAAGGACAGGCTTAGACTGGTTGTGCTCTTCTACCCCCCAACAACCTGGGGCCAGCAAAGAGTCTCAGGAGGGCTGGAGAGGATGGGGACATGGCAGTCACTTGCTGGAGACAAAGACAGCTCTTTCCATGAAGGATACTCCACCCCAATCTCCTTCACAGTCTACAGCACGACCTCGGTCTGTGGAGAGCAAATCTCGGCACCCTTCCCTCCCCACCATCGATCCTCCCAGAGCAGCAGCAGCAGCACCCTCTGGAAGGAGGACGCAGCCACCAAGAAGGTTTGTCGAGACCATCAAATAATAATTTACTGTGATTCAATCTGTGGCTTTGTACAGTTGCCGGGGTGGGAGGAGGCCAAAGGAGGAGGGGATGGGGAAAGAAAAAAACCAAAAAAGTCGTTTGCCGCAGGCTTGGGTGAAGTGCGAGATAGTCCTTGGAGGGGCTCATGCTCCCCCTGTCCTCTTCCTCCTCTTCCTCCCCCCCTCCCCCTACTCTCCTCCCCTGAATCCGTTGGCTTCTTCCTTCGCTTCACCTCTTTCCTCGCGCTCTGCACAGCGGGAACCTCTCCAAGACACGATCCAGTCAGCTGCAACCAGAAGAGGAGCCTCGTTAGCACCCGTTCACCATCAGCACCGGTAAGGGCTGTTTCCATTACCCACCGCTC
This sequence comes from Brachypteracias leptosomus, assembly GCA_013401335.1. Classification (NCBI taxonomy): domain Eukaryota; kingdom Metazoa; phylum Chordata; class Aves; order Coraciiformes; family Brachypteraciidae; genus Brachypteracias; species Brachypteracias leptosomus. The sequence goes on from VYZX01032169.1 coordinate 268,242, forward strand.
ACCTTTTGGGGTGACCCTGCTAGTGCCCACAGAGGGAGAGCAAAGGGCTACACGGGTCTTGGGAGGTCTGGACCTGGCTCAGCAAACCACGTGTGCTGAAGGGAACAGGCGAATGGTCTGGGGAGTGATGGGTGAGCCTCAGGCATCTCACCAGACCTTCTGCCTCTGCCCAGACCTCGTTGTGGGAAGGGTAAGAGATCTGCTTGGTGAGATCTTTCTTCCTCCTCCAGGGATGGTGGGAACCACAAAGTGAGCCCAGGGCAATGCAGCCAAATCTCCCTGGCCACACACCCACCCTTCTGCTCCCCAAGCCCCAGCGTGTCCTTGCCTTGCTTCTCCTCTTGTGCCCTGATGTTCCTCCCTCCCTGCTCTTAGAATAAGCTGGGATGTCTGGTTTCCTTTCACTGCCTGAGCAGAAAAAGATGTGGGCAACCCACTGGACACACTCGCTCAACAGAGCAGAGTGTTTCCAAGAGACTCCTTCCTACTCCTCCTTGCCCCTCTTTTCTGAAGGCACTGCCCACACCAGTGCTGGCCACCGGGCTGTGCTGGGGACCAGGCTCCTGGGGCAGGGGAGCAGCAGCATCCGCCAAGCCTGTGGCTCAGCTGTGAGCCAGAGCAGGAAACAGCCCCGAGCTCACATCCCCATCCGGAGGAAACACTCCTGAACATCTGGAGGACCCGAACATCTGGAAAGCCTCCCTGAGCAGTGATAAGTGTGCTGGGCACAGCATTCGGCTCGGCCCCCGGGAGCCCTCGCGCCTCGGCTGGGAGCAGAGGGGTGGGGTGCTCGCCTGCTTCTTTGCTCATAGGAAGCAAATGCTGCCAGCATTTCTTTATTTTTTTCCTCTTGGGGAAGAGCTCCACTGCTCTCATGGCCTTTGGCTCCAAAAGGAACAGAGGAAAACCAGCTGCCCACTTCCACCTTCAGCGAGACCCTCCCAGCACCATCTCTGGATGGATGTGCTTCTCTTTAGGACTCCAGCAGCGCTGCCAAGGGGTGAAGGGCCAGACCAGGTGTTTGGGGGACTCCCCAGAAGACGTGAAGGACAAGGTTCGTGCACCCGTCCCCAGCTGCCCCTCTCTCCACTCCTGCCATGGCAGGAGCTGGTTGCACAGCCAGATGTTCCCAGATTTAAGGCCACCCAGCTCACGCAGGGACACCGACAGCAGCATGCCCTGACTGCCAACCAGCAGGATTGCATTGATGGAATAAACTCATAATGAAGAAAAAAAAACACCCACAAGGAAAGAAAAAGAAGAAAAACAGGCAAGTGCATGGGGACCACCTGAAAACCACTGTTTCTGGCTGCAGCACCCATTTATAAAGGCAGAACAGCCCCCTTATGGCTAATTCTCACATTGCATCAGCTCCAAATATCCCAGGGGATACATGGAACGGGGAAAACTCATCTGAGGAGCATGAAACAAGGAGACAGGCCTGCTCTGAAGGTTTAGGACAAGGCAGTTAGCCCCCAGCTCTCCCCCTGCACCCTGCCAGGGCCAGACTGGTGAGCATGCAATGACCACACATCTCCTGCACCAGCTTCACGCCTCTCCCAGAGAAACAGCACAGGGAAGGAGCTTTCCCAGGGAAAGCACAACAAAACATCATTTTTTTTTATTCAGTCCTGTAGAATTTTGTTCATGCAAAATAAGGGGAAAAAAATAAACAGCCCTTTCCTCCTACACACTTCCTCAGGAAAGTGGGAAATCTGACTTACCTATGTTTTGACAGAAAAATGCTATTTCAGTCAAAAAATGTGTTTCATTAGAAAAAGACCCACTGCTGGAATTGTTTCTGCTGCCTTTGTTTGCAGAGGAGCACATCTGCAGCCACCTCCTGCCCTGCTCCTGGTTCCAGGACTCACCATAGTCAGGATATCACACACTTGCAGTTCATGCAGCCGGGGCCGCTCTCATCCGGGGGGTTCAGCTTGCGCAGCTTGTGCTGACGGATCTCCCGCACCAACGTGTAGAAGGCATCTTCAACACCCTGGAGGAAAAGCAACGCTGGAAGAAGCTGCCCGCTTTGAGAGGGAACAGTGGTGAGGATGGAGAGGAGAGGGCTCTGCTCCCCAGTGGAGCTAAAGGCACAAAACCAAGCTGGGAGGACCAGCAAGAGTCTTAGTGTGGCCCCCAAGACAGAGTGAGATTGAATGAGCAACCTTGAGACCAAGGAGCAATCAAGTCCTTGAGACTCATCAGCGTTCAGCAGACTCAATGAGGTTTACCACCAAGAGAAATGCCACCACTAGACCACTGAAGGTAGCAGCTGCTCCACTTCCACCTCTGTGCTCTGGGAGCCCCCCATGGTCCTTCCAGCACTGGTATATTCTGCCAAAATAGACCATGGATGAGGTAAGCCAAGTCCCCTGAGCTTAGCTGACCTGCAGTGACTATGGGGGTTATTCCAGAGCCTTGGAGAAAGCCCTGAGAAGGCATCACCCCTTCACTGCTGCCAGAGCATGAATTACACACTTCTCCGGATTGGAGGCTCGAGCCGGGACAGGGAGAGGATGTCTTCATAGAGCATTAAGCCTTGAGGAGGCAACTAACCCTGGGACAGCACTGGAGAAAAGAGAAGGAAAAAGAAGATCTTGTTTAAAAGCCTCCTCCTACCTGTCTGGTTTTGGCAGATGTCTCTATGTAGGGGATCCCATAACTCCGGGCCAGGTCCTGCGCTTGCCGGGTCTCCACTGTCCGGGCTGGTAGGTCACATTTATTTCCCACCAACACCATGGGAACATCATCTGAGTCTTTCACCCTCTTGATTTGCTCTCTGTAAGAGAAAGAAGTGCCAAAGTGATGGGAGAAAAAGCATCAGGAGGAAGCTCCAGGACACTCCCTACCAGCTACTTCATCAAGAATTAACAGCTACGCTTCACTCCTGCCAAGTGCCTTGTGTTGGGCTTCCAGGAGAGCATAAATGACCATGGCAAGTAGGTGAGTAAACAGCAAACCAGCCTGGGCACTTCTGGAGATGAAAACTCAACACCCCCTGCTCTTTAAATACAACAGTTTACAAAACACAGCTTGAAATCATGACCATCTATATTAAGCCATGAGCTTAAGATAGCTTAGGCTAAATGAAAAGGAATACTCAAGCTGTGTTACCTCTGTTATTGCCAACATTTTAGATCAAGTAATCCCCCTGAATGTGGATTAAAAATTAAAAAATCACCTGCAACCAGAATTTGCTGAGCTGATAAACCAGCTTTTGGCAGCTGTAACCTTTCCTGCAGATGCTCAGGCAGTTCTTGCTTCCTCTCAGTTTAGTCCAGGTCACTCAAAGTTGAGAAACCAACTGGGAAGCTAAAAAGCTGTAATGCTCACTCCTTCATTCCAGCCTCGGATAGGAAACTAGGTGGGCGAGGATGAGATCTACCACTTCTAAAAAATCTCCAAGGCCATTATGACCACATACAATCCATCCAATTCCCTCCTGATAGATAATAACTTCCTTTGCCTAATAAATCATTTAACTTCAGATGCAAAACAACATTTTTTTCTTTCCCCTTGCTCACACATCCAGAACATTTAACATAGTTTTCTTTAACTAATAGAAGCATTATCCAAAACGCTGATTTCTGCATTTTAATTGAATTCAAATTCCCATCCAAAAGCAGCTGGACGTGGATCACACGCCCCAAGACCAATCATCTTTTTTTAATGTAGTAGAAGATAAAAATGAAGTCTGGCTGTACGTATGATATGCCATAAAGTCACTTAAATGTTCCATGTAACATCCTGATCAGTGAACGAAAGTACTAAATTTAGTGCAGGGCTACACTTAGCTGAAAAGAGATCCCTCCTAATGGTTACCAACCAGGGAGAGCCAGCATTTCTCTGGGGAATGCTCTTTCAAAAGTGCAAACACAAAGAGCATGGGCGAAACGAGATGAAAGCTGGTGATTTACATCATGATTAAAACCAGGGCTTGAAATGGAGCCATCCTGCAAGTGATTCACAGGCACCAGCCCCAGCACTGGATGAATGCTGCTCAATCCCCCAGGTGCTTCAGGTAAGTCCCATGCTTTGTCTTCTGGTTCAGCTAAAACAAGCCAAATTAGTCCAACTGTGTCGTTAGGATACTGGCCACGCCTGCTAGCTGAAGACAAGAGAGCTCAGAGCAGCACCCCTGACTAGGGAGCAAGGAAGGGTTGTGGCTGTGCTTGGAGCTACTGGATTATCTGGGACCTGGGTTTATGATGAGGGACTGGGGCACATGGCCCCATGGTGGGCAGTGTATAGAGCAGGGACAGGCAGAGCCAGCTCCTGCATCCTCTGCATGTCTGAGCCTCAAAAAAAGGGCATAAAGCAGAAAGATCCCTCCCTAAACTAGCACTGGGGTAACCAGAGAAGCCTCCCACTGCATTTACATCATCTCCTTGGCTCTGCAGCAGTGATGGCAGCAGCGGGGACAAGTGGGATGGGTGAGCTGTGTGCAGCCAAAGCAGGACCACAGTGGGATGAGGTCCCTGCTCTGCCACTGTCCCCCCAGTATATCCTGGTGGGCACAGCACCTCACCAGAGCTCTGACTTTGCCCTGGCTGGAAGCGAGCTCCAAGAGCCAGGGCTGCCTCTACAGAACCCTCCCTGCGCTTCCCAGCCTCCTCTCCCAGCAGAAGTGGCTGAGATCGATTGCACTAACAAAGCAATTCCATTAATTAGGGAGGGGAGGGAGAGGGTCAGGGAGGATCAGCTCTCTCTTTAGTCACCATAAACACTTAAACATTACATTACCGGGTCCCCAAGGGCCACAAGCAATCCCCTTGGATGGGTTTTATTGGAGTCACTGACATTAGCCGTCTGCTCCGGCTCATCCCCGGGGAATGGCCACTTGAGCTAATTGTCTTTGCAGGCAGCCAGGCTTCCACCCGGGGCCTCAGCTCAGAGGGAGGGCAGGAGGGTAAGGCCTCCCCTCCCCACCCACCTGTACTGGTGAATATCTTCAAAGGACTTGGTGTTGTTGATGGCAAAGACGCAGAGGAATCCTTCCCCCGTCCTCATGTACTGGTCTCTCATGGCACTGTACTCCTCCTGCCCTGCGGTGTCCAAGATGTCTAACAAGCAGGTCTCTCCATCGATGACAACTTGCTTTCTGTAGGAATCCTGCAGGCCAGGAGAGGAGGAGAGAGGGAGGAAGGTGCATTAAGGGAGGGCTTGGGTCAAGCCAAGCAAAGGGAGGCAGTGAGTGCATCCCTGGGAAGATGCCAGGTCATGCTCTGCCTGGGTTTAGCTCCCATTAAATAGACGACTCAATCTGTTCCAAAAATGGAAGGGAAAGGAGAAAGAAGGAGGAAAAATAAAAGGAAAAAGGGAGCAGCTGAGCAGGTTTCCCCTTCTCTGGCAAAGCCTCAGAGACACCAGTGCCTGGCTTGCTGTTCCCAGCCCTGCCTCTGGCAGACCGGGGGCAGCTTTGTCTCTACCACGCCACAGAGCCCTTGACAACTTTTTCCTAATCTTTATTTAGTCCCTTTTGCTGCTGTCATGCTCGGGTGCTGGAAGGGGACAGCCAGGAGAGGCCACTCTGGCTGGCCAGCACTTCCAGCCCCCATCTGCAATCTGCAGGGCTGGAAGGTGTTTAAGATCACCTGGAAACCCAGCACCTCCAACGCATCTCAGATCAGGCACCAGAGGCAATATGCCACCAGTAAGGCTTCAAACTGGGCTTGGTGGTAAATCTCTTCTTCAAACATGAGAAAAAACCCAAAATCCATGCTGTGAGGAGGGTGTTTCCCACAACCAGTCTGTGCCCAGAGGGCTCCTGGAGAGGCAGGGACTATCCAGGTAGGGCCTTTGAAGTTGGGGTTTTTCCCTGCAGTGGAGGCAATCACAGTTTATCATCACAGATGTGAGAAGGTCTGGAAACCACCCAGGCTTCCCTCAATTTTCATCTTTTCTTTTTCAAGGCAGGCTCCTCAAAGCGCTGCTCCTCCCCACCATGCCTCTCCCTGGTGCCCAGCATGGAGGAACAGCCTCATCCCTCTCCAGCAGCCATCTCCTGGGTACAGCACGGTGCCCTCAGCTCTTGGCAAGAGAAGGAATCCAAAACCAAAGGGATGGAGAAGGTCTGAGTCAGCAATATGACCATGGCAGCACTTTGCAGCCACTCGCAGAGGCTATGGCTGCAGTTTAAAATTAATTCAAATGTCTGCTGCTCTTCCAACGACCACAACAATGTTATCAGATGAGCTTTGCAGGTCTGCAGACAAAAAGCCAACACAGCAAAGGTCACCGACAGGACCAGCAGTGGCACGGAAAGGGAACGGGGCCAACGCAGCCTCCACCCTTTGGTTCATTGCTACAGCATCATCTACTGGGGCTAATGAAAGTCTTTGCTCACCTTGCAGAGAGGGCCCTGAAATCAGAGGAGATGAGATCTGCTCTGCCATGACCTTCTCAGCTGTGCCTTCCCTAAAAAGGGGACTGCTGACCCACCAGGAATAAGCGTGGAGTGATGGGCTGGCTTCCAGCCAACTGCTCTGAAGGCAACTGGCAGGCTGCCCTGCGGGGATGCGCTCCCGTTTCTAATCAATAATGTATCTGGAGTCTCCTTGGTGCAAGGCAGAAGAGCACTGGTTCCACCTCTGGGCTCCCAGTGCCTGGCAGAGAGCAGCAAAGGGGACCCCAGTGCCTGCCTGCCCAGCAGAGCATCCTCCACCCTGTGCCCTGCCTGTGGCCAGAGGACCAGCCCCTCAGCCACACATGTTCTCAATTCATTGCCAAGTCCCCAGCTGGAGGAGGTCTCAGCAGCAGCAGACAGCAAGCCTACAGAGAAGCAATCCCACACCTCACCTCAGGTCATCACCAGGCTGCCTGTAAGGCCAACCAGCTCACTAATGAAGCAAGCAGCCTGGCAGAAGAAAGGGACAAGCTCTCCCCACCTTTGCTTTGTGTCAAGCTTCATCTGAATCCCTCTGGGACACCCAGGATGGTGGCTTAGTCATCCCTGCCACACCCAGGTGTCACTGACACCCAGCCACCTGCAGCCTCAGTGCTCCTCTGCAGCCCCCCATGTCCTACCCCACCTCCTTGCACAGGAGAAAGTGGCTGGGCCCAGCTCTGAAGTGCCAAGTGGCAGAAACGATGTCCACTGGGGTTCAGATGAGGATCCCAGGTGGATGCTGGGAGCACCCCAGCTATGCTGGGGGACCAGGCCAAGAGGTCCATTTATTAAATGCTACGATCAGGATACGACCAGACACTTGGGAAGCCCGTTGCTACCTGACTGCTAAAAGCTGAAAGATGGACCAAAGAATTTCCCAACCCAGTCTGACTCTCCACTCCATCCCCGCTCAGCCGCCATGGACACCAGCGTCTTGGTGCCTTGGCCTTCAGCTTCACAAAATAAAGGTCTTAAGGCTCCTCAGCAGCTCAAGAGCCCACATGTGAGCACATGCTGGAGCAGGTTGGCAAGCACTCGCCCTAGAAAAGCAGGAGGGCAGGAGGGAGCAGGCACTTGGTCAGAGGCTCTGCCCTAGATGGGACAAACTCACTTCTCCACTATCCTGCCCTGGGGAGCATCTTCTCAGTGCACCCTGACCTGCTTGCACCCCTCTTTGCAGCACGGCCTGTGCTCGACTCATTTAAGTGATGGATAAAGCCTTTGCTCCATGTATGTATACTCTTTTTTTCCCCTTTTATCCTGCTCGTTTCAGCACTGCTGTGCTGTTTGTTAGCTGGTTGAACACTCAAAGTCAGCTCCTGGGCACGATCCAAAGCAGCTTAGTCACAGGAGGGTGGTTTGTTGGTCGCATTCGGATGGCTGGCAGGTAACTCTCTGTGCGTCCTAAATCCCCATAAAATGAAGGATAATTAAGAGGAGTCACCCTGGAGTGAGTGAGAAGATGGCCGGGGGAGGTGCAGGGCACGACCAAGGGAGCTGCAAGGGCATCAGAGCTGGTGGGACCTGCAGGTGGAAAAGCACCAGGGGTGACAGGGGTGAAGAGCAGCTTGTGGCTGCTTTAGGAGGAGAAGAGGAGAAGAGCAGAGTGGGGCTGGGGGAGCAGGGGAGGAGAGCAGGCGTCTCCCAGGGCAGGCGAGGAGGGTGTGCTGGGAAATGCCATGCACGGTTTACATTCCCTGCTGCCTGTTTACATGGAGAAAATTCCCTGCAGGGTACGTACAGGGGCCAGGCAGCTGGAGACAAAAAAAAAATTAGGATGCCAAAACCCAACACGTCATTGGGTCAGAGCCACCTCTGCCCACCCTGAGGCCCAGGAGAGGACCATCATGCAGATGTCTCTCCAGGGGGTTGCTCTCCATCAGCAGCTCTTTTGCCAAAACCAACCTGGAACAGGTATTTCAGAACAGTGTCATGCTACCCATGATGAGCAGAGGAGGGGAGAGGAGCTGGGGAAGGCAGCAGCTGCTTCCATAAGCAAGGTGCAGCACCAGGGCTCGGGAGCCTCAGATTAAGTTCCAGCCTCTGCCACAGACTCTCTAGGTGACCTTGGCCAGATGACATCATAGCATGTGCTTTTAAGTGCTTTCTCTCCTCTCCGTCTGTAGGACTGTGAGACTATTTCTGCCTTTCTCCCAAGCTTTGTGTTGCTTGTTTATGTAAGTTGTAAGCTCTTCAGGGTGGGGACTATGCTTACAACACCTACCAGAATAGATTTCTGGTCCCAGCTGGGACCTTTTAGCCATTATGATACTAATAACTGCAGCAACCACAGCTGCACTTACACACATCTGGTAGAGAATCCTTTAGGACTGCAGACAGGGAGCGTATTGTCCAAGAGGCAGGACAGAGCTGCAATTTGCCTTCCCAGGGTGGACTTATTCCTTGTGCAGAGCAGTGGCTGCTGCCCACATCTCCCCCGAACGAAGGTGTAAGTCATGCAGGGAGTGATTAGCATCTCACCAGCAACAGTGAAAGCAGTCAGAGGATGGAACATGTTTTTAAAAAGTGAAAAAAAAATCGTGTAATGGATTTTGAAGAGCAGGGTGGATATTCTCCAGGCAGGGTGCTGAGCTAGACAGGCCAGTGCTGCCATCCACACCAGCTACAGACCCACAGCAGCCTTTAACTGCAGGTGATGGAGCAGAGGCAGCACTCTGGGAACCAGAATGGTTCAGCTGCTCAGCACATCTCACTCAAACTGCAGGACATAGATAATACAACCAAGCTCTGACAAAACCCATTTCATCAGTATATCTCAAAACATCCTGCACGAGCAGTCGATGTATTTACTCCGAGTTCACAGGAGGAGAAATGGAAGCACAGGCACAAAATGGCTTTTCAATCCCAAACGTTTAACCCCTCCCTATGCTGTCGTCTCAGCAGCAAGAAGGACTTCTGGGCTGCTTCCCAGCCCCTGCACAGCTCTGCCTGCTTCTGCCACTTCCATCACTGGCTCTCCACGATGGCGCAGGCACCACTCTTCTTCTGCAGGAGGCACAAGCTGGTCACTGCGACCTCTGAACACACCCACAGCGACTGGGAACAGCTCTGCCAAGCAGAGGAACAACACCCCTGCTCAAGTTCAGACACGAGATCAAGCTAAGTACACTCTGGGTTGGAGGCAAGGTGGAGAAGAGCAAGAGGAAAACACACAGACAGAGTCACTTACCTCTATCGTGGGGTCATACTCATCAACGAAATGGTTCTGAATGAGCTGTATTGTCAAAGCACTCTTCCCAACACCACCAGCTCCCACCACCACCAGCTTGTATTCGGTCATCTTCCAGCCGACCCCAGCTCAGGACTTCCAGGAGCACCACCACCTACAAGGAGAAACACAGCTCTGTGTTAGGAGAGGAGGTCCCTCACCACTGCCATGGGCTGAGCAGTCAGACCCTCTCTGCTGCTGGGAAGGGCAGAAACCTGCAAAGCACAGTCTCATTTCTTGGATATTGAGTGTTCCTGATGTCTCCTGCACATCCCAGGAGCTACCAAATGCTGCGAGGTAGAGACACAGAGGTCTGGGATTGAGGATGGGAGAAGGTAAACCCACTTCACTGCTACTCTGGACGGCCAAGAGCCACCACTCGCTCCTTGGGGAGAAAACCAGTGGGCCACCATCAGGGATGCAAAGTGCTTTTAATGGAGCTTTAGGAAACTGTCCATGAAATTGCCCCCACAGGGTATTCTGCCCCAGGACCACCTCGGCCTCTCATCTCAAGCTCTCAGATGTACTACCCTGGAGAGCCTGGCCTGGAAACAGGGAGATGGTGGGAGGGCCCACGTGCGTCAAGGGCTTTCTTACCTTCTCCCCCCCCAGCACACTGACTACTCTAGGCATCTGGACAGAGAAAGCGACACTTACTTCAGTCTGTCACCCTGTACCTCCAGGACCCACTGTCTTTCTTTAGCTTTTATGGTCCAATGTTCTGGGGTCTCAAACAAGAGACAGCCTCACCTAAAACCATGAAACTTGGTCTAAGAGCACACCACGGACCTGCAGCACCCAGAGCTGTTTAACCTAATGCTCTCTGTTAGTAATGAAGGATACCTTAAAAGGGGAAAAATAATCCACCCAACTGAATCCAGAGCTATGTTTATCCTGTAATATGCTGCAATCCTTCAGCCTGGATGCAACCTCCACACATCCCCAAGCCAGCCTCAAGAGGTAAGGGAGTGTTGCTGATAAGAACACGGATGTACAGGCTACGTAAATCAAAAGTAAACCCTGAAGTAACCCCTTTAGGAGAGCTGGTTTTTCCACAACTGCTCAGCACTTTATCTCAAGCTGGCGATCCAAAATCAGTAGATAGATTTGAAAGCCTTGGCCGAGGTGGCTTGGATGTCAATGTCCACAGGTGCAGTGAAGAAGTCCCAGCCCCACCAATATGCTGTTAGCTCTGTATCTTCACCCTGAAGGCTTCGTTAAACCTCAAGCCACAGGGTAGGCTTGAGATGGTGGCACATCCACACCCTCTGCCCATCCTCCAGCCTCCTGTGGCCATCACAAGAGGGAAGAAGGCTGCCAAAGGGACATCCCTGCTCCCCTGAGGTGAAGCTGGCAGGCCCTGCAGGGGAGCAAGAGATACTATCACAAAAGGTGCTAACTGGGAACGATGATTAGGGTCAGGAGCAAACCACACTTCTGCAGCACCAGGTACTTGCCATGGCCCTTCAGCAAGAGAAAATTCACCCCCCCTCCCACCTTAAATTTTTGCTCCAACTCCACTGAGAAAGAGGAACTTCAACTCAGGAAGATTACAAAACCCTGAAAGCTCAAACAGAAATCCACCCTCATGGGACTGCAACCCCTGCCTGCCGAAAGTCACGCCGCGGTCAGATACATCCACAGCCAACATCTCTCAGCCTGGGGGGAGCCACCCAAAGCACAGTGGGTAGAAGGGAGACAAGCTCATGGTCTCCTGGGCTGGTCACCATTTGACACAGCCCACAACACCGTTGGGCAGGGATCAGAGATGGTTACATCACTCCTCTCCCCAGGCTCAGCAACCACATTCCCAAAACCCTGGGAGCTGGCACCAACTATGCCAGCAAAGGCGCTCCAGATCTGAAGTGCTGGGGCCTGACTTGTGGGCCATGAGTTGGAGTTGACCTGGGGATAAGTCACAACCCAGCAGAATGTTTTGTTTCCCCCACTGGCTTCAGGTGCCAGAGGCAGAACCTGGCACACCTGGGTCTCTGTGGTTCCACCCTCACCCAGGTGCTTGTGGTTGGGGTGGTGGGGGAGACCAGGACTATATCAACCAGGAGCCAATGAGCTGGAGGAGTTTCCTGTTGGGTGTGGCTTCTGTTGGGGCTGGTTGTGTCTTGCTGAGCTCTCTTGGTGGTGTCCTTCCATATGAAGGGTCCCTGAGGAGCCATCTCTGTCTGCTGTGTCCAGCAGGAGATGCTGGCACCCCAGGGGGCAGTGGAGGAGCTGGCCCACAGGAACCTGTGTCAGGAGTGTTTGAAAGAAGACTTCTGAGGGGCTGTTGGTGAGTTCAGCGTTGGCCTGTGTGACCAGGAACTGATGGCAGCAGAAAAAGAAGATGGTGGAACCAGCACAAGACCCGGTCTGCATCTGCTGCATTTGCTGCTGCAGTAAAGGTCTCCTGGAAAGGAGGCCAGAACCTTCTGCTGTCAATCCCCACCTGACTGTAACCCTAAACCTCTCAGGCAGCTTGATCCCTGCGCAGGCAGACACAACCTCCTCCTGCCAAGGCCCTTTCCTCAGCTGCTGTCTCAAGAGCAGGCAGGCAAACCAAGCTCAGGCTCACAGCTGAAGGCAGAGAAGTCTTTAGGGTCTGAAGCAACTCTACAACCAGCTCCCATCTTTCATACAGAGCAGGGAGATCTGCAACTGCCAGCAGAAGACACCGTGGCTGCAAATAAAGGCCTGCAGTGGCTACAACAGACCTTAGTCTGCATCTGGTGATGATGATGGAGCAGCTGCCATGATGATGCTCAAGGGGAACTGCACTAAGTTCTTGCTAAGGCAGTGAGAACAGATCAGACTCAACGTGGGGAGAAGACATGAGTCCTCAAGGAGTGAGTCTTCTCTTGAGTCATCTCCAGTGGAAGGCACTGCTTGGCCTACCCCTTCAGAAGACCTCCAGCCCACACCAGCCTCCTGGTCTACACTGCAGCAGGAGGTGGGGCTGAGGTGTCGTCCACAGCAGCTTAAGGGTCTTCCCCTGCTCCAGATCCCAGCTGAGCTCTGCTGCGGCAGTGGAGGGACAACCACACCCGAGCAAGCCCTGCACATCACCACCCCAGCCCAGAGCCTTGGGCCATGGCTCCACCAGAGACACACAGACCAAGGTCTCCCTGCTCTGCACCCACTCAAGAGGCGGGCATAACGAGGTGGGTGGAAAAGCTATTGCTGCCCATGGCCAGCACACGGGCAGTTTACATACGAGAACTCAGCACGTTGGTGTTTGCTCGCTCACACCGTACTCTAGAATTAGCTGAGGTGCCAGCAACTTCTGAGCTGACCTTACCAACACCATCCCATAGCATCCCATCGTGCTTTTTGCTTCTGAACATGGGAAGAACTGGCTGTTCCTCAGAGCCACGTGAGCACCACCACATAAGCTGGTTCAAGGAACAGTCATCCCAAAGCCCATGTTTCTGTCTCTCCTTAAAAACAGAGGCAGAGAAGAGGGTGGGACTCCTGCCAAACAGAGGGTAACAGACACCTCAAGTTTTCACACTCGGTCTGGGGACACGCTGGACCAAAGTTTACAATTGGTTTGTTGTTGTGAAAGCTCCTCCTGACATGAGGATTTCCAGAGGAGGATAAACAAGAGTTTCTATTTCTCAGCAGCTAACGCAGAGCCCAGACAGAGCTGACCACAAAATAACAGAGGGAGACACGAAAGCACAGCCTTCCAGTCCCACGCTGGGCTGGAACAGCCCTTCCTCCAGCCTCTGCAAGCTCTTCAAGATCTGAAAGCCTGACCCAGGTCACCGTCTGGTGCTCTCCCTGCCCATCCAAATTTATCACCTCTGCAGCACTCAACTGTCGCACCCCCCCAGAAGCTGCGTGGGGCTCAGCGTGCCGGCGAAGAGGAGGAGGAGATGGAGGGCTGGAGCTGCATGCCAAGCCAACAGCCCCAGCATGGAGCTGGAGCTGCTGCTGTGTTTCCTGACCTCGTGGATTTTCTCCTGTAGCGAGAGGGCTCCTGGCTCCCATTCAAAGCTGTCTAGGAAAGCCTCGCCGAGTGCTTCCGCCTGGCAGCAGCAGCTGCTCCCAGCCCAGTAGCCAGAGCCACGCAGCTCCAGCAAACAAGGAACATCTGCCAGCCCTGTGCAGGGAGCTTGGAGAGCAAGCACCCAGCCCTGGTGGGCACCAGCATCCTACCTTTGTCTTGCAGGGAGGGGATGAAGGTGCAGGTGAGGGCAGAAGGCACAGCTCCTCATCTTCTCCCCTGCCTGCACATGCTGGGCACATACCTGCAAAAGCAAGGACCGAGATGCTTGGCACAAGCTTTCATGGGGCTAAGACCTAGAGCAGGTGTAGGTATCAAGGTTGCATATGCTACCCAGAGACCCTCTGTCCTGCAAAGAACTACCTGATGTTCTTCATGGTCCTTCTGCAGCACAGAGCTTCATCTGCAGGGGGAGAGGTGGTTTGGGGGACTTGACTCTGAAACCTCCAGAAACTCACTCAGCAAAAGCAGAGGTGAGGACCTCAAGAGGCATCAGTCCCTTCACACCACCACAGTTTCAAGAAAAGCTCCAGTGTCAAGTGAAAGGGATTTCCAGTGCATTTCCAAGTTGCAAATGGTGGCCCTGCTTTGGAGAAACAACTTGAAGATAATAAATGTCTTTTATCAGGGAAAAAAGCCTAAGAGGAACAGAATGGCTTCTTCCCTCCTCTGCAAGCTCTTCTGGAGGAAGAGGAAGCCTGTCCCAAGAGGAATAAAAGAAAAGGGGTAAGAAATGACCTCATGTTAGAGGCTCGCATTCAAGGAGAAACCTGGGAGGAAGAAGAGCAGAAAGCTGTGGGCAGGCTGGAGGCCCAGGCAGGTCTGAAGGGAGGGATTGCCTCTCCACAGTAGCCATGAACATGTCCCAGCGGCAAGACACAAGCCATGGCTTTGCACCAGGTCCTCAACAGGCATGGACGGGCCCTTGCACCAGGCCCAGCCCTCGCACAGCTTCCAGCTAAAGCACCTCTGGCAACACAACCCCTCTGCATAGACTACCTGAGCACAAAGGGCTTCTGAAGTCCCTGCTCGTCTTTGCTCTCCAGAAGAGATGGGAGGACATGGGAAAACAAAGCATCATCCTCACCAACGCTGCTGCCCATCTTCTGTTCCCTGGCTCCTGCTCCAGCAACCTGATAGTTGAGTTGAGGCTGTCAGCAGTGAGCAGGTTGGGCTGCACTGCTCTTGCTTTCCCTCTGAAATAGTAAATAGTCTTAAAAAAGTTCTTTGTTGCCAGCCTACTCTAAGAAAAACAACTGGTAGGCAGCTATGCCTAAGCCACCCAAACCAGCCAATAACCTACACATGTCAGCAATGCAATAAACCAGCTACCCAAGAGCTTTCCCTCTGGGATGAAGGAACTGCCACCCCAGCCAATGCAGGCCACCAAACTTACTACAGTCCAAAAAAGATTAGCAGGCCTCTTATCACATGACCTTATAAACCAGGAGTGCTCCTGCCCATGTCTCCACCATCATGCATGTGGCATGGGAAGCAAGAAACTCTGGCAGGTGCTGGGATGTGCTTGTGAATCATGGTGGGATCTTCACCTCCCACCATCACCACTCTACCATTCTCCCTGAAGGCAAGGAGCCCATCCCAACACAGTGTCTGCAGAGGAACCAATCTTCCAAGCTAACTAACAGAGATCCTCAAAAAATGACAAGCAGATTGGAGAGACCACCTGGGCTGGCACCCCAACCACTAGCTGAACACACCACTTGTCTGCATCTGGCAGGGCCAGCGGCTTGAAGAAGTCAAAGACAGCTTCTAAATTATGCCTGTGATTTATGATCTAACACTTAAGTGCTGTTTGAGACTGGATGAGCAAGAGCAGCCTGTGTAAGGGAAGCGGAGACAGGAGCTTTGTCTGAGAGCCTGGTGAGGCATGAACACACCAAGAAGCAGGCTGGGACAGCAGGGGACAATTAAATAAAAACTGAGCTCTTATCTTGCAGTCAGAACTTAGGACCTAGCATTGACTCTGCCAATGCGTGTGGGAAAGGAGTGTGGGGGAGGAGAAGCTCTGGCTGCAGAAGACTGCAACTGCCAGGGCTCCTCTGCTTTCATCTCCTCTCCGGCCTCCCAGGGCCAAGCAGGTGGTTCCAAGGCAGCCGCTTCCCTGGCAGCTCTCCACCTCGCCCTGGCAGGGAGACTTCTCCCAGGCCTTGGTCAGAAAAACAACTGAAGAACATACCCTGCGCAAGGCAGAGCTCAAGAGAAGAGGCAGCTTTTAACCTTCCTTTGCATTAAAATCCCATGTACAAGCAGAAAAGGGATGGGTGAAAGGCGGCGTGATGTGTCTGGAGCGTGTGAAGAGATGGACGGGTACCCAGGCACGTTGGAAACAAGACCCACATTACAAGCAATAATAACTCTAACTGCTAAAATGTGTGGTAGGCAACCACAAACCCAGGCTCTGAGCAATCTCCAGACTTGGTACCAAATTGTATTGATTTTCCCACAAGATATAAGGTGCAATGAAGTAGAAACTCGCACCAGATGAGCACATAGCACCGGCATAAGTGGATCTCTGTAATTACAGCTATTAAGAGGACAGAGAATGGCTTCGCACCAAATGCTGCCCAGTAATGAGTGGGATTACATGAGATGCTGTCTCCAGACTCGTTTCCTAAGGTACCTAATGTCTTCTGCCTGGTCTTCTTGGTGGCAAAAGCTGCCGGGGAAAGGTGCAGCCTCTCCCAGGACCCCCTGGTCCTGCCATCACGCTATGGCAGATCGCAGCCACCTGGCTCTGCTGCAGCAATATGAGAAAGGACAACTCCAGATCTCACCACCAAGCTGCAAGAGATAGAGCACCTAGACCTAGAGCCGGGGGTGGTGGCCATGCATGAACAGAATCATCCTCCTTGTTGTACAGACAGGCCAGCAGGATGCAAACAAGCCAAGGGATTAGCCCAAAGTCCTCAACGGGTGGTAAAGCTGGGAACTAAATTCAGGCAGCATGACCTCCCATCTGGGGTCTTCGTGTGAGACAAAAAGCTTCCAGAACAGATTTTGGATGGGAAAGCCTTTGGTCTCCTGCTGGGTCTTTGTGTTGGGCTGCCAGAGCTGGCAGCTCCCCCCAGCCCAGCCTCCCTGGGCAGAGCCGGCTGGGGAGGGAGGGCACATCAAGCGGGAAAGCCCAGAGTGCTGCAAGATGTGCCCAGCTCTCCAATTATCCTAATGAAATCACAACTGGGTCACGGGCGCAGGCAGACACTCTGATGGCTGGATAAGCAGCAGGAGATGCAGGTAGGGCTGGGAGCAGAGGGGCAGGCTGAGCACTGCTGCCGTATTCCACACTCAAATCCCAGCTACCAGGAACAAGGAAGCCACTGGTATAAGGTGGCCTTGGACATCACTTCAGAAGAGTCCCAACCCAAGCACCACTGATGCACGTTGGGCCAAAAAACTATACCTTAGAGTCAAGAGGCACAATCCTCCTGTGAGATTTCTGTTCTCCTCTCCCTCTCCATCCTTCCCCGTTCCTCCCAACAACGGCTGGCAGGGAAAATTAGGAAGCTGGTTTCAGGAAACGCATCCAAGCCATTTTCACCAAGAAGAATTTGCAATGGAAATAAGTCTGGCTGCTCAGCTTCCTGCTTGCCTTAAATCCTAACACATCCGTGTTTTTACAGCAAATAAATGGATAAGGACGGGGGGTATTTGCAGCTGGGAATTTTCAAGAAATGTTTTGGTAAAGATTTTAGTTCTTTATGTTTTTTCTTTTAACATTTAACGTATAAGAAACTTTTTAAAAGGATGGGTTTTGGAGCAGAATAATATTACAAGAGTACTGGTGAGCTCTGGTCTCACAGCACATTGTTCTATCACACTACAGCTCCTGCAGCAGAGAGGTCCCAGAGCCAGCGGCACTGGGATGGGGTGGAAAGAGGTGGAAGCTGCTGGCCAGCACCAGAAAACCAGACAAATCAGCATCTTGGGACTGCACTCATCCTCCAGATGGCTAACCAGCCCCACAGAGAAATAGGATCCGCTCGTCCAGGGCTTGATGGCTCAAGTCCCTCTATAAGGAGAAGAAAGACAGAGGAGGAGTGAGAGGGATCCCTCTCTGCAGGGACGGCCAGCTCTGGCTGGGCTGCACTTGCACAGGCCTATCTTGGGGAATGCTGTGGTTGGTACCAACTTGGCTCGCCTAACGTCCCTGGACAGCACCTATGGTCTTGTACTAGAAAGGGAAAAGTAGAGTCAACCCCCATCTGTCCTCTCATACGTCATAGATCACAGGCCACTAATCATATCTCCTCCAAAGTTTGCTCTTTTTCAGGGAAAGATGAAGTGATGAGGCCTGAATTGTGGGCCCCGAATTGGGGTTGACCTGGGGATGAGTCACAACCCAGCAGAATGTTTTGTTTCCTCCAATGGCTTCAGGTGCCAGAGGCAGAACCTGGCACACCTGGGTCTCTGTGATTCCACCCTCACCCAGGTGGTCATGGTTGGGGTGGGGGGGGCGGCCAGGACTATATCAACCAGGAGCCAAGGAGCTGGAGGAGTTTCCTGTTGGGTGTGGCTTCTGTTGGGGCTGGTTGTGTCTTGCTGAGCTCTCTTGGTGGTGGCCTTCCATATGAAGGGTCCCTGAGGAGCCATCTCTGTCTGCTGTGGCCAGCAGGAGATGCTGGCACCCCAGTGAGCAGTGGAGGAGCTGGGCCCACAGGAACCTATGGCAGGAGTGTTTGAAAGAAGACTCCTGAGGGGATGTTGGTGAGTTCAGTGTTGGCCTGTGTGACCAGGAACTGATGGCAGCAGAAGATGGTGATGACTGAACTGGCACTACGAAATTAAGATGGCAGTTCAGTCTGAAGGAAGATCCTATGAAATTGGATGAAATGAGACCAGGAACCCCCTCAAGGAGACCCCATGTGTTGTCACCCGAGGGTGCAAGAAAATGAAGGTGAGCAGAAAGAGACAAGGTGGGACCAGCTTGAGCAGAAAGCATTTAAGAGTAAGAAAGTGTCAGTGAGCAGAGAGAAAGGGATTATGGAAGTGATTAAAGTAGTAAAGAGCATTGGTGAGTAGAAAGTGAGCAGAAACTTTGGACTTTGAGAAAGTAATTTTGTAAGCAAAAAGAGACAAAATAAGCAGAAGGAAATGAGCAGAAAAAGGTTGGAAAGTGTTTGCGTGTAGAAGATGAAGGTGTGAAGCACCCCAATTCCCAGGTAATAAAAGATTGTGAACTGAATGTGCTTGTGTGAAGAAGATAGTGATAGGAATATGATGGCTGAAAGTGCCTGTGTGACGAATTGCACAAAAGGTTCTCCAGACTCTGGCCTGAATGGTGGGGCAATGCCCATAGCCTGGGTCTGGGTGTTCTGGGTCTCTGGTCTGGATAATGGTGGTTCTCTGGACTCTGAGACTAGGAGTTGGTAGGGAAATACTGCCTGTAAAGTTTTCCAAATTCATGGCCTGGTTGATGGTAGGGTAATTATCACCCAAAAGGTAGGGTAATTAGTGATGTGTGTGAGGAACTGCCCAAAAAGGGATCTGGATGGTGGTAGTTCTCTGGACCCTAGTCTGAATCATGGTAGAACAATTATTGCCTATAAAGTTCTCCAAATCTTTGGGTCTGGATGATGGTTCTCCAGATCCTAGCCTGGATTTTGGTGGGGAGATTATGTCTGAAAAGCTCTCTAAAAGCCTGGTTTGGCTGAAGATATGGTAGGGCAATTAGTGAGAAATTGCCTCAAATGATCTCTGGGTCTTAGGCCTGAATGTCTGGTCTGGTCCAAATCCTTGGCTTGGATGATGGTAGGGCAACTGGTGATGTATGAAAATGCTTGTGTGAGAAGACTGTAGAGGTGATGAGAAGCACTTGTGTGAAAAAGACTGTGATCATGGAGCTAATATAACCACAAAGGAGTTGGGGACAGTGGTGGGCAGAACTAACCTTGGCAAAGAGATGTGGATGCTCTGTTGGCAAGGAGAATAGAAAATGGATGTTGTAGATGTTCTCCTGGCAGAGGGTCTTTGAGCCCTCAAAATAAGGAAGATGAAGTTTCAATAATGATAATGATGCTTTGCTGGATGGTAAAGAGATAAAGAGAAGATGAAGAAACCTTGGCAAACCTTGGTAAATGGATAAAGTGGACTTTAATGATGTGGATGTTCTTATGGATGGTAAAGAGAGAAAGTGCTTGCTCTGCTGGAAAAGGTAAAGCTTTTTATTGTTAAAAATAATTAATTTTATCAATTACCTGATGGAGAAATAAGTGTGCAGACAATGAAAAGTTGTGGTTGCCCTTCTATAGAACTTTTGCTGGGTGGATGGACTTTGTTAAACAGACCTCTGAGGAGAAGCCCAAAGACAATGAATTAACTTAAGTATTTTATTTTCGGTATGATGAACTAAAGAAATGTGAAGATATGATGCATGTAAATATTATGTATGGAGTTTGTGATTCCTCCTTAAGTGGAGGATTCCATAGGAACCTATGGCAGGATTGTTTGAAAAAGGCTTCTGAGGGGAGGTTGCTGAGTTCAGCGTTGGCCTGTGTCATCAGGCAACTGATGGCAGCAGAAAATGATGATGGCTGAACCAGCACAACAATAGTCCAACATCTCTTTTCCTCTCTCATTTTTAAAGAGCAGCACCAGTGC
Organism: Brachypteracias leptosomus; assembly: GCA_013401335.1. Taxonomy (NCBI): domain Eukaryota; kingdom Metazoa; phylum Chordata; class Aves; order Coraciiformes; family Brachypteraciidae; genus Brachypteracias; species Brachypteracias leptosomus. The sequence goes on from VYZX01032169.1 coordinate 288,483, forward strand.
AATAGTGGCATCTCCACAGGCTAGTTGTGGGTGAGGGACACTCCATCTTGGCATGAAGGAAGAAGACAGAGTTTCCTTCTTGTCTTTCCGTTCCCAGTGAGACACTGATAAAAAGATGCTCATACAGTTCACTCCGAGACAGAGCTCAAAGAAACAGCTTAAGTGACACCAAACAGCCCAAATCAGATACTTCCAGAGTGTCTCCTTTATTGGTAAGGCATTTAATTTCTGTGATCAGATATAACGATCACCCTGCTGCATTCCTTTTGCCCTCGCAGCGCCATTGCCAGCGCACACCCTCGCTGCAGAGCAGGGATGAAGGGGGCACCACAGCAAAAGGCAAATCCATGGGGCTCACATCAGCAAACTGGGGAGAAGGAGCTGGGGAAAGCACCTTAGAAAAGCAAGCGATGGGGACCTCCAGGAGCCAACGACAAGGGGGCAGTGGGAAGAGGAGATGAAAGAAAGCGAGCAGGCACCTGCTGCTGGGCCCCCATCCCTGCTCTCCTTCCCACCAGGACACGTTCCTAGCAGGGTGACACAATGCTGTTGCAAACATGAATATGCATCAGTCATTATGCAGCAGATATTCAGGGTCACGCTGCTGATTTACGAGCCTGGCAGCTGCAGCACCAGCCAGCTGCAGTCTAGAGGGATGGGGACAGCGAGCATGGCTGGCACAGAGGTCTGGAGAAGACCTCCAAACCCAGCCCTTCAATGGCCAAGGTGAAGAATGAATCTGATGCAACCAAGTCTGAAGCCAGGCAGAGCCAAGCAAGGCACCGTGTGTGCAACGCTGAGCAACCATCACATGACACTGACAGAAATGGAGAGGTCCAAAGGTTAAGGCGTGAGATTTAAGTTTGGATCAGCAGACTTTGTTATGTTTGGGTCCTGGATTACTCAGACCTCACTTGGCTGCTCCTGGTAAATCTCAGCCATGATAGGCTTGGTGATGTGATGCTCGTGTGCCCTCCCTCTGCAGCAGTCTAGATTTTTAAAGAAATCCAAGCACGGTTGCCATGAGTGGGTTATTTAAATGCATGGCTGTGACAGCACCGATCTGCTCCAAGTAGGGCTGAAGATGTAGAGGTTACAGCTCTCCATACTGAGACACTGCACAGGGATTCATCCAGCCTGTCCTGCAAGTGTCACAATGGATGCAGAAGACATACTCCTGCAACTCTGAGTAGCCTCCATGCATCCCACCCGCTGGGAACACAGCGTAGCAGATCAAGGAAGTAGTAACTCCACCCTGCAATGAGGAACCCACAGCAATTAAGTGACTTGTTGACGGTCACAGAGGAAACTTATGGTAAAGCTGGGGATTTCTGCTCCTTCACGTTTGAGCTTTTGCCACAAGACTGTGCTTCTCATCACTGGCAGGGGACAGGAGCACAACACCTCCTCCATCGCCTCCACTGCAGCCTCCAGCATCTGCTGGCAGACCTGCACAATCAGCAGAAGCAGGGGGGGGTTTCCTTCCAGAGCTTCCTTGGGAGACCACAGCAATGATGACATGCAGGATTTGGGTGGGCTCACAGCCAGCATCCACAGGCACATGAGGGCTGAAAAGAAACCACAGAAATGCGGGACACCAAGCCAGTGTGAGATGCAGTTCCACCTCAATGCTGAGGCCAGACAAGCTGATTAACAAACAAGCAAAGCCTCTGAGAGCAGCAGAACTGTTGAGGTCCCTCTGATAATGCCTAAAGGTTAGGCTACGCCTGCTTGAAATCCCTCAACTGACCCCCAGTCCCTCAGGACATCCCTGGCAGAGGCAATGAGTAGATTCAGGTCTGGCCTTGGTGCCGCACTTGATGTGGCCATCAAGCTCTGATGGGATCAAGCAGTGCTGGGATAACAGTTGAACTTGATGACCTTAAAGGTGTCTTCCAACCAAGACAATTCTATGATCCTATGACATGCACCAAAAGACCACAGTCTACATGCCTGCTCAGTCCAGCGGCCACATCCCTTTTCACACCTTCAGGCTTTTTTATCTGCTGCTATAAAAACGAATTGTAACAGCTCTGAAGTCACTGCTCAAGTCATAGGAACCTGGTCCTGAGTGTGGTCTGGGATTCCTCTCCAATTCTGCTCATCCACATTCACAACACTTGTCCATGGTGCCTCTGCTGATCATTCAAGACTGCAAGAGTGTTTGAGTAATGCTGATCTCTCCAGGCTCTTGAGGGTATTTTTCTTTGCCCCAGTGGTTAGGGGAAAAAGCAAGCAAGGAAAGGGACAGCTGATGTGAACCAGCACTGTTAGAGATGATCCAGTCTAATCAGATGATGCAGGCTGCCGAGCTCTTGTTATGACACGATCCATCTTGTAAGCTTCAAGTTGGACTCAGAAATTACTCATAAGATATGGAAATGATTCCCCTGAGGAAAGAGTCACTAGGAACAACTACAGAAAATCTTCACTTTTGAGCAAGCAGCTCTTTCAGAGCTTTGGTGGTTTGATTTTTTTTTTTTTTTTCTTAAAGGTAGCAGAGAACCACCAAAGTATCTGCAATCAGGGGCTCCACTTCATGGGTCCATTTCTCCTCAAACCCTCGGCAGGACAAAATCCTCCTTCTTTAGAAGAATAAATTCAGAGATTAAGCTTGAACTCTAAATTTTTACAGCCTTGCCAGTGCTGTGAGATCTCAAACATGAGATGTGCTTTCACTGGAGCCTGGCAGAGAGACAAGCCACTGGTAAGATTTTGGTGATGTGCTGGTAAAGCCTCCCTGCTTCATCAGACAGCAGCAGAGCTCACCAGTGCTGTTTCTCAGAGCTCCTCAGGCAGGCACAGCAGTCTCTCACTCTTGGACATCACACCTAACTGGAAATAAACTGCTCCTCTTAAAATCCCCTCATTTTCAGAAAGCAACTCCCAAGTTGTGAGGACCCTACAATGAACCTTCAAGGCCACATCGTGGTGCAACATGTTATGGTTCCTACATAGCTCTCGTTGTTCCCACACAGGAACTTTAATGGAAGAAATAAAATGAAATTAAACCAAAAATGAATCAAAATGTTTGCGAAAAGCCTTTTTAAAAACAGAAAAAGCCCATGGAAAGCCAGCAGCTCTCATGTCAAACCAGCCAACCTTACCCTGAGACACTACTCAAGCAAGAAGAGATGCTGCAGGGTTTTGTAGAGTATATTAACACAAGAGAAAATTCATACCCCAGCAGCAAGGAAAACATTGAGGTCTGAAAGCAGGAGTTTGTCAACCTACCCTCACAATCCAGCCTTAAAATCTTGGGGTAAAGGTTGTCTCATTCCAAACTAATTCCCTTCATCAGAGGCTGCTCCATCAGAGGTGGATCTGGACTAAAACTCCTACTAATCATAAATATTTTATCACCTCATATAACACTTTTTGCCTTTCACCTGCACACTTAAGATAGGTCAGAGAGGGCGTAAGACCTGCACTGAAGTGTACCTGAAGTTAGTATTTCTTACCCAACTGGAGACCTACCATAAAGCAGCTGTTCCCAGTGGTGGCTGCCATTCTATGCTTCATTTGCCCCTATTTCCCATCAAGCTCAGGACATACTGTGTCACCTCAAACAGGAAATCTCTCTTAAGCTAACAGTCAAAACCCTCATCAGATACAACACATAGTTGGACTTCCTTCCCCCCCTCAGAAGACTTCCACATGGCTACAAGGTCTGAAGACAACACTGATCACCAGAGATCCCTGTGAAACACACAGCTGATGGGTTGAGTTTTATAGGCCACTTCAAGCAAGTGCTGCTTTTATTCTACAACACCAAGGAAATCCCTGCTCTTGAAGAGCCAAAGAAAAAAAGTAAGTTCAGAGTAGTCTGGAAAACACAACGACCCACAGACTTCATGAGGCTTACTCAAAGTTTTGTCACCATGCCTAAAGAGGAAGTGTGCTCTCTGGGTTTAAACTAGATACCTTTTTTTGAACCTGTACTAAAATGGAGGGAATTTACCCTCTAATGGAGCTGATTTTCATCCAGTAGCTCAGGAGAGAACACGCATGAGTATCTGTGAGCAGTGTTGGTGCCTGGCACAGCTGTGACAAGCACACTCACCCAACCCCCTTGAGATAACGCTGCCTGAGCTGAACCAGTCAGAGAGAAGATATTTATTTGCGACACAAGTTGGGATTCCTTTGACAACATCCCATGGTGTGAACTCTGCTGCTCTTGCACGATCTGGATGACGATATGAAGGAGTGAGGCAAGCCTAACATCTCCCAGCCACTGCTGAGTGTGGGAATGGAGCAGGGGAGAAGGTCTGTGCTGCTCAGCTCGCCTGGCACCCACCTCGACCAGACCCAACTCGCAGGATGGGCACCCACAGCGCTTTGTATTGTCTGTGCCTTGCCCACAGCAGCCGCAACGCCCGTCAACAAAAGCTCCCACAACCTCTCTGAAGAGGAATTTGCAGCGACACGTTGCTGCTTAGGGAAAAAACCACAACGTGCTGTTTCAAAGTAGCCAGCTGGGGAGGAACAACAAGGGGGAGAGGGGAAAAAAAACCGCCCAGCGCCGCTTCCTCTTCTTTCTCTCACGCAGGGTTGAGAACCTTCTATTAATTGCAAGATTATATTAATTGCAAAGCATGAGAATTTGAACAAACGCCCTCCTTGGGCAACCGGGGCCAAACCCAGGAAAATATTTGCATCTATGGGACGTGTGAGTTGTGCAACCAGCAAAATACCAATGCAGATAAGGCAGGGGCCTTCCACCAGGCTCCACAGAGCCACGCTGGCAGCTCTGCCATGCCGACTCAGGCTAAGACAAGTTGCTTTAATTTTCTCTCCCTTGCTCTAGCCTTCACAGGGGAAATCATACCAGCCAACTTCATACCCAGCTGGAAGCCACTAAATGGTATTTGCAGAGCTCAACCAGAAACCAAAGCAGCCTTTGGTGGAGCACGGGAGGGAACGGGGGATCCCTGCAATGGGAGCAGTCATCCCAGCTGAAGGTAAAATCTTCACAAAGGTTGGCTCTGCCCTGGACACAACACACAGCTTGGTTGTACTCCACCAATTCCCATGGCCAAGGCTTGATAGAGCCTTGTCTGCCTAGATTTAATTGCATATAGATGGTATTAGGGAAATTAGTTAGAAGTCACAGTTATGAAACTTCCATGAAAGAGACTGATGGCTCCTGGTTTCTCCCACCAGCTTTCAAAGAGCTTGTTCAACCAGGAGGGCAACACCTCTCCCTTTCTGACCCATTTTTGACACATGGAAGGATTGACAGGAGTCACGCTGGGGGAGCAGGCAGAAGGGACAGGCACACACTCACTGCTCAGTCCTTGGTGACCTGGCAAGAGGCTACATGCAGCTGAAACACCGAGAAGGACCCGATGCTGTGCCAGGTGCCTCTCTGCTGGGACACTCTTCAAACACGGGCGCTGTTTATTGGACCAAAGTTCAGAGGGGAGGGACAACAAGGAAGGTATCAGAGCAAAATGTATGCTGTGGGTCTTAACTGCATGGCCCTGATATACCTTCCTTCTGGAATTAAAAGCCTTCTAAAGGTTTTCATGCACTTTGTCCTCTCTGTCCCCTAAAAGCACAAGTTGGAAAGTAGAAAAGCTTGTAGTGGACACATGTAGCTGAGAAAGAGCAGGGAGAGATCAGATGTGTTATGAAGTGAGGAAAATACTCTCCAGTATGGAATATAATTGTAACGTTTTGCCTTTTTCTGTAGCATGGTAGGTGTGCTTCCCACTTAGGGTCTACCAAAACTTTCCCCTCTACTAAATTCCCTGCTATTGCAAAGTTGGAAGTGACTGTAGAGACTCTCTAGAGCTAACCACCATTTTAAGAGTGTCTGAACTGATGGGAATTATAGCATGAGTTTCAATAACAAAAAGTGAGGTACAAACCCAACTCTGCTTTTCTTTGGGGCCCCAGGATTTCCTGCTGACCCCACAAGCACGAGGTGGAGGGTGAAGAGCCTGAGCAAGCTGCACCCAGGGCCTTGAAGGCCAAGCTGAAGCTCTGCAGGCTCTTGCTGTGGACAGGTTTGCTGCTCCCAAAACGCTCCGTGCATCACGTTTCTGCCACCAGGCTAATTCTTCCCCAGCAAAAGGCATGATGGAACAAGTGCTTCCAATCAAAGGGGAAAGTCAGCCAGGCAAGAAGATCCTCCCTGGGCTAGCAAGCTTTATTCCTACCACTCAGCTCAGCTTCGGTTTTTCCAGTTCTTTCAAGAACAGCTCTGGGTCTCCTCCAACCTGCTCCCTGTGGACCACACCAGGGTCTTCAGAACCATGAAGGTTCAGCTCAGGTGGGTTACAAAACTACAGAAACTGACTCCATCACTCCCAAAACCCCATTAGGGCATTTAATAGCACAGCAGTGTTAGGAAAAAGCTCTTTTTCCCCTAAGAGAAAGGGGTTTGCCCACCAAGCCTGGCACACCCTAGTAGAGGCACTGCTTGATGCAGACAAACACAAAGCAAGGAGTCCAGGGGCAGGGAGCCAAGGCAGATGGTGCATGTTCAATGGAGCTGTCACACTGCTAGGCTGGCCAGGAGAGGGATTGAGGAGTTGTTCTAAGACTTGTGAATCCACCAGCCCTTATGCTACAGAAAATATGAAAATTAAGCTCAGATGCAGAGTTCAGACAAAATAGTGTCCCTGACAACAGGATGAAGAAGTTGTTACAAAGGGCTCTCAAATCAAATAGGAAAAAAAACAACATGAAAGCAGGGAAGAGACTGAACAACATTTACCAAGAGTGGGACTGAACTGAAGGGTTCAGAAGAAAACAAGAAGCTCAAATTAGCTCCCTGAAAGGGTGACTTACTGGTAGCAGAGCTTTTCTTTCACCCCAGTGGACAACCGTCCCCGAGTTTACAGGCTCCTGCCTCAGATTTTAAACATTATTTCTCTGCATCCTAATTCCAGCAGCTACTTGCTCCCATTGTCCTCACAGAGCAAGCCCCCCTGGGAAAGTGGGACTGGTGGTTGTCCACCTCCACGCGTCAGCTGCCAGTCACAGCCCAGTTCCCTCTCACGAGCTGTTTGGCTATTCTGATCTGTTTTAGTGGTGGTAGGTTGTTGGTGGTTTGGTGGCTTTTTTTCCTTTTTCTCCTCTCCTGGGATTTATGCTGAAGTTGCTCTAAGCTGGGCATTGAATAAGCTCACTCTAGATGCAGACATTTAAACAAGGGAGATGAAAACCCGAGGGATGCTGCCTGCCGGCCCATGGCCACCACAATCCACACCATCCAACCAACTCCAGCAGAGTTTGAACAAGAGCTCGTAACCCTGCTGCGATGCAACTGCAGGGCCTGCCAAAGAAACATCTACTGAAGTGGCATGCTCTGAAGGAGCCCAGCCCTCTGCTAGGCTCTCAGCTCCCACCTCTTCACAAGGAGCACACTTCAGACAAGGCTCTTCTGGAGGACCCTGAGCAGGACTACAGAAGCAACTCCATACCTCTTTCTTTTCAAGTTGTACATCTTCCTGCAAGACTTGGGCAGGCTTTTCCTTTGCTTTCTCAAGCACGTTCTGCAATTGCCTTGTTTTCCCTTGCAGAGCTTGCAGGCCGGCTTTACACAGCTTGATTTGCACCCATGGATTGGCAACTAGCTGCTCTGGGCCTCTAGAAGTCCCCAACCAGAGACTAGAAGGTATAGGGATCTGTACCCTACGTGTTGTAATCCCCCACCTTTTCTTCTGCATCCATCTGATCCCTAAAGCTGGCCAGAACTGGAGGGTCTTCCCTACCACCTGCCTGGGAGAATCACCACTAAAATCTCCCTTGCTGTCAGAGCAAGGACACGTGCAAGGGCTGAGCAACAACCACCCTGTTCTGAAGATGTGAACAGGCTACAGCTCCATTATAGAATCATAGAATCGTTAAGGTTGGAAAAGACCTCCAAGATTATCAAGTCCAACCATCAACACAACAATACCATGACCACTAAACCATGTCCCAAAGTGTAATGTTTGCATGTTTTTGAATACCTCCAGGGATAATGACTCCACCACTTCTTTGGGCAGCCTGTTGCAGGGCTTGATCACTCTTTCAGGAAAGAAATTTTTCCTAATGTCCAATCTAAACCTTCCCTAGCACAACTTGGGGCCATTTCCTCTCATCACTAGTTACTTGGGAGAAGAGACCAACACCCACCCCTCTACAACCTCCTTTCAGGTACTTCTAGAGAGCAATGAGGTCTCCCCTCAGCCTTCTGTTCTTCAGACTAAACAGTCCCAGTTCCCTCAGCCGCTCCTCATAAGACATGTTCTCCAGACCCCTCACCAGCTTTGTTGCCCTTCTCAGTTTGACTCAATTAGAGTCTAAGGAGGAAGAAGATCAACCTGAATTCCAGGAATTCTACTTCTGCATGAGCATCTTCCATCAGTGGTTTCATCTCAGCAACCTTTCTTTACACCTCCCATCTGAACGGGCTAATCATCCATCCATTCCACAGTTGCTCTGAATTATCCCAGAGGTGACCTTATTTCAGCAACAAATTAAACCATCACGATACATTCCTTTCTAGGCTTTTTTTTTAAATATGTGAGCCTTGGCTGCCAGAGAATTGTTTTGGAAAGATTAGATTAGGTGCCTCGGAAACTGCTTTGAAAAAAAGTAAAGGGATTTTTTGCTTCTTGAAGAAATCTACCATCATTTTTTTTTTTCCTTGGGAAGTTTTTTCATCCTTAAAGACTTGGTCAATTAACTGTATCTTGCTTTTTAGATCTTTCCACAAAAAGTGCATCAGCACGAATGTGCAAAAAGGCCCATTTTGCAACCATCTGCCAACAACACAAATCAGGATCTTAAAACCCCTCTGGTATTTAATTCAATCCCCATCCAGAGGGCTACAACATCTCTCTTCAGCTGCCCAAGTTTTCCTTCTGTTTTTTCCAACCCACAACAAGCCAAGACACTTAGGTTCACCATAGGATATCTATCCACTTCTGCAGACGTAGCCTGGAAGACTGATGTGGGAAGGACTGCTCGTCCAGTCCTCCACTCACCTCACTTTTAAGATGAGGTATCTGAAATATTAAAACAACAGACAAGACAACCTTGCTTGAAATGATAAAAGGAAACGAAATCCCACTTTCTCAGGGTTCACTGTGATGAGAAAGCATTTCACACATCAGCAAATCAGATTAACAACATGTCAACAGTTGGGTGCTGAATCTTTTGATGCTCATCAGTTACCAAAAGAAGGGGGAAGCTGATCTTGAGGACAAAGCACTAGGCTAGGACAGCAACTTCTGCTCTCAACCCTTCTCCAGGCCTACTGTCAATGTGGATTTCCAGTCCTTAGTTGCCCAGCTGTAAAGCAAGAGGTCATAATAACACCTCTCCTTTCCCTGCCCAGTGTCTGCCCTGGCTGTAGATGCTGGTAGGTACCCAAGGTATGGACACATTACCCACATGGTGGGTGGGTCTGACTCTCTCATGCCCATTTCCCACCTTCACCATGGTCCTTTCTTTCCAGAGCATGTGTGTTTTAAGGACAAATAGCTTGACATTTGGAAATTCATGTGGGCACAAGAACAGTCACAGAACCTTCAGCTTCAACTGAGCACAGCAGGATGGAGGAGGTACATCTGTACTCCTAGGAGCAGAGCAGATCTGATCCTGGCAGGCTGAAGCACAAGGCACAGCCACTGCATCCCCCAGCAGAACGATGAAGCAGAAAGGGGAGCAGGGCTGTGTGTGCACTTCCCCATCCATCAGCAGCTCCACCGCCCGCCAGACGGGAGGTCACACCACAGCAGCCCCCCAGCGCTTCTCCTCACGCTCCCCCCCACGTCAGCGGAGCAAGGAGTCAGCAGATGCCTCTGGAAGCAGGTCAGGGAGCAGACCACTTGCCCAGGGCTGCCTGTGTGGAAAGTGGGACAAGCCCTCCAGAACAAGCTGGCTGGCCTCATATGGTATCATGCAAATCAGGAAAAGGCCGGGAGAAACAAGACTGGGAGAAACCTGCCGCAACCAAGGTTATATTGTAAGGTTACATATTCAGAGTCCACACGCAGGCCGGGGGGCAAGGGGTGTACATAGATACACACAGACTGGAGGCATCTCCTGCTTCCACCAGTTTGCTGGGTCTGTGTGCTCCAAAGGAGAGACTTGTGCTGTTCACAGCAGGAGTCAAATATAGTGGGACTCAAAATGTCCTATTGCATCGACAGAGATCCAAGGGGAGACAATGGAAAAGCTACTTACAGGATTAACATATAGAATCATAGAATGGTTTGAGTTGGAAAGGACCTTAATGAACATCTAGTTCCAACCCCCCTGCCATAGGCAGAGACACCTCCCACTAGACCAGGTTACTCAAAGACCTGACCAACCTGGTCTTGGACACATCCAGTGCTGGGGCCTGAGTGGTGTGCCCTGAGTCAGAGTTGACCTGGGGATGAGTCACAACCCAGCAGAATGTTTGGTTTCCACCAGTGGCTTCAGATTCCAGAGGTAGAACCTGGCACACCTGGGTATCTATAGCTCCACCCTCACTCAGGTGGTCGTGGTTGGGGTGGTGGGGGAGACCAGGACTATATCAACAGGAGCCAATGAGCTGGAGGAGTTTCCTGTTGGGTGTGGCTTCTGTTGGGGCTGGTTGTGTCTTGCTGAGCTCTCTTGGTGGTGTCCTTCCATATGAAGGGCCCCGGAGGAGCCATCTCTGTCTGCTGCGTCCAGCGGGAGATGCTGGCACCACAGTGGGCAGTGGAGGAGCTGGGCCCACAGGAACCTATGGCAGGAGTGTTTGAAAGAAGACTTCTGAGGGGCTGTTGGTGAGTTCAGTGTTGGCCTGTGTGACCAGGAACTGATGGCAGCAGAAAAAGGTGATGGCTGAACTGGAACTACAAAATTAACGTAGTTGGCAGCACAGTCTGAAGGAAGATCCTATGAAACTGGGTGAAATGAGACTGGGAACCCCTTCAAGGAGACCCTGTGTGCTGTCACTGAGGCTGCAAGAAAATGAAGATGAGCAGAAAGAGAGTTGGTAGGTTAATACTGCCTGTGAAGTTTTTGTAAATCCTTGGCCTGGTTGATGGTAGGGTAATTATCACCCAAAAGGTAGGGTAATTAGTGATGTGTGTGAAGAAATGCCTGAAAAAGGATTTGGCCTGAATGGTGGTAGGACAATTACTGCCTGTAAAGTTCTCCAAATGCCTCCTTGGGTCTGGATGATGATTCTCCAGACCCTAGCCTGGATTTTGAGGGGCAATTATGTCTGAAAAACTCTCTAAAAGCCTGGTTTGGCTGAAGATATGGTAGGGCACTTAATGAGTAATTTCCCCTAACAACCTCTGGATCTTGGGCCTGAATGCCTGGTCTGGTCCAGATCCTTGGCTTGGATGATGGTAGAGCAATTGGTGATGTATGAAAATGTTGATGTGAGAAGATTGTAGAGGTGATGAGAAGCACTTGTGTGAAAAAGACTGTGATCATGGAGCTAATATAACCACAAAAGAGTTGGGGACATTGAGCAGAACTAACCTTGGCAAAGAGATGAAGCGGACTTTGATAGTGATGTGGATGCTGGATAGTAAAGAGATAAAGAGAAGGTGAAGAAACCTTGACAAAGACAAAGTGGGTGCTCTGCTGGAAAAGGTGAAAGTGATTACCAGTCTGATGGAGAAATAAAGTGTGCAGACAAAAGTTGTGGTGGCCCTTCTACAGAATNCCCTGTGTGCTGTCACTGAGGCTGCAAGAAAATGAAGATGAGCAGAAAGAGAGTTGGTAGGTTAATACTGCCTGTGAAGTTTTTGTAAATCCTTGGCCTGGTTGATGGTAGGGTAATTAGTGATGTGTGTGAAGAAATGCCTGAAAAAGGATTTGGCCTGAATGGTGGTAGGACAATTACTGCCTGTAAAGTTCTCCAAATGCCTCCTTGGGTCTGGATGATGATTCTCCAGACCCTAGCCTGGATTTTGAGGGGCAATTATGTCTGAAAAACTCTCTAAAAGCCTGGTTTGGCTGAAGATATGGTAGGGCACTTAATGAGTAATTTCCCCTAACAACCTCTGGATCTTGGGCCTGAATGCCTGGTCTGGTCCAGATCCTTGGCTTGGATGATGGTAGAGCAATTGGTGATGTATGAAAATGTTGATGTGAGAAGATTGTAGAGGTGATGAGAAGCACTTGTGTGAAAAAGACTGTGATCATGGAGCTAATATAACCACAAAAGAGTTGGGGACATTGAGCAGAACTAACCTTGGCAAAGAGATGAAGCGGACTTTGATAGTGATGTGGATGCTGGATAGTAAAGAGATAAAGAGAAGGTGAAGAAACCTTGACAAAGACAAAGTGGGTGCTCTGCTGGAAAAGGTGAAAGTGATTACCAGTCTGATGGAGAAATAAAGTGTGCAGACAAAAGTTGTGGTGGCCCTTCTACAGAATCTTTGCCAGGTGGATGGACTTTGGGCTTCTCCTCAGAGGTCTGTTTAACAGAGACGGTGAATTAACTTGAGCGGTTTATTTCTGGTATGACGAACTAAGGAGGGATGAAGATAGTATTTTATTTTCAGTATGATGAACTAAAGAAATGTGAAGATATGATGCATGTAAATATGATGTATGGAGGTTGTGATTCACCTATAGGTCAAGGGACCAAGTGAAGTGCTGGGGCCTGAGTTGTGAGCCCTGAGTTGGAGTTGACCTGGGGATGAGTCACAACCCAGCAGAATGTTTTGTTTCCCCCAATGGCTTCAGGTGCCAGAGGCAGAACCTGGCACACCTGGGTCTCTGTGGTTCCACCCTCACCCAGGTGGTCATGGTTGGGGTGGTGGGGGAGACCAGGACTATATCAACCAGGAGCCAATGAGCTGGAGGAGTTTCCTGTTGGGTGTGGCTTCTGTTGGGCTGGTTGTGTCTTGCTGAGCTCTCTTGGTGATGTCCTTCCATGTGAAGGGTCCCTGAGGAGCCATCTCTGTCTGCTGTGTCCAGCAGGAGATGCTGGCACCACAGTGGGCAGTGGAGGAGCTGGTCCACAGGAACCTGTGTCAGGAGTGTTTGAAAGACTCCTGAGGGGATGTTGGTGAGTTCAGTGTTGGCCTGTGTGACCAGGAACTGATGGCAGCAGAAAATGGTGATGGCTGAACCAGCACAACAGGGGAGATGATCTCGACCATGCTCTGACTCAGCCTGCACTGGCAGTGGAGCTGACACTCCACCTTGCCCACCAGCAGCCTTCACCCTCCCTTTCTGCACCAATCTCCTCCTCTCTTCTCTTCCTGTGGAGAATCCCAGTGAGATCCCAGCAGGCCCTGCTGTGCACCCACTTCACTCCTACTCCCTGGTGTTTTGGATTTCACTCCTCCCAGTAAGAGGACAACATCCTCTTCATTTTACAGGCCACAGCTTCCCCCTCCCGTCTGCTGTTCTCCGAGGGATGCTAAACAAGCAGTACGGGCATCTTCCCAGAGACGTTGCAGCAACGGCTCTTTTTGTATTCATCAAGTTACTGCTCCCCCACACGCGGATCTCAGCTCAGCTCCACCAGCTCCTGAGTTCACTCACATATGAGCAGTCTGATCTGTAACGGGCTTAGCAATGCAGAAGGGAAAATCTGCTGGCAGCACTGCCCACAGCACTGCATGAAGCAAGTACCTGCTGCTGCATTACCAGAGTGCCCCTCACCCAGGACATCCCACCCTCTCAGCAGACAGGCTGGATGGATATCTGCTGGGTCACATTGCTCCTGAAGAATGCCTGCTCAGATAAGGCAACCAGTTCAGCTGAGACCAGAAGGTCAGGACTCCTGGGTTCATGGTCCTGCACTCTAACCACAAAGTGACCTTTCAGCACAGAGATGAGCTGTTCCAAGAGCCCATGTTTCATCAGATGGGTACCACGGGCAGGTCAGGCATGAAGACAGGGAGCATGGAAAGTCTATTCGTGCTGTGGGCATTCAGGCCATTCTGCCTCACACACAGCAAGCTGTGAAACCACGCTCCAGCAGGGAGAAGTTGACAGTCAAGTTTTGCTGTTACTGAACAGCTCATTAAACAGTGCTGGTCTCACCCTACAGAGAGACCAAGAAATGGGTGGCAACACACAGAATGAAATGGATCATCTTGAAGCACTTTTCCTCTGGATAACGGTAACTATTAACCAAATACCATCAGCCTCCCTCTCTCCCTGCAGTAAATAATTAACTGCAAAAGAATATTCCTCTTGGCTCCATCCCCCCTAGTCAATTCTGCTTTGCAATAGCGTGCCGCCAGGACTGCTCACTGTGCCAGTGCCCCTGAGTGTCACCCAGCACCTCTCCTGAGACACCAAGGAGCAGTGTCACCATTACATGGGCACAGCAGAGACCTCTCACTATGGGTGTGAGGGGATATCATCACGTACCTCGCAGGACTCTGAGCAGACAGCTATGACATACATGGCTGAGCTCATTCACTGCAGCAACATCACCACCACCATCAGCAGAGGCGAGTCACGCACTCCGAGCTCTCCCATCACGCTCCTCTGGATGGCCTCAGCTGTACTGCCAAGGCACAGCAAATTTCCTCCCCTGAAACACAGAGTTTTCTATTCCTTGCACTGGTTTTGAGAGTATTCCCCCCATAGATTTCATCCAGTGGAAAAAAGTCTTCTCCATAACAGGGCTTTCATTTTAAAGAGACTTCAATCTTTGATCACCAGACCTAAGTTGAATCTCGTGACTGCTCAGTCATGCACCATCACCTGTTCACCTCTTGCTATGTACCCCCAACAATGTGACACCTGTCCAGACTCCAAAAGTAACAGGTAAGTCAGAAAACCTTCAGAGCATTCCTTTTTGCCCTACTGGAAGATACCTCCTGGCTCCTGGGAAGGCTAATTCCAGAAGGAAAGCAGGACTGCATGGTGGGGTGGTAGGGCTTGGTCAGGTAGCAGATAGAAGCAGGTTGCACATCTACACAACCAATGAACACCCTCAGATCTGTCATTTGATCCTGGTTGTTTTCTTAGGATACAAAGTCAAATTCACTTTGAAAAAGGCATAAGGAGGGCGAAGGCAAAAATGAGAGCTGGGAAAAACCTCCTGAATTGCAGGAACACCCTTCTAGCAACAGTCAGAAAACCTGGGGAAGGGGCAGAGAAGCATCACCACCAAGCAAACATTTTCTTACTCTCATGCAGTTATCATAGAAACATAGAAGTCTTTTCCAACCTTAAAGATTCTAAGGTCATCAAGTCCAACCATCAACCCAACATTACCACGACCATTAAGCCATGTCCCAAAGTGTTTTTTGAACACCTACAGGGATGGTGACTCCACCATTGCCCTGGGCAGCCTGGGCCAGTGCTTGACCACCCTTTCCGAAAAGAAACTTTTCCTAATACCCAACCTAAATCTTCCCTGGGTTTAGTTTTGGGGTTTTATGGGTTTAAACGTGGATCAGGTCTAGTTGAGCTGCTTATAAAACATTCAATAAAAATCTCCACCAGGAAGGTGGAGAAAAAGTAAAATTGGCTCATTTAGACTCAAGAAGCATGGAAAGAGGTTGAAGAAAGAGGCAGAAGAAAGAATGAAATGAAAACCTTGACATAAGTGATAAATACAGGGAAAGCAAAAATTCAGTGAAACATAACGAGTTCAGGAAAAGATAAACCATGAAAAAGTGGAATGAAAACTGGGAGGTTAAAGATAGGAGAAAGAGGAATGTCCCATGGCAGAGCAGTTGAACAGCAGCTGGCAAATAGATCATTCGTTTAATCTCATCTGTATTTGTCAAATAATTTATTTGACTAATATTCTTCTGTGGTCTTCAACCAGCTATAGAGTTGATCAAATATTGTTTCATAAATATTATTAGATTAATATAGGTAAAGTTCAAATGTTCAACAATTTTCATCTGTGCTTAGTAAGCTCTGGTTGTAAGTTTACACTTCAAAAATGTTAAAACAGAAAACTGATAATGAATTAATTAGAGAAAGAGTACTCAAAAACAAAATCATTTTGTTTTTCCCAGACTGACAGAGCAGAGCAGCATAACACACCTCGGAGGGCAGCAGATGAGACACTTCTACCTCTTCCCTTCACCACCCTCCCACAAGGAACCCTTCGCTACAGGTGGTATTTTTTGTCTTGGGTTTTCTGTTGTTGAGTATTTCCCCACATTTAACTTTTTTACTCCATAAAGCTTTTTTACCCCAAGAAAACCTGGGGAGCTCCAAGGGTAGCCCAGCAGGAAGGTAAGTCTGGGGTCCACCGGCACAGTGGTGGGTGCCATCTCCAGCCTGGAAGCAAACGTACATATTTGTGAGCTGAGCTTTGCCCCTCCTCAAGGGGAGACAGATGAAAGATGGCCATGTGGACAAGGACACCTCAGGACCTCCACTCTCACAGGGAAAAGCTTCCTAAGTACCAGCAGCCTTTTCTAAACCTCCCTAGGAGACTGGCAAGAAGAGACCAATCGGCAACTTCTCAGCCTGTGTTTTCCCCTCTCTGGCCCAACAAAATAACAAGGGAGTCCCCTTGAGAGTCCTCAGACCACAGGGTGGAAGCCACCATAACAGACCACCACATGTGGTGGCAGGTCTGCCAGGGAGCCCTGTGAATCAACGCCAGACTTGATGAGGAAACTGTGGCCATCACTCTCTAGGTCAACATCAGAGAAACCCCACATTACTCCCACCACTGCTCTACCTTCACCACTGATGGCAGCCAAGAACCAAACTGGCCACAGGAGAGAACCACACCAGGAGTAGCTCCTTGGGGCCAGAAAAGCATCCCTCAGGTCATAAGTCCTGTTTAAATATTCCAGCGATATCCCAAGCTGAGATAATTATTGTTAATTACAAGATCATTTTTATGTAAACATGGAGGGTATTACCACACATACTTCTTCTCTTTTTAATTAAGAAGAAATAAGAGGTTCACCGAGACAAAAAAAGACACGCTGACAGCTCCCACCCCAACGCAGCCTTCTCTGCAGGGATAGCACCCGTCAGACCCACCCAGGAGACTGAAGAGGGAAATCAATCACATCGGCCTCCCCAGTGCTGAAATGAAGCAGTTGGCAGGATTTTAATCACGTAGGGAAAATGTTTGAGGAGCAGAAGGAAAGGACCAGATGCACAGAGGGGACACACATGCATTCAAAGTCATGGCAGCATCACAAACACTTGGGAGAATCACGCAAATCACCAGCTGCAAAATCTAACCACCCCGGAGCTCTGCAAGGATAAAGACATCAGCAATTCTGACCAGAAGAAACCAACATCCACTATACAACCCTCTAGCAACTCTTTAGTTGAACCTGCACAAAGCCTCGCGTGCTTTTCTCCATTCAAAACCAGTTCCTACTCCAGCCCACGTGACCCACCCATGCCAACCAAGGCTGGGGTACATCATGACAAAGGAGTTTGTACCTGTTCTCCATCTCAAAGACCTGCCCGGGAGCAACTTTGCACCATGCAGGCTAAAGAGACGTGACTTAGGTCACTGAAGTAGTCAATGACTTGAGTCAAGTCATTCTTGCTGCACCATCCTCCAGCTTCCAGCTGTCCTAAGCATTTCTCCAGCTGCTCCAGAGTTTGCCAGCCCTCTCCAATTTCTCATCGGCTCTTTTGTCTCCAGGAACACTCCACTGCTTGAGGCAAGTAAAACGCATCCCCAACCAGGACCCGCAGGGGCCAAGTAAGCCACCAGATGCATCTGCTCTCTCTTGGGGTTGCACCCCAGACCCTGTGATACCCTTGACTAGTGGGCAGGGCCTGAGCAGCCCCCATGCATCACAGAGCCCCAGCAGGGAGCATCCCTGGGAGGAAGGGAGGTGCCACCAGCTCCATGGAGCTGTACACAGAAGGAATGAGAGGACCTCGCTCACATGCAGGTACCTGTGTCTCCACCACCTGTGCACCCCTCTCGCCTGGCACTGCTGTGAGGCTGGTCCCTCCTGGGGGGTGCCACTCCAATGGGGGCAGCCAGAGCCCTGCCTGCACCTGCTGTGGCAAAGGGTGGGGGGTTCAGTGGCACCTGCTGTGGCAAAGCGTGGGGGGTCCAGTGCTACGCTTGGGAGCATCATGGGGGTGGTG
>VYZX01032169.1:307138-321547 GCA_013401335.1 Brachypteracias leptosomus
GGGGGGTGCGCGCCGGGTCGCTGCCGTCGCCTCGCCCTGGCGGGGCACCTCCCGCGCCCCTTCCCCCGGGAGCTACGGGGATCTCGCCCACCTCGGGGCCGGGTCTCCGCTTACGGCCCCTCCTCGGCAGCCCCCCCACGCCGGGAGAGGGGAAGGCCTGGCCGCCGCCTGCTGCCCTCAGCCCGCCCTTCCCCGCGGCTCCACCCGCGGGGGCACCGCCGCGGCGGTCCCGGAGGCTGGCGAGCGGGCGGCAGAAGCGGCCCCGGCACGACGGGCGGGTGAGAGATCACCTGAAAGCCGCGGGTTCTCCCGGGGCCTGCTCACCCTGCGGAGGCCGCTGCCGTCGGAGGGGCTCGGCCCTGCAGGTAGCGCGGCGGGCAGAGCCTTGGCCCGGCCCTCACCCGCAGGCCTGGCCCAGGCCGCACGCCTGGCACTACCCGGGGCTGAGCCACCTTCCTGGGGCCGGGAACGGCGCGTCTGGGGGCAGGAAGACCAGAGGCTGCCGAGACCGAGTGTTTATTACCAGTCCCGGTCCCTAGCTGATAACCCGCGGGCTAAACCCAGCCCAGGGGGTGCTTCATCTGGCCCCTGGAAATGCCTAGAAAAAAGAGACAACTCCAAATTACTCAGAAGCCATTTAGGCCATGAAAAGCACCTGAGTTGTCTCAGTGTGAGGCAGCTGGGGTCCAGTTAGGCTCAGCAGCAGAGATAGGTGCTGCAGGAACAGGATTACTCCAATTACAGCACAGGTCTGAGCGTGGTGAGAGGCTCTGTCTGATCCTGTTTGGGTCCCACAAGGAGAGCCGCTAAACCAGAGCTAGGAAACCTTGACGGATTCGAGCTTCATTCCATGCAGCCAGGTCTGTCAGTGCAGCACTGCCCATCCTCTCACAGTGCCCCTGTTACCAGATGTTTTCTACTATTAACACCGTGACTCCCCTATTGCTTTGGGAAGTGGATAGTGGGTCACGCTCGCCTTGTTCTCCACGCAGAAGTCATCAAGCTTCAGTGCGGAATACAACATGGAATGAAGCATGGGAAAGCACTGCTCACTCAGAAGAGTTTCAAGCACGCTGCCACGATTTATTGTTTCCATTAGAAAAGTAGGCAGTAATCTGAAAATGGATCTAGAAACCATTGTTCTAGATACTGCACTTGACACGTAATGAAAAGAAAGCTCGTGCCCTGCAGAGCTGGTAGCCAGAGTGGATGAAGGGAGTTCTAAGGAGACCTGCTGAGAGAGCTGTGCAGGTTTTTTCAGGTCTCTCAGACGTGTTGCACCAGCACAAACAAACCTGCCGGAGCACTTTCCAAACGCCAGCACGCAAACAACAGGTCCAAACAAAAAGGCTGAAGCTTTAACGTACCTGGAAACTCTTTGCTTGCTTCTAACAAGCCCTCCCGCTCCTGAAGGACCCCTGGGCTCTGTGCAGAAGCAAGGAGCACAGCATCCCTGGTGACCCAGCCTGGGGACACGCTCTCAGAGCTGGTGGGTTTCCTCGCAGGCAGCCACACGTACGCCCAGCACGCCGCCTCTGCGCTGCCTGTCCTGGCTTGTTTCAGCCCTTGCTGGTGAGCAGGCAGGTACTGGAGCATGCAGAAATCCTGCTTTTGGAGGCACCTTGAAAACAGGCTCGTATTTTTCAGTACCGAGGTGGCCCACAAGAACTTACCAGGGAGCAAGAACCAGATAGGGAGTGTAAGCGTCGCAGCTACTGGTGAACCTCAGTCACATGCCTCTTGGGCTTCTCAACGACCTGTAAGAACCAAGAAACACCAGGAGATGGGACTGAAACTGCCTCTTTCTTGCTCATTCTTCAGTGCCAGTTCACATCAGGATATAAGATACCTGAGGACTACCTGTTGTTTGCAGACAGCTGGAAGACAGAGGCGTGATCACCTCTTGGTGAGTCATAACCACACAATCACACAGGGGTGATGACACAAGCTTGTGAGGACACAGAGGGTGATAGAGCTTAAAGATGTCTTCTCCCCCTTTCTCTTTTTGGATTAAAAAAAAGCAAAATATTGGGAGAAAATCCTCAGCTGTTGCAGTGCAGCAGAGCTCCATTGCTTTTGGTGAAACTGGGCAGACTTACATTTGCTGAGGTTAAGCCTGTTCTGTTTGAAAAAGTCATTCAGCCTGGACAGATTCTTCCTTCCTTTATCTAAAACTTGAATTTAATTCTAGGAGAATCTCTGGCCTGTCTAAGGCCTCTCCTTTATTGCAAGCCTTGCTTGACAGGAGAAGAAGGCTACTCAATTACTGGGCCCATTGGCATGCAGTGGAACAATAATGGAGAGAATCTCAGGAGCTCCTCACTGCCACAGGGATACTGCCCAAACAAAATCAGCAGTGGACTTGAAAAGCTGTTCTATCATTCCCATGCCTTCAGTTTTTCCCAATCCTCTTCACCACACTGCATGTAGCTTGCATAACTCATGGACGTGCTTATCCCATCATGACTTTTTGTAACAGCACTTTAAATTCAGTCTGAGTAGGTACATCACTGATTTTTGTGGGGCCTGTGACCCAAAAAATAACTCCTTGATATTGTCATTCCCTCTTTAACCTCTGCAGGATGGGAGTCATAGACAAGGTGTGAGCTTAGCTCTACACTGTGTGACATTCAGACTTACACCAGGAGCTTGGTTACCAACTGAATGTGCTCATCAGCTGCAGATCAAGGCTACCTTGGGGGTTGGAACTAGATGGTCTTTAAGGTTCCTTCCAACCCAAACCATTCTATGATTTTATTCTATGGTTCCATCCTAGACATTTTTGAAACATTAGTATTTTTTAGAGTCATTTCTAGTAGAAACACACAGGCAATGGCCAAGTTGAACCATTCTTTCTTTCCCCCTAAAAAAATCCAGGACATGAGAAGTTCTCCTTGTGACCATCAAAATCATCAGCAAAGTAAGTGACACTAATTGTTTAGTTTCACAAGGATACACACTCAAATACCCCCAGGTGTACATCACATATTTCTGGTGTATGAATTCTCAGCAGGCTCAGAGGGCTGATTAGTGATGTCAGTTGCTCTTGTTCTGAGCCTCCTGTTGCTTCGCCAGATCTACAAGTTCACCTGACTTTAATTATGCAGATTGCTTCCTGGTCCTTTCCATGGCTGTTGAGCACTCCCTGGCCCAGCTAGGCCATTTTCCTGGATGCAGACTTCTTCTGTGTAACCAAAAACTTTTGTGAAGCATTTGGAAGGTCAACTCTATCGCTGTGCTCTCCTTAACGTTGCCTCTGAGAGTGCTGAGAGAAGCAGAGATCCCCGTGAGTTTTGCTTCCTCACAGCACCATAATCTTTGTGATTTTTTAATTTGTTCCTCCTGCAGATACACCTGACTCAAGAAACCTCCAGGTACTCTTCCCATGCAGGGATGTTTTCCTGGCTCATCTCTCCCTGAGCACAGAGGATGAGGAGTGTCCTGGCAGACAGCAAACAGGTACGCCATCGACTTTGCAAATTTTCAGTGTTCTAGAGAAGGCAAATTGTTCCCTTTCAGTATCTGACAGTGTAACACAAGTAACTTGCCATGGCAACCAGCTTATGAAACAGAAAAAAACCCTATCATCACAAGGTGCTTTGTTGCTATAGCAAGGGAAGAGGCTGAGACCTCCTCATCCTCATTGTTCGCTGGTGGGCCATGCATCATCTAGGTAGCAGAACCTGTCAGGAGAAGTTTATGTTAGATTTGGTGCAAGTCAGCTGCCTCATGGGCCTATCTGATACTTGGACCAGAACTGAAGTGCAGTCAGAAGGAAAGAAGGAAGTGTTCAGAAGAATTGAAACAGGGCTGGATTCTCAGAAGTACAAGGCCAAATCCATTTCCGCAGCAAGCTGACGCAACTCTGCAGATGCCAGTAAGGAATGAACCAATTTCTTCTGAAATTAATTTGGCTTCCATTCTCCAACAGTTTCCATTCTCCTCCCCCCCCCCCCCCCCCACCTTTTTTTTTTTTAACTAGAATAAATTTCTGCAGATCTGGGAGTGTTTTGGAGTTACCTGGGACAGAGGATGGGATAAGCTCTCAGAGTCTGCCTTCAAACCTGTTCTCTTTACAGGGATGCTTCTGGCAAGGGCAGACTCATTGCTGCACACCTTGCTTATGTTAGTGAGAGAATTTAGAAATGGCAAAGGCAATTGGCTAAGGGCAGAGAGGGGAAACTTTCAGAATTATTGCTGTGGGAGGAAATCAAAACTGAGCTTTGTTAGCTCAGAGGAGGAGAATTCTGAAAACTGTCACATGTGCAGGTAGTCACAGAAGGCAGTGGAACTACCCTGTGCTTAAGAGGGGCTCATTTTTAAATCTGGAGTGGACCTAGGGGTAGACAAAATACCTGCTTTACTCTGGAGCTGGAAAGGATGCCTTCTGCAGGAAAAGTGAAAGAAGAACAGGGAGTTTCTTAATCCCTGGACTATTGCTGTGAACCACAAGTAACACAGTTCCAACCCTGTGATGGAATGAAGTGTGTGCTCCCCCTTCCTATTTTTAAACCACTCTCTCCCAGCTGGAGTTTCGGCTGTTGACATAGTATCAGGCTTGGGAAACAGTGGCCAGCCTTCTGAGCTGCCTGGGGGCTTAGCTGGATTCACAGGTAAAATTATTGTGACTCATGGACAATCCTCTTCTAGCTTCCTGGTGAGGCTGTAGAGAAAATACTGCTAGGTCAGAAGCCCCAACAACAGCGTGGCTTGGAAAGCAGCCTTTGAGAGCAGCTCTTCATGTGTTAGATACATCTATGTGGAGATGCAAGGCTGGAGTTTACTCCTGAAGTGCTGGGGCCTGGGCTGTGGGCCCTGAGGTGGGGTTGACCTATGGAAGAGTCACAACCCAGCAGAGTGTTTTGTTCTCCAAGGCCCCAGAGGCAGAACCTGGCCCACCTGTGTGAGGCCCCAACTGCCCCCAGGTGATCATGATCGGGGTGATGGGTGAGGCTGGAGAGAGATCAACCAGGAACTGCCCAGTCTGGGAGAAGAAACAAGGAGCTGATCAGTTTGAGGAGAGTTCCTGTGGAAGAGGGTTCCTGTTGGGGGCAGGTTGCTGAGCTCTCTCTCAGTGGTGTGCTTCCCCTTGGCTTATTTGAGATGGAGAAGAGCAAACAGATGAAGAATAAAAGATGCAGGTATGCTGAGGGGATGGTGCTGGGTTTGGTGTTGGCCTGAGGAAGAAGAGAGCTGACAGCACAGCTCCCAACAGTAAATTGTTATATTTTGAGTGACAGGCTATAAAAGGACTTTGGGGAAAATCTGAGTCTTCTGCAGCACAAAGAGAGGATGAAATAAATGAAAGCCATCTTAAAGAAACCATGCTAAAAGTACCTAACATTATAATTTAACACAGTCTCCTAGAGACTGGGAGAAGGCTCTGGGCTAATCCTAACTGCAGATCACACCAAGAGAGATAAAGCTGCAAGAGACATCACAACTGTGCAATGCTGCAAGCGTGTACCATCATCCCAAGGGACTCTCAGAGATAACCTGAGATGTGGGAGCAGAAGTCTAGCTGAGACACCACACAGAGGACAAAAGAAGGCTGGTCAGTCCTGGTTTTGAAGGGGTTTCTAAGACAGACACTGAACTGGAGAGATCTCTTGCAGTAATCAATTAACAAAACCAAACCCTGAATTAATCAACCCTCAGTCAACCAACAAAACCTTCCTCTATATCATCTCCAAAAACATCACATTGCTTCAGCTGATCCAACCAGTGAGTGGGGCCACTTTGGTTGTAATTCCCAAAATAATGGCATTAAGATTATATTAAATTCTACTAAATAGGATGCTCAGGCCTCTTTGAACCAAACTGTCTGAAACATTGCAGAAGATGCTGGCTGGGCAGAGCAAAATCATCAGTCCTGGAGATCCAGGACATGGTCTTTCTCATCATGGATTTCCTTTTTGAAGTAAGCAAGGAAACCAGGCAGTGCCTTGCCAGGTGCCTGCCCCAAGCTCCAGCAAAGCTAGAGAGAGAGGAAGGATTCCTGTTCACTGAGATGAATTCTGCTACACTTGGATTTGTTCAAGTATGAACTCAAAATAGAAACTTGCAGAGACAAGATGCTCTGGAATTGCAGGAGGGGAAAAAAGGCTTTGGATTCAGAGCTTGGAAGTGGAAGAAGGTCCGCGTTCCACAGCTTAAAATTACAGACAACTGCTGATTCCTTTTTTTTATTAAAAAAAACGCCAATCCAAGCACATACACAAAAAAGATGTGATTCAAAGACTGGTCATTTCTACTGAGTCAGCTTTGTAGAGACACCATAGGAATGGACAACCACAATATCTCCCTGTATGTGGTATGAAGTAGTTAGTAATGTGTAAGTAGATGGTGGGATGTTTGGACTTCAGGTTTTGTTGGGGGGGTGCAGGATGAGGTACAGGTAGATCTCCGAGACTGTATTGACAGTGTAGCTTTCCACTTCCACAACTACCTGCTGCTTTCAGGCTGGTCTCAAGCACACTGCCCTCTGCAGAAAACATCCCAGAAAGTTTGCTCTGGTGGGTGTTTCCTTAACTCCTCAGCAAATGTTCTTTTTGACTTTTGGTGCTGTATGTACAGGAGCTTTGGTTAGCTGTCATTGAACAGCAGTCATTCCCATGGAGCCTGATCCTCACTGCACTTGGAGAGAGGTTTTAGGCTTTGTCTTCATACAGCAGTAACTCAGGTCTTGGGAAGTTGAAAGCCTTATTTTGTCTTCACAAGCCTTCACCATCTTTAGGCCCCATGTGATTTTCATTTCCCAGCTCTACAGAAAAGTGAACACTTTGCAGCTTGCACGCTACCAGTTTCTTTATGGGACAGTCTGGATCACTTACTGGGTCATCTGTGGCACTTTTGCTGGTAGGAGCCAGACGTCCAGGAGTGGCAACGGGGTGGGTTATTAAGGGATGTCTTGTGCTCTGTGTCATTTCTGCATTCACTGATGTGCAACAGATTTATCTGAGTGGTTCAAGGTCTCTCTGTACCAGATGAGCTTGTACAGAAATCTCAGACCATCCCACGTGCTCTCCTGGAGGGGACACTAAGATTATTCTTACTCTTTTTAAAAGGATCTTCTTACTTCTTTGTCAGCTAATGCTGATTTTCCTCTTCTCAGCATCGAGGAGCAATTGGTAACTGCATCTGTTTCTCACAGACATTTCAAAGCTGTGCTGCACAGCATGCTTCAGGCATGCACACATGGTAGAACTAGATACAATTAAAGACATTCGTGTTTATCCACTTAAACTACTGGTTTCTTTTCCTTTGATTGCTTTTTAATGTACTGGCTGTGCATTGTCTCTATCCCTGCCTCACAGCGCTCCTTCTCATCATCAAACTCAAGCTGCTGAGCTTTTTGTTCTCTTCTGGCAAGCCCTTCCCTAAATTCTGGGTTTCCTTCTTCTGTAAGGAGCTGCCCTGAGCCTTGGTTTTCACCTTTGCAAGCAAGTAAAGCTGATGCAAAGTAGTACCCCCCTAAAATGTAGCTACACTATAGACTGGACAGGAGGATGGAATCCAGCCTTCCCACCTTCTCTCTGCTTCTTGGAGCTCTTGAGTCTCCAGCGTACACCCACCCTTAGTACAGCTTGCCTGCCAGGTCCCTTTCCATCACGGGCAGGTGTTGTCCTCTGTGGCTGCCTCTTCCTGATGCTCTTGTGGAGCATTTCCAGCTCCTTCACCCCTTTCAGTGATTACCTAAAACCTGCACTGCTGCAGTAACACAGCCCATTGGTGACCTCTGCCTTCACCTTGTTTCTAGCAAAGGTAGACCCTCCTGCAGTGGGTTACTTCTCACCTAGTTCACACAGGTTCTCCTTTGCTGGCAGTTCCCCCTTCCTTATGAAAGCTCTTTCCTACACGGAAGCCATAAAGTGGACCACCAGCATCATTTTTTGTCTGCAGTTCACTCATCCCCTTTCTTCTGCTTCTCCACCAGGGAAAGTGAAAGGCAGAAGAGGACCTGCAGCCACTTGCATCTCGTGGGACTGGTGCAGGGTCATTGCATGTTTCTAGGTAGCTTTTGATGCAGGTGCTCATGAGCTCAGCAGTGAGGTAAGAGTGTGTGTGTGCAAATCAGTCAGATCCAGAGGCTTTCAGGTGCCAATCTAAACATTTCTGATGTCAGAGCAGACCTCCTGCAAGATTCCTAAGCTGAGAAATCAAGGTGTTGCAAATTTCTTCTCTCACCTCAGACTCTTGACTTTGCCTTTTCCACTTCCAGTCAGTGGAGTTCAGCTGGGGAAATACCAAAACACCGGCCAGAAGTGTCCTGTGAATCCAAGTGATTGATGGAACCTCAGCCATTGACTATGAAAACAAGGGTAAGCTAATGCTAATCTACACAAGTTGTATTAACAGTGAGTGATTTCCCAGCCCTCATTAGCAGGCTGCTTTGATGAGGGTAGAAGGTGTTAGCTGTAGTTTCCCTTCCGTAAGCCGTGTAATCGGCGGAGCTTACCGGCACTGGGATTTGGGAGGCTTACACGATCACAAAGTGAATTAAGTGTAATGTAATACCCTCCCTCCAGCTTCTCTGGGTAGCCCAGAGGAGGGGATGGCTGCAGAGCTGCTCTGCTCCCCATTTAAGTGCTCTGCTGGGCTCCAGTGAGGACTGAGCAGGAAGCTGCTGCCTCCTTAATCAAGGTCTTCCTCAGTTTTGGGAGCACACTTACACCAGCTCTCCTGCAGTGATCAGCACATGCCAGTGAACTTGTTACAGCATGTTCAGCAGCACATTCTC
Organism: Brachypteracias leptosomus; assembly: GCA_013401335.1. NCBI lineage: Eukaryota > Metazoa > Chordata > Aves > Coraciiformes > Brachypteraciidae > Brachypteracias > Brachypteracias leptosomus. The sequence goes on from VYZX01032169.1 coordinate 315,879, forward strand.
ACTGGCTCACTGATCCAAAGCCTACTGCAGATATGGGAAGATTCATGAACTTCTTCAGTGGCCTTTGGACTACTCTGTGGAGGCAAAAATATGACGGTGACAGATCCATGGGTGAGAGGACCCGACGTTCCCACCACATTTCACTCTGAAGAGATGGCAGAAGAGATTCTGTAGCCCAGCCCTGCGTGTCCCAGAGCAGTCAAATCAACATGAATCCTACTTAGTAAGTTATTCAAAAGCACTTTCTGGTTTGTGAATCATCTGCATCCCAGCCTTTCAGAGGATTTTGGGTAATGAGATGAGAACAGTGCAGCTTCTGTGGTCATCTCTACCTGCTCTGGCCCTCGTTTCCAGCTGCTCTTTTCAAGTGCTCTCTGCCGCTGAGCAGCTCTTACCTGGAGATCTCAGACATGAAGTAATCCTCTGAGCTTTTCCAGAAAAAAGCCAACTACCCTTAAACCTGTTTTACAGGTGGGTAGGCTGAGCTCCAGCCTGCCTGAGATCAGAGTGTTATTTAGGGCCAGACTGCCTGGGCTGGCAGGTTCCTGCAGCGGGGCTGACCACCTGGGAGGAATATGAACCTCCTTTGTGAGAGAGGGGAGGGCTGACTCTACAGACATGCTTCATGCATGGCTGCAAAGCAAAGGGACCTTGCTGGCCACAGGGCTTGAATCCAGGTGGCCCCGGGCTGAGGAGGTGAGTGCTGGGTGAACCCAAACACGGTGCTGGGCCCTTTGTGCTGAGCCCTCCCACAGGTGGGGATGTAAAACTCCTCCTGCTTGCTTATGCCTGAGTCACCTCCTCTAGCATTTGTTGGTGCCTGGCACAGTAGCTGCTGCCTGCGGGATAATAAATGACTTCACTCGCTGCAGTGCTGAGGACACCATGAAAAATTAACCCTGGCAAATGCTCCTGCCTGGTGTGCTGGGTTTTTTTTTTTAGTCAGAGCCAGACAAGGGGGAAGAGGAGAGGAGTGCTGGTGAAATCTGATTTGCAGCAAAGGCAAGTGGTGAGTTTTTATTCATGGGACGGTTCAGGCTTTGGTTGTTGGCAGTCAAAGATCAAAATTCAGAGGGCTTAAGGTACTTGGTGAAGTTAAAAGCAGTGCAAGCAGAGAGGACCCAACAGGCGCATTGCAGGGGAGGTCAAAGAATGGGATAAATGGGGATTATTGTGCTGGCATGTCATTTATGACCTCTTTGCAGAAATAAGAGAGTTTATCACATGGATGTTATCAGCACGTATAAGGAATGTGTAGGTGAAAACCTCTTCAGTTTTGGTTCATGTATTGCACCCTTTTCTCCCAGGATCACACTTACAGCCATGCCCTATCTATAACAGCATGCAGAGTGTATTTACAGAAATGAAGGGTTTGCAGTAAATATCTGAGGAAATACATCAGCTGACAGACAGATCCCTCATTTTCTTGGCTTCCCTTGCCTCTGGCATCCACACAGTATCCATCAAATTGTCCTGAGTCCAACCCTCACAGGCTGCATTTGCAGCTCAGGCAAGGAGCCAGGCAGGCTTAGAGAGCAGAGACCTCTCTGTCCTCACACACTTCCCACCACCCCTGTGCTGAGCCCAGAGCAGGGGAGCTCAGCTTCAGCTCCACAACAAAATACCTTCCTTACATCACTCCAAGAAAGGGATTGGATCCCTGAGCCTGCTGACTCTATTGATGATATATCCCATTGTTGACACACAAATTGCACCTTGTTCCAGACAGCATTCAGCTGGCTTTGGTGCAGCAGTGAGCAGCACGTCCCATCCCAGCCCTCGGTTCCTCAGGGCTGTCCCAGCCCCTTCAGCAGCTCCATCCATCCATGGTCAATGCCTGTAGGTAGCCTGGAGGGTCACACAAGCTGCAGTGCCAGGTGGCTGTGCCAGCAGAGCTGCTGGCTGGCTGGTGTGCTGCTGTCCAGAAGCATGTTGTAGCTGCTGGTTTCACACTGCAATATGACAGCACCTGTCAAAGGTCTGCCTGCTTGTCCTCAGTCACCTGCCCATCTCTGTGTGGCAGAGCTGTTTTAAAATGTCAGGCTCAAGCAGATATTGGCTGCAGCAGGGAAGATGATGGAAAGTCCCTGCATAAACAGTGTTATGTTTGCTGGATGAAAGGTACTCAGACGTTGCTCTGCCCAAGCTGAGACATTTCCTGCTCTAAGACCTGTGGCATTTCAGGGACTATGGTTGAAATATTCCTCAGATTAATTCTTGCTTTTTATATGTATTCTCTCCTTCATCTCTCCCTCCAGATAGAGCTTTGCTGTTAGCCCTAGTCCCTGGCTATTTTGCTCAGCTGCCTCAACCCCCAAGTGCCAAATCCCTTCTGCTCCCTGGCCCTGCCCATTGTATCGATGGGGAGCGTGCCTCTAGAGCAAGCAGCCCTGGTTCCTGTGTAGCTGGAGCTTGGCCATGCACCACCCCACACAGGTAAGCAGGAAGGCTTCCAGGCTCCCCAGCAGGGCAGGGTGGTCCCAGGGACCTCTGCTTCTCAGCAGCTGTTTGCCTAAATCTTGGTTAAAAAAAGAACATATCAGAAAGTTGTGCTTGCAAGTTGAAGGGTGCTCCCTGAACATGGCTGCTGCATAAATGATGAGGAAGCAATTCAAGCATACAGGCACAAACAAGGTGTGTGGCGTGGTCCAGGATCTGCCCTTGCTGGGATGTTGACTCTGGGACAAACAGGGAGTTTCACTCTGTGCTTTCAGGTCCTGTACTCACTGCATGCAGCAGTTTCATGCAGCTCTGACTACAGCCAAGCATGCTGCTGGAACAAGAGTTTTATTTGAATGATCACTGCCCAGAAGTTATCATGAGGGTTGTCAATCAACACAACAATATGTTATAAATATGGGCTTTGTGGGGGCAGTAGTTTTGGAAAGCCCAATAGATAGGGCAGAGGGGTTGGAGAAGAGAAGGCTGCGGGGAGACCTTCTTGTTCTCTTCAACTCCCTGAAAGGAGGTTGTAGTGAAGTGGGTGCTGGTCTCTTCTCCCAAGGAACAAGCAAGAGGATGAGAGGAAATGGCCTCAAGTTGTGCCAGAGGGGATTTAGATTGCATATTATGAAAAATCTCTTTACTGAAAGAGTGGCCAAGCACTGGCCCAGGCTGCCCAGAGAAGTGGTGGAGTCACCATCCCTGGAGGTATTTAGAAGGTATGTAGATGTGGTGCAGAGGGACATGGTTTAGTGGTCATGGTAGTGTCGGGTTGACAGTTGATTATCTTAGAGGTCTTTTCCATCCTTAAGATTCTGTGATTCTATGGTTAGAGTTAGTTTGGTACTTCTTTGTAGGCTGGATGGTGGATGTGGTCTGAAATGACTTCCTTTAACTTCAATAGGTTTGGGATCACAGCATGATTGATTGATTGATTGATTTTCCCCTGGTCTTTCTGTTTCACTCTCCAGGTTGCCAAGGGCTGGATGTGCCTCATGGGAGCCAGAAGTGTCTTAGGCAAGCAGCTGTAGGCTTACATCCAGCCACTCAGTTCTCTAGAAAAGACCATTGTGAACTGCACCTGGAAACCTGCCTTCCACAAACCAGGAGTGAAGTGCTGGGGCCTCAGCCGTAGGCCCTGAACCAAACCTGACCTTAGATGAACCTTACAACCAAGCCATATATCTAATATGCATAGTACTGATCATCCATACAATAGATTATCCATCTATATTTTGCCATTTTAGTATGAATATATTTAGATGCCAACTTACAAAGTTTTGCTGTGATGCTTATTTTGTAGCAGTGACCAGCAGAAGGATTTTTCCCATCCAGAGGTGAGCTGGGCAAGGCCGTGGGACCTGGCCCCTGGCCCTGCTGAGAGACATGGGATTAAAACCCAAACAGATTGGGGTGCTCTTGGGTTCCTGGTGCTTTACCCTGCTTGTTCCTGCTGCTTAAAGCTGAAGTGTAATAAGTTTATCTTTTGTGACTAACCAGATTGTTTTCTTTCTGGGTCATCTTGCAGTGGACAGTAAAATAAGCCTGAGCCTTTTGTTGGTGTCTGTGTTCTTTCTGTTGGCCCTGGCAATTGGGAAAACAAGGAGCTACCCAGCAAACTCTGACTGCCCAGCTGCGTGCTGCTCACTTGTCTCCACTGGCTTCTAAGGAGAATGAGAAGGAAATGTGTTTTTAACACCAGTTTACCTTGTACCCTGACCTGCTCCTGCAGGGAGCAATCAACTGGTAACAGCAATTCACCAGTGCTGGTGTTTGGTGCACGAGGTCACTGCCAGTGCCTGTCGATGAGTGTCCCTGTGGTAGAACATCCATAGGGATGTGACCAGGGCAGGATAGGCCAGCCTTGCATGCCCTCCAAGGAGGACAGCTGCTGGCAGTGGAGATGTGCTGGAAGCTGGGGGGGGACACACATCTCCCCCCACTGCTCAGGAGTATTTTAGACCTGTCTATGCTGGCCTCTGCCACAAAACAGCAGGAGCCAAAGGCTGCACAGGGTTGTATTAGTGGAACACCAATGCAGTGAGTGGGCTCTGCCTGTCCCACGATGGAGATACTTCTGAATGAACCAACTCTCTGCATCCCAGCACACTGGAAAAGATCAAGTGCAAATCCAGCACTGCTTTTGACTCCTTTACATTTTGCAAAAGTTCAGTTCCAAGTTGCAACAGAGATTGTCAAAGGTCCACCTCCATGGCTAACAGTGGTGGGCAAGTCTGGGAATGCAGGGTCTTAGCTCAGGCCATAGGACATGAGTGGAGATGAGTCACAAGTGTCATGGAATCATAGAATGGTTTGGGTTGAAAGGGACCTTTCAAGGTCATCTAGTCCAACCCCCTGCACTGAGCAGGTTGCTCAGAGCCCCAGCCAACCTCACCTGCANGATTCTGTGATTCTATGGTTAGAGTTAGTTTGGTACTTCTTTGTAGGCTGGATGGTAGATGTGGTCTGAAATGACTTCCTTTAACTTCGATAGGTTTGGGATCACAGCATGATTGATTGATTGATTGATTTTCCCCTGGTCTTTCTGTTTCACTCTCCAGGTTGCCAAGGGCTGGATGTGCCTCATGGGAGCCAGAAGTGTCTTAGGCAAGCAGCTGTAGGCTTACATCCAGCCACTCAGTTCTCTAGAAAAGACCATTGTGAACTGCACCTGGAAACCTGCCTTCCACAAACCAGGAGTGAAGTGCTGGGGCCTCAGCCGTAGGCCCTGAACCAAACCTGACCTTAGATGAACCTTACAACCAAGCCATATATCTAATATGCATAGTACTGATCATCCATGCAATAGATTATCCATCTATATTTTGCCATTTTAGTATGAATATATTTAGATGCCAACTTACAAAGTTTTGCTGTGATGCTTATTTTGTAGCAGTGACCAGCAGAAGGATTTTTCCCATCCAGAGGTGAGCTGGGCAAGGCCGTGGGACCTGGCCCCTGGCCCTGCTGAGAGACATGGGATTAAAACCCAAACAGATTGGGGTGCTCTTGGGTTCCTGGTGCTTTACCCTGCTTGTTCCTGCTGCTTAAAGCTGAAGTGTAATAAGTTTATCTTTTGTGACTAACCAGATTGTTTTCTTTCTGGGTCATCTTGCAGTGGACAGTAAAATAAGCCTGAGCCTTTTGTTGGTGTCTGTGTTCTTTCTGTTGGCCCTGGCAATTGGGAAAACAAGGAGCTACCCAGCAAACTCTGACTGCCCAGCTGC
>VYZX01032169.1:321742-422415 GCA_013401335.1 Brachypteracias leptosomus
TAAAAGATCCTTAAACCTAAAAGAGGAGCGTCTACAGGACCTTTAAGTACTAGAGGAGCATCATGACTCCTACAGATAACAGCAGTTTGTGGTCCCAAGAGGATTCTCATTCTGTATCTCTGCTGCTGAAGGGATTTGCTCAGCCAAATGCACACCACTTAGCACAGGCACCAGGAGCCTGAGCTCCGCTCTAAGCTTTTACCCTTGCTCTTCTGAGGTGTTCTGAGAAAAGAGGGTACTGGGATGGGGTGCAAGCATGCAGTGATGGAGAACAGGTGGCCCACAAGCACGGCTGGAGCCCCTTTTAGCAGATAACTTGCCATGTTCACCACCATGTGCTGCCACCGGCCAGAGGAGCTGCTGACACATTGAAGTGCTGGGGCCTGGGCTGTGGGACCCGAGCTGGGGCTGACCTGTGGATGAGTCCCAACCCAGCAGAGTGTTTTGTTCCCCAAGTGGTTTCAGGCCCCAGAGGCAGAACCTGCCCACCTGTGTGAGGCCCCACCTGACCCCAGGTGATGGTGGTCAGGATGGTGAGCAAGGTCAGAGCTATATTAACCAGGGACCGACCAGTTTGGGAGAAGCAACAAGGAGCTGATCAGTTTGAAGGAAGAGTTCTTGTTGAAGAGAATTCCTGTTGGGGCCAGTCAGAGGAACTTCTTGTTGGGACTGGAGGCAGCTTGCTGAGCTCTCTCTCGATGGTGTTTCCCCCTTGGCTGATTCAAGATGGAGAAGAGCATGGAACAGATGAAGGTAAGCTGAGGGGATGTTGCTGAGTTCAGTGTTGACCTGCATCACTGGAGAATTGGCAGCAGAAGATTGATGTAGTTGGCAGGATTGTTTGAAGAAGGAGAGAGAGCTGGCAAAACACAGCTCCAGCCCTCAGAGGAGCTGTCAGGCAAGGTGTTAGAGGCAGGTGAGAGATTGGTGTGGACTGGGATGTGTTTTATGGTTTTCAATGCTCTGAGCATCTGTCCAGGTCTCCCCCAGCATGCTGAGCTAGGGAGCAGAGGGGAATTTTACTGAAACTCCTAGACAGTGCATACAAGGTACAGAAGTGTACCAATAATCCACCTTCTCCCACCACTAATCTCACTTAGCTGCTGGGAGAACAGAGTGCATAGTCCTTTTCTGAAGCAGCACTGCACAAAATCAGAGCCAGGGCTGCAAGCAGAGCATCTGGAAATCAGGTGTCCCCTGTCAGTTTGAGGACAAGAATCCCTCTCTGAGGATGGGATTCCCTCTAGTAGTCTGGAGGAAGCTACACACAACAATGACCCAAACCCAGGTGAATCCCAAGACCTTCCAGAAAGGCTGTCCATGGAAAAGGCAACCTGAGCCCCTTACGTCCTGGGGACAGTCCCAGCCCAGGGTGGGGGTGTGCTGCATCACTGCCCATTCCTGGGTAGTATCTGCTGGACTGGAATCCAGGCTGTGTGCAGCAGACAGATGTGTAGGGTCAAGAGTTCCACTAACAGAGCAGACAGGACCACTTCTCCTTTGCTCAGCCCACTCCCTGGTGCAAAGCCAGAAGCAAGCACAAATCACCTGTGGAGCTGGAACACCTCTGGGAGCACTGGGAATGGGCAGGGCCCTCCAGGGAACAGCAGCACTCTGGCTCACAGTATGGTAGGACAGAAAGGCACGTCTTCTAGGCTGTAGGTGCTGGTCCTAGGATTGCAGAGGTGTGCATGGGGATGGCCAGGGTATGCAGATTTGTCCCAGGCTGTGGAACTGCCTCACCCCTTATCTACTCCTCCCTCCACTTTTGCCTGCCCTGTAGGACAGGGGGTTGTGAAGGACCACTGCAGGGCTGTAGTCCACAGCATGGCTCACAGTGATGGCTGAATCCTTGGTGTCCATGGGCAGCACACAGAGCAAGCCCTGAACTGTGCAAAGCACATGCAAACTAGTGGTGTCATGGCAAACAAACTGGTGCTTTGCCTTCATTCTTTTTTTTTTAAGCCCCAACTTCTCCACCACTTCACACCCTATCTTGTCACTTACACTGATGGGAAGTGTCTCTAAATCAACACCTTTATGATTGGTGGTGGCTTTGCACTGGCACCACAGGCAAGTGCACATTGCAGAGCTGCTGCCTGCCCTGCCTGAGGATAGAGGGATGGACTCCCCAGCTAATGCCTGCTGGGCAAGACACCAAAACATGTGGGGAGTCCACGGGTTTCTTCACACCACGAAGAACAAGCAGTGCTCCTGAAAAACTACGGCCAAGCAGCCATTGACTTTCACTCCCTTCCAACATCCATTCATTTTTCTTGTAGTTTAACAGTGAACACAAAGTCGTAACTCAATCGCTGACCGTGGAATTCATCCCAGAAGAAACACCAGGACCACCAACAACGTGGACCAGGTGTGAATCAGAAATAGCTTTGGCAAGAGGCCTTCTATGTCCCAGGGTGTTAATCCTGCAGCCAAAGCTATTCCTTTTATATTTCTCTTTCAAGCCTGCCATTTTGAAGCCCTCTCAGCCAGGTCTCCTTTTGCTGAAGATTTCTACACCACCAAGAACTGTGATGCCCCTGAGCTGAATGAAAGCCCCAATGGTGGGGTTTGTACCTACCAGCTCTTCAGCAACAATGACCATCTGGCAGCTGTTGGGCAGTGTCAGCCTTGGCCCGTGCAGGGGGACACACCCTGGGGCAGCAGAGCTGCCATGATACCATCCTTGTTCCCTGGTTTTGGAAAGCTCAGTTTGACCCAAAACAAACTGAGAAAGGGAGATGGCCTTCCCCCCCCAGCAGAGCTGAATCAGGGCTTAAGCTGAGATATCCTAACATGATTGAATTTCCCAGCTTGTCTTAAGCTTACCTTCTCTCTAAGGGACTCTTCACCAATGAGAAGGTGCCATTTGCTGCTTTTATTGCCTTCTAAGTGCCCCCAAAACTCTGCCAAGCCAAGGAGGGGTTTGTTCTCCTTGAGCGAGCGTGCAGCAGGGAGAGGAGCCAGGCTCTGACACTTGGGACCTAGCTCAGGACCTCTGGGGCACCTGGTCACCTTCAGGTGCCACACACAGCTTCTGTACAGCTTTGGTGACAGCAGCAGTTTGGTTTACTTGGTCACAGAAGCCAGGACAAAGGAAAACTATGATCACCCATCCTTCAGCACGAGTTAAAATACTCCGTAAAAGCCATCGGGGAAAGTTTTTCTAGGTCTAGTTCAGCCTGAAAAGATCCAGCTCTGTACCAAATGCCATCTGTTGCCCGACGAAGCTTTCCTTTCAGATGGCACTTTATGAATCCACAGAAGCCTGTGAAAAGGAGCAAAAACAAATGCCCGGATTCTGTGAGTCAGGGAAAACCTTTTTTTTTTTGAACTAGATCCTCTCATTGCCCTTTCTTTTCATGCCAGGTGCAGCGACAGCAAAATAAATTCAATTCACAGCCTCCTGTCATCCTCCGGATCTTTGGATCAGTTCTTGCTCCCTCCCAATGAAGTTCTAAACACCTGCTGATGTGTTCTTGCATCATCTACTCAATGTGGTGACTTCAAGTGCATGAAATCATGAGGTTAGTGCCATCACCAAGACTCCAACCAAAGCCCTTTCTGCAGACCTGAGCTGATTTTTCTTAAAATGCCAGAGCAGTTGCTAGTTCTTAATGGACAGAGGAATTACCCAAGGTCATCAGTGTTCTACTTATCATGCAATACAAGAAGATGGGAGAGTTTTCCAGCAGAGCAGCAGCCTGGATGGGGGTGGCAGTGCCACAGAATGAATTCCTCACTAAATCTCAGCTTAGGATGGATTTCTGTCTTGTTGTATGAAATGGGGATGAATATCCTTGCTCTGTATTATCAGCTTGGAATCAGAAGCTTCTGGAGGAACATCTTTTACCATGCATGGTAGTCATCTGGTAACATTAGCTGTAACACCTTTTTGAATAAAGAGTAAGAATAGTTGAAAATCAAACCCAAATGGGGCAAGCCTGATGATCACCTAAGTGTGGATTTACAGCTAAGGTCATTCCTGTTCCTCTGCTTTCAACAGGGATGTTTAATCCTGTGGTGGTGGAAGGGTGGCCAGTGAAAACTGCTCAGAAATGGAAGTTATCCAGGGAAAAGCAAACTTGCAGGAGCTTGATACACTTTACGTGGGGACTGAGTGATTTCTGCCTTGCTGTACTGCAAGAACATCTTAAAACTGTCACATTTGGGATGATGTGACAGAAATAGAGGGCTGCAAACACATGCCAGTTCTGGAGGAGCTGAGAGGCAGGAGAAAGCAGCTCACACACCCCCACCAGTCTGACCCTACCAGTACTAAACATCTGAGAATAAATTTTGACTGCAAGTGTAATCAAAGACATGGGGAAATGCAGCAAGAGTTTACCAAAACGTGGATTAACCCTCTGGTAAGAGGACTAATTTTTCTACATGAAAAATTTGCCCCTGGTTTGGGACTTTAGGAGATCCTTCAGAACTGCATCCTGAGGGAAATCAGTAGTTGTGCTGGAAAAAGGATTCTCACAAGGCAGCTGGAATAACTTACACTGTTCTGGTCACACATCTTCTAGAAAAAACAGCTGGGAAAGAAAAACCAGGGTAATAAAAAACTGCCAGCCTGTCGATAGTGACAGGAGATTTGAGCTTGGCTTGTATGATGTAGCAAAATAAATATCAAGAGGAGGTGACAGTGGGCCCTATAAATATCAGGAATGCAAAGGGAAGAGTTATTTTAAGCTGAAAAATAATTTGGCAAAAGAACAAGTAGGTATAACTTGACAATAAATCATTTTAGCCTATGAATTAGGAGGTCTGTAATCTTCAGAGAGAGGCTTTGGGTAATTCTTTCAGGAGGAGGAGGAAGAGACTGGCAGGTATCTAAAGGACTCTGCTCTGGTCACCTGCAATAGCAGCAAAGGGGTTCCTCTGACCAGAAAGCCCCTCCTGGCCGTGTGGTTCTAGGTGGTAGTACAATGGAATCCCTAAATGTTAATAATGCAAGTGGCAGCAGCAATTAGCTATTAATCAGTAATATTTATTAGTGACTGGGATGACTGGATGTTGCTTGTGGATTAAACCAGGAGGACAGACAAATCTCTTTGTAAGATGAAGGAGGTTGCAGGGAGATGGGTGTTGGTTTCTTCTTACAAGTCGCAACTGGTAGGACAAGAGGAATGGAGTCAAGTTATTTCAGAAGGGGTTTAAGTTGGACACTAGGAAAAACTTCTACATAAAAAGGGCTATCAAAGACTGGAGCAGGCTGCCCGGGGCCGTGGTTGAATCTCCATCCCTGGATGTATTTAAAAGCTGTCTAGATAGGGTGCTGAAGGACATGGTTTAGAAGTGAGCCTGGTAGAGTTAGATAACAGTTGGACTTGGTGATTTAAAGGTCTTTTCCAACCATAGTAATTCCGTGATAAGACCCCAAAGGAAAAGCGTGACCATCTAGGCTTGGCTTGCAGAGAAAGCTTCACCTGACCCTGGTTCATTTGGGTAGCACCAAAACCATGACTCCAGACTAACCCATTTTGTGGAGTTCCTGCGATGATGAGATCAGATTCATGTCTGACATCCTCAAACAGGTCCGGGTGTGTTAATTGTCAATATTGAGATTTCAACATTGCAAACATTTCCTGACAAAACAGAAACACAACTTCTCTCCTGCAGAGCTTCACACAAGGTGATTCCTGGATAGAGATCACGTCAGCTCCCCAGTTATTAATTCACAGGTTTCTCGGTGACCTCAGCTCAGCTCTGGGCATGGTGCCAGCACAATTACGGGAACTCTGAGCAGGACAGACATAAAGCTCCTGTATCTACCCTGAAATTGTGCCAGGTTTCTCCCTTGCTCAGTGATGGAAAGATGCATTTCTTTGATTGGTTTCAAATAGTTCAGGCTGGGTTTGGCTGTAACAAGATTATTTCCAGCGAAAGAAGGGAAGGAAGTAAACCACCATGTAGGCAGATGTGTGCCTACACAATGCCCTTACTCCATCAACAACCTCTGGGGACTGTCCCAAGAAAAGGCAGGGGGGAGAAACTGAGTCAAGGAGACTTGAGCTAGTCACCTGGAAGATAAATGGCAGAGTGGGGAATAAAATCCAAGGGGCAGGTGCTTGATCTGGTGGTGTTTTCACTGAATCACGCCACCTTCCTGGAGCACGCCAAGGCCCATTGCCTTCCTTCCTGTGGAGAGGGGCAGCTGGACAGCAGTGACAGCACGTGGGGCTGGCTGTGCTCATCACCTTGAAAAGTCAGGCCCCTGGTGACTTTCTCTGACGTTAATTGACCATCAGCCCCTGCACGAGGGGAGTCAACACATTTCCTGACCTCTGGGCTAAGATAGTGTTTGCCAAACCCTGCAGTAAATGTGGTGCTGGTGCAACCCACCAGCAGCTGCTGCTCTCCAATGTCCTCACCAAGGTATGGGATGTATTGGAGATCTGAGGGGGGGGAACATGCAAGGAAGGTCTTCAAAACCCCAGCCTCTTCTAAATGGCAGGTGGGACTCTGTGTCTTCTCTCCAGGCCTCCTACCTTCCTGTCCTCAAGAGAAACCTGGATAAGGGCTGCTCCCAAGAAAACCCTGGGTGCCTCCTGAAAGGAACCCCCTGCAAGAGCAGGTTTTCCATGCGAGACCATGGAGGTGTGATCGTGTTCTCTGAGGTGCCTGGTTTATGAATCCAGTATCTAGTGTGGAAATGTGGATCCCTCCTAAGTGCAAGTGAGAATGGTAAGAGCAACATTCTGAATGAACACATTGTGATGAGTCTAAAAGATCAGGTAATGCCTGTGTTCAAATGGCAAATTTAATTTATGGGCAGATGAGTCTGGCTGATTGAATTAACCTGGTTTAATGAATTACTGCCTCTCAGCAGAGCTGTGAAAAGGGAACTGCATTGTGCCTCGGTCCCTTGCTTTCTTAAATGAATCTCGTTAAGGGAAAGCAAACACGTTTGGTTGGAGAGTGGAAGAGCTATCAATGTGGTCTGCCAAGACAGCTCTGCAGGTGCCCAGTAACTTGTTAACCACAGGACATTAATCCTGTACACTCACCTGCTCCTGCCCTGAGTGTGTCCTGATGAAAATCATCTCCCAAAATTCATAAGTATTCTTGATTTGTGAATAGTGAGAAAGGAATATGATGATGCCACAGCCATCTCCATCCAGGAGATGGTGAATGGTGGAGGAACAGCACGATGCTGCTCACGGAGCTGCACCACAGATGTGTTCTTGCACCAAAAGAGGTGCTTGATCGTGTCACCAACAAAAGTTGAATCACAGAATGGTTTGGGTGGGACAGGACCTTTCAAGGTCATCTATTTCAATCCCCCTGCACTGAGCAGGGACATCTGCAACCAGAGCAGGTTGCTCAGAGCCCCGGCCAACCTCACCTGCAATGGTTCCAGGGATGGGGCAGCCACCACCTCTCTGGGCAACCTGGGAAGGGTCTCACCACCCTCAGCGTGAAAAAATTCTTCCTATATCCATTTAAATCTACGCTCTTTTAGTTTAAAATTGTTACCCCTCATCCTGTCACTACACTCCCTGTCCTCCTCATCTGCCAAACTTGGTTCTGCCACATCTAGTCTTTTGACCGCTCTGCTCTGGAAATTGAGTCTTTTAATCCGTTTCTTGTTTTGTGTGTGTGTGTGTGTGTGTGTGTGTGTTTTAAACGCCCCGGTGAAGTCAGCCTTGTTCTGCATCACAAACCTATATTTCAGCCCTCAACCCAGGCACTGGAGCTGACGGGCTGCTCGCCCAGGAACCTGTTCCCGGCGCAGGGTGTGATCACCCCTGCACGACGCTGCTGGTACTGGTCCCTCAGCCCGCACAGCGCTTGGATGCTGCTGGGCACAGCGATGCCGCAGCCCCCTCCTGCTGTCCCCCCCACTCCCTCAGCCGTGTGGCACCGACCCCCCGAGCCCCAGGCAGGGTCCCACCGCTCCTGTCCCCAGTGCCAACCCCTCCGTGCCCACCCCTCACCCTCCAGCCTCTCCTTCACCCCCCCCGTCAGAGCCCCGGGCTGGGGGCGGGGCCGCGAGCGCCGTGCCGGGTGCAAAGTGGCGGCGGCGGTTGCCTGGTGACGGTGAGTCTCGCGCAGCCGCGCGCCCCGCCGGGCGGGAACCACCCTCCCGCACCCCGGTGCCCGCCAGCGGCACTCGGCTCCGTGAGGGCTTCCCCGCCGGTACTGCCACTGGCTCCCGGGCACGTCAGGGGCCTGCAGAGAGGCCTCTGTGGTGGCCACGCGCCTCCCGGGGCGTGAAGGCCCCGTGTGTGGGTGCGGAGCACCCGGAGGTCTCCGTTGGTGGCGGTACACCCGGTAGGTTTAACGGTGTGGTTAGATCAGTGCTTTGGTGGAGCTCTGAGGAGGGGAGCGCTGCTGAGGCAGCAGAGACTGCGGGTCATGGAAGCACCCGTGGGTGTTCCATGCTGAGAAGGTGGCTCCTCCACAGCCCCCAGTGCCAGGGCTGGCTGAAGAGACTCCCCAGCGCTGGGTCAGGCTTTGTCCCTCCGTGGTACGGAGAATGGTTTGGAGAGGGACACACTTGCTGTACTTGCCCATGGTTGTTAGCAGGTGGTGAGAATTGGTTAGTTGGAGACCTGAAGCCCTCCCTGTGGCCTGTGAGACCCATCCTCTGTAGTCCTTGTTTCCTGCTGTCAGTGTTCCTGCTCACCTGGTGTTTTCCCTTCTGGCTGCTTTCATAGGGCAAGATTTCCCAATGAGTGATACGGTGAAAATGTGTTAAATTAAACATATTAAACATTCCCTTCAGCCTTTACCCCATGCTAGCTTGGTGGCATTGTTTTCTCTATCACAGATTCAACCTGCTCCTCCAGCCTAGGAGTTGCTGTTCTTTGAGTAAATGATTGCTCAGGAAATAACTTTTATTGCAAATATGTAGATTCTTCTTCAAATCCTTCTCCTTGTGATCTCCTTGGGAAGCTCTTCAGTTACATTTCCAATTAGCTCTTCTAGGCTGTACTGCTTCATGCCTTTTAAGACCTAGTGAGCGTGAACTTCTGCTGCTACAGTGGATAAAGGACTCTTATTATTAATGATGGGATGCTCAGAATCTCTGGGTTTGTTTTTCTTTCTCTTGAGGACTGTGTTCTTACTGTTGTTTCATCTGGATGTGGAGCAAGCAAGTAAGAAATTGGCTCATGAGCACCTGCATCGTTTGAGATAAATGGAGATGAGCAGCTGTGACTAGTGAATGCAAATCTCTGCAGGACAGGGATGGGAAACAAAAGACACACAACAGCATTGGAGAAAAAGGTAAAATAATTTCAATTGTATAATTGAACAAAAATATTTCAGAGCTTCTCTTTAAATTATTCTCCCCTTTAATTTTATTTCTCTGCTTTGTGTTATTTTGTCTGATTTGAATTTGCCTGAAAGAAGTTGGAATAGAAATGCAGCGTTCAGGCAGGTCAGGTCTTGGAGTTGCTGTTATTAACAGGTTTTGTTGGGGGGTTTCTAGCCTGTGTGTTCTCTCTCTTGGCTTGAACACCAAGAATTGCTACATGCCTGTAGGTCTGACCTCTCGAGAGATTGTTCTGTGGCTACATCTCCCTGTGGGCTGTTTAATTCCGTAGTTTAATTGTACGCTGCTGTCAGCCCGTGGCCTGGGGTGCCACCAGCCTGTTCTTACACAACTCGAGGGACTGATCCTGTGTAAAAGCAAGAGTCAGGTTCAGTGTGAGACCAGATGTGAGTTTAGCACTGGAGAGGAGTGATATTATTATTATCATGCTGCTGCATGTGTTTATCAATTGAAATTCCTTAAAGAAACCACATTTATTCTTTAAGTTTGAAGTAGTATAAAGTTTAGTGCTGCAAGATAGTAACATTACATAATACTCCATAAATCTGGGATTCATAGAATCGTTTAGGTTGGAAAAGATTGTCAAGATCATCATGTTCAACCATTAACGCTACCAAGTCCACTGCTAAACCATGTCCCACATTTACACTGCTTTGAAGGCCCCCCGGGGATGGGGACTCCACCACTGCCCCGGCCAGCCTGGCACCCTTAACATCCCTTTCAGGGAAGACATTTTTTTCCAATATCCAACCTAAACCTCCCCTGGTGCAACTTGAGGCCGTTTCCTCTTGTCCTGTCACTTGTGACATGGGAGAAGAGACCAACCCCACCTCACTCCAGCCTCCTTTCGTTGTCACTAGTGAGAATAGCTTAAACCAGAAAATACACGAGCTTTTCACAGAAATTAGTAGGTACAACTGCGTAATTTTAATTTGCTAGTAAAATGGTCAGTGTTAAACCTTCTGCAGATTCCTGTGTTGGCTTGTGAAACAGTTGGGAGCAAAACCTATTTCATACCAATAGGGCCACAAGCATTTGGTGTGCTACACATCAGAAGTCCAGATTTGCCATGGCTGATGTAATAAAGGCTGATGTATCTGTGTTAGAAGGAAAAGGCTGTGGACCCTGGCCAGTTCAAAGAAGCCTTATCTGATATAAAAAAAAAAACACCTTCAGAAAGCACTCGTTCCTTTGGTTGTAGTCTCATGTCAGGAAGCAGTATTTGAAGTACAGCTTAACACTGGCTGTTCAACTGACATTTTTTGCATCTTGAGGTTTAATTTTAATTTTTTAGAGTGGGGTTCTAATATTACTTTGAGTTTGGGTTTGGTTTTTTTAAATGTTACTAACATGAGTAGTGCTTGGATATGTTTTTTGTTTTATTTTAATAGGGTATACACCCAAGTTCAAAATGATGAATGTGGGGGAAAGAATCTTATATAGAATGAAGGGCTTTAGGTAAATTATTGTGGTTTAGGGAAGAGTATGGAGCTACTGTGGTAGTTCTCTGAAAACATCATCTTGCAGCTAGTCAGAAAGACAGTGTTAAAAGTTCTAAGAAGAGGAATTGAAAACACGACACCAGTTCTTCAAAAGGGTAGAAAGGAGGATGTTGGGAACTAGCAACCTGTGAGCCTCACCTCTGTGCCTGGGAAGATCATGGAACAGATCCTCCTAGAAGCTCTGCAAAGGCACATGGAGGACAGGGAGGTGGTTGTAGACAGCCAGTGTGACTTCACCAAGGGCAAGTCCTGCCTGACCCACCGCGTGGCCTTCTAGGATGGAGTGACTACATCAGTGAATAAGAGAGGAGAGCTATGGGTTTGTTCTGCTGGACTTCTGTAAGGCCTCTAAAACCTGTTTTCTTGACTATATCTGTTGATAGTGACTCTGCAAAGCCTTGCTCTGTCTGTGTCCTTCCTTGGTACATCCAGGAACGTGCCTCCCATCTGCAGGCCCAGTAACTGCTGAATGAGGCCTTTCAGATGCAGGGACCTGGCTGATGCTTGAGAAAAAGTAATTGTTTGGTTAACAGAATATCCAATAGGTATTAAAATAACCTGTGGAGTATTAAAGATGAGATCAAAGCTTTATTCAGCCTGGCAGGGTGGTTAGAATTGCCTGAACTAATTATTTTCCCCATTCTTCTGCTCCAGTGACATCTACGTTTAAGGCAGGGTCAGTGTGTGACAAGCACAGATCAGCTGGTCCCTGTGTTCCCTGGCATCAGGTATCCATGAGAGGATCCCTGTGTAAGGACAGGAGGGCTCTAAATGGAGCAGCCTTGTTTCTCCCTTATTGACCATCTGGGCTCTCTTGGTTTCTGTAAGGATGTAGATAACCCTGCTCACTCCTGGCTGCTCTCTGTGGGCTTGCACCACAGAGCCTATTGCAGAGTGTTGGCAGCCAGAGACTGCCACTGGTCCCCACAGGACTCTCAAAGCCAAAACCAATTGGTTGGCCTCTTGTTGTTTCTTTGACACATGTACTAGAGTGCAATCTGCTTTTCATCCTGCTGTGAGGACAACACTGCACAAGCTGGCTCCAGAGTGGTTCAATTTAGGGATGTTTCCAGCACACACAATAACAAACTTCTTATCATAGAATCATAATTATGGTTGGAAAGGACCTCTAGGATCATCAAGTCCAACCTTAGCCCTTACAACCTCCTCAGCAGGATCTGGGCAAGTATTATATATCCTGCTTTTTTAACACAGGCAATTTGTAGCTATATGACAGAGAAATAGGTGGCATCTAATTGCGTTGACATTTTATTTATTACTGCTCTGGGTTTTAAGGATCTGAAGGACCTTTTATCTCAAGGGTGTGGGCTCAAATCTCATCTGGGTTTGGAGAGTGTGTTTTCTTCTCTAGGATTGCTGCTGCCTGCGATGACAGCACAGTTTAAGCTCAGCTCTGTGCATGGGGGTAGCACAAAGTCCCCAAAGCTCCCAAGAGCATTCTCTGAGGATTGTGGAGGACGTAGATCCTGAGATGTTCCTACTGTGGTCGTGAAAAAGGCAGAGCAGGATTTACATGTAGCACCAAGGGACTGTCAGGTGCTTTCACAGCTTATAAATCCGTAAATAAGGAAGGTAAACAATCAGGCAAATCTGCTTTATGTGCAAATTTGGGTGCTTGAAGGCCTCCAATTCGCTGAACAATGAAACAAAACCATCCTTGTAATCATCTGAGTTACTCAATGTTGTTGGAGTCAGTGAATTTTTCATTAGGTTAAACAGGATATTGATATCTTGATATTCCAGCGTTCTCATAAAAGAGGAAAATCTTCATTTTTCCTTAGCGGGCACACAAGTGGAATGTTGAGAATCATAGAATGGTTTGAGTTGGAAGGGACCTTAAAGATCATCTAGTTTCAACAAATTGATGAGTACTCTCTATAGTGTTTATGTGGTCCCTTAATATCAAAGTAGCATTACTGAAGTAGTTGTTACCTCCTTCTGCTTAACAAAACCAGAAGATTAAACCAAGATTGTTCAGTTGTATATGGGAAAGAAAGATTCATGGTAATATCAGGTCAGGTATTTTATTTGTCAACATTTTAGGATTTGCACCTGCTGAAGCAGACTGGTGTGTGGCAGGATGCTTGATACTCCATAAATGTAGCAGGAACTGGTTTTGCCATTAGGGGTGGATTCTTGTCACAGTGGTTTCCTGATGACATCATAGTGAATTCCAGCTGCCCAAACAGTGATTTTCCAGAAGAGGTTATCTGTAGTGCACTTGCACAAAATTGCACTTAAAAGGGCACTCGCAGTTCCCTTGGGACTTATAAAGCAAACCTGTTGTCAGATCTGTAGTAAACACAGAATTCTTTGTTTCCCTTTTGTGGCAGCAGGACCAGAATGGGCACAGCTGTAACTTGTGATTCTGGGTTTAGGGATCCACAGCTTCCCTGGGCAACCTGTGCCAGTGTCTCACCACCCTCAGACTGAAAAACTGCCTTCTAACTTCTAATCTAAATCTCCCCTCTTCCAGTTTGAACCCACTACCCCATATATATCGAGGTATATGTCTTTCCTAGAGTAAATCTGGATTACTGTTGTTTCTTTTTTGTTGTTTGTTTTTAAATAACCCAATTTCTTGGAGAAATTCTTTAGGTCTCAGAGGCTGCAGTAGAAATTATCTTGCCTAGTCACACAATTCAGAGGGTCTTTCCTAGACTTAAGAAGCCAAAATTAATATGGAGTCAAACCTTTCTGGCAATTGCTGTATTTGAAAGGCGTATTAATATATATTTAATGAAGAATACATGATCCTATCATTGACTCTTCGATAAATCTTGTCGCAGGAAAATAAAATCTTGGAGTTCTACCAGTTTGTCAGACCCTAAGAACATCAAATAACTATTCTCTGCCAATTTCTTTCTAGGAAATTACAGTATTCTGTAGGGACTTTGAATAACACGTTGTTCCAGGGATCATTTAATTTTAATGATGATCTTTAGTAGCTGTGTTACTCTATATATGTTGAAAATATCATGCAGTTTTTGATGACCTGTCACAACGTGGCTGTGAATTGCACAGCTTACCATCAGCACACTGGCCTTGGGGAGGAGAGTGGTGGCAGTGGGGAAAGTTGGCAGATTTTCATAGAATTCAAGATCTTCCACTTCACTTCTCTGGTCATTGATTTCCCCTGTGCTCGCTGATTCTCTGCTTCTAGTTATCCACACATGTATGAGCCTGCCAAGGCCTAGGATGCAAATCCTACAAGAGCTAATTCATTGATTTATTTCTTTCTTTTATTCTTCTCAGTGTTCACAGGAAGAACAAACCCCCTGTTTTAATTTAATTTATTTTTTTTTTAATTTCAACTATTTCCTCTTTCCCTGACACTCTACTTGCCGGTATTGCTTTGCTGAATTCATAGGAGGTTTGCTTAGGTGCAGTTTGCTTCCAGCCTTGCTGGTTCCATCAAGTTTGGCAGGAATGGTCTGTGTTAGCATTCAGTGTATAGATTCAACATACATCTAATGTGACCATCTTGAAAAGCTCAACATGAGCCAGCCATGTGTGAATGCAGGCCAGGAGCCAGTCATATCCTGGGCTGCATCAAAAGAAGTGTGGACAGCAGGTTGTGGGAAGTGATTCTCCCCCTCTACTCTGGACCTGGTGAGACCCCACCTGGAGAACTGCGTCCAGCTCTGGAGTCCCCAACACAAGGACATGGACCTGTTGGAGCAGGTCCAGAGGAGGCCACAAAGATGGTCAGTGGGCTGGAGCACCTCTCCTACAAGGACAGGCTGAAAGAGTTGGGCTTGTTCAGCCTCAAGAAGGCTCCAGGGAGACCTTATTGTGGCCTTCCAGTGTCCAAAGGGTGCCTACAAGAAGGCTGGGGAGGGACTTTTTACAAGGGCTTGTAGTGATCAGCAAGGGGTAATGGATTCAAACTGGAAGAGGGGAGATTTGGACTGGATGTAAGGAAGAAGTTTTTCACTGTGAGGGTGGTGAGACACTGGCACAGGTTGCCCAGGGGGGTTGTGGATGCTCCATCCCTGGAGGTGTTCAAGGCCAGGTTGGATGGGACCTTGAGGAACCTGGTCTAGTGGGAGGTGTCCCTGCCATGGCAGGGGGGTGGAACTAGATGATCTTTTGATCCTTTCCAACCCAAACCATTCTATGACCTTCTCTGCGGAGTGAATCTTCAGGGTCATGACTTCTCAGACCTCTTTCACAACAGTGAAGTCTTTCCAGCCCCTGGCAAGAGTCCCCCTGAGCCCAGCACTAGTTTGGGTCAGTGGTTGCTTGTCCTCTGCACTTGACAGAGACACAGATTTCTCATTTTTAGTATTTTATATCAGGTGGTTTTACTGGACTGATTTTACCTGTTTCACAGTCGGGTGGGTCTGATGAAAATGAGCAATCTGGCTTCTGTATCTGTAGGGGACAGTGTTGTGCCAGGTGCCCTTCTCACTCCTACATGGTGCTGGAGATGTTGGAGGTTTGTGGTTTTTTTATGTAAGATTGGTACCTCTCCACTAGGATGGAAAAAGCATTCTCAGCTTTTCTCTATTCCTCGTTCTGAGGATGTTATTTTGATCTATGTTCAGGAGAAGATTCTTTCTTCTCTGGAGGAAGTTTTGAAGAGATGGAAGCATGTCAAAGAATTAGTTTTGTCTGCTGATAATAATTTGATCCCAGACAATTTGTGAAGAAAATACTTTTCTCCTCACTGATCCCATGTTACAATAATTGCAAGCAGCTGATCAATAGTGGGAAATATAGGACTGGAAGTGTTATTTCAGATATTAAGCCACAAATTCATCTCCCTGTCAAAGCTTAAGTCAGTCCTGTACCAACACATATTTCAAAGATTGGAGGATGTCCTGAAATGTGATAGTGATGGACTGAAGAGAGGATAGAACAATAATTTGTGTTATGCAAGTGTATGAGCTCTTCACAGCACAGATCTCCAGGATCCTGCTCCTATCTCAATGTGCTCTGCACTCACAAGTTACATCAGTGATTTCTGATTGCTCCCACCTAAGGGATTATCTCTGGATAATCACCATCCTCGCTTGAATTAGAAAGAACCACCAGTACTTGCACGTGATCCAACACAAGCCTTGTGCAACTTTCAAAGTATTCCAGCCTTTAATTGGCAGATATTCTAGTCCAAGTCAGTTATTTACCAGAAGAATTCTTTCTCAGGAAAATAAAGACAACACCAGAAGGCACTCATATTGCAGGGGGGTGTTGTGACACCAAGTGCAATACGATTGCCTTCAGCCCACGGGTCCAGCTCATCCAGGCCCCTCTGTAGAGCCTCCTGACCCTCTTGAGTAGAGATGACAGGCTGAGCAGTCACAACTTCTGTTTTCCTAACAGAAATCACTCCCCTGTTCAACTGTTTATTGGTACAAGGGGAAGGAAGGTGGTAATTCTCAGGCCTTGGCCACCACTCTCAGCCACTTAGGATTAGCTTGATTATTTAATTACTTTTCCAGCACAAAGAATAAGTATTGCTTCACAGTGGCCAGCAGAGGAAACCTGCAGGTGTCCCTTCAGCAGAGGGAGAAGGTTTTCCTCCAGTCCAGCCTGTTGTTGGTACAGCAATGCTTCCAGCTGGGCTGCTTCCTTGCTGCCAAGTGGCAGTAAATAGCTGTATAAATCATGGTAATGCTTGTAGTGTTCGGGTACAGCTGATTGCTTTTTGGCTCTGACGGGCCTACATACACTTATTCCCATATTTCAAAGTTAATTGTTAATATTTGTGTAACAGGAATAGCTTTGGGAATTGGAGAATGAGCACCTTTGAAGCGCTTCATCTTCAAGCTCCAGATTTCGCTCCTCACTTGAAGCTTGCACAGTTTTGTTTATATTGTCTTTTAATTTTATTTTCTCGGAGACTCTTCAGAACCAGAAGTCAGTAGCCATGGTCTGCTTGAGCAGAGGGCAGGGGGTAACAGTGCAGGTACCTTTAATTTAGGACAGGGAACACAGGGTGCTGCTGTCCATGCTACCTACAGGCAGAGCTCAAAACACTGTAAAGAAGTGGTTGGTGAGACACTGGCAAAGGTTTCCCAGAGAGGTGGTGGAAGCCCCATCCCTTTTGAAGGCCAGGCTGGATGGGGCTGTGAGTAACCTGCTCTAGTGGGAGGTGTCCCTGCCCATGGCAGGGGGGTTAAACTAGATGATCTTTAAGGTCCCTTCCAACCCAGATCATTCTATGAAACTGATTCTATGATTCTCATCCACATGGGCCTCCAACCTACCCATCCCCTCTTGAAAAATGCAAGCATCACTCAGCAAAACCCTGCTGGGCTCCAGGCTGCAAGCACCAAGACAGGTCATCACTTATAAAATTGTAGAATCATAGAATTGTCAGCCTTGAAAAAGACCTTAAAGATCATCTAGTTTCACCCCCCTGCCATGGGCAGGGACACCTCCCAGTAGACCAGGTTGCACAATGCCTCATCCAACCTGCTCTTGACCAACTTCTTTGTACAGCCATCAGTACACCTGGCTTTTTGTATAACTGCAACCAAGAGCTTGCTGTAAGAGCTTGCACTCAAAGTCCCTAGTGGGACTAGGATGGCTCATGAGAAAAGGAAGAAGACATGTTCCGTGATGCATTGCTTTGGGTTCCTTCTGATTAAAGAGACCTGTATCTCCACAGGCACTTGCTGACTTGCAATGGGAGTCAAAATAGATCTTGCTGATGGGAAAATGATAAATACAGGGAAAATATCAGACTGCTTCTTCTCCTTTTGTTCAAAGCCTATTGAGATGGACCTGAAATGGAAGCCTGGCAGAGTTTCTCATCCAGCCTCAGCTGCTGTCCGGGTGTCTGATTTGAATTGGCAAAGCAACATAAATCCCAGTCCCCTGATTAAAGCTGACAGGGAGCTCCTCATGGATGAATACCTTTCCCCCAGGAAGCTGGTGAGTAGACATCCAACTTTTTAATGGAGTAGAAGAGGCAAACTGGTGTACACAGAGCTGTGTTAACTGAACCTTCCAGCTGCTCCTGTGATGATTGTGGATTGTTGCACATCTGACAGGGAAAATTCTGCATAAAGTAGATTCTGTCTCATGGAAATTTATCAAATGTTTGTCCTCCTTCACGTTGGTCCATATCAAACCTATTCCCAGCATGAATGCTGCTGTCTTTATCACTCGGGTTCTTGAAGCAGCATGAAGAAAAGTATGGGTAGCATAATTATAATTTAAACAGATCTTATTAATGCCATCTGAAGTACCTTGAATCTTAGCATTAGAAAAAGCTTTTTACATTAACCTTGTTCTAGAGATTGGAAATGTAACTTGAAAAGCACAACTTTTTTTTCTGAATTAGTGAAATCCTCCATCCTGCTAAGAAGCCAATTAAAATATTTGGCAAGTGCTAGAAGTATTTTCTATATATATTGAAGTGTGTGACATTTCAAAGCACATTTGAAAGTCATATTCCTTTCTGACCTGGGGAGATGATTTTGGTGTGCAGCCTGTTGAAAGAGAGCAATGTGCCGAAATCTTCATGGAGGAATTCCCCTTGCAAAATAAGGAACATTTAGTTACACATCATGCTGTATTTGCTCAGGAGTAATTAAGGGTGAAATCCTTTGGGATGTGTAGGAGAGAGAAAATAACCTCACTTATCCCTGAGAAAGGAAAGGAGAGCAGAAGCCGAGGGGAGAAGCTGCAACTTTCTGTGTTGGTGGAAATCAGTGAAAGGCAGATGGGGCCAAGGCTGTGGTTGGGATGGTCCCAACAGGCAGGGTGATGATGGTGGTGTCCGTAACCCTGTGTGTTGTGGTTGGGATGGTCCCAGCAGACAGGGAGGTGATCATGGTGTCCATCATCCTTGTCTCCTGTGGTTGGGATGGTCCCATTGGGCAGGATGGTGATGGTGGTGTCCGTAACCCTGTGTTGTGGTTGGGGTGGTCCCAGCAGACAGAGAGGTGATGATGGTGTCTGTAGTCCTGTGTGCTGTGGTTTGGATGGTCCCATTGGGCAGGGTGATGATGGTGGTGTCCGTAATCCTGTCTGCATCCACTGCACCAGTGGAGATCCAGCCACTGGCTTCTGCAGCCATTATGTTCCAGCCACAGGTTTATGCTGCTCCCTAACAAATTTTAAGCTTTCTGGAGAAAAACTGATATATGGTCTTAAAATCCATTCACTTTCCTTTGGCTCATGTGAACCTCTGACAATTTCTTGTTTTTTCTTAAAAATCTGGCATAGAGTTTGACCAATCTAATGTGTCTGCAGCCTACAATGCCCTCTATAAATCCAACAGGAGGCTCTCAGATTAGGCTGTTTTCTTAGGGCGTGAACCAAAGCCCAGCAGAGTAACCAAAACAGCTGCCCTCTGACTTCAATAAACTCTCCATTAAACCCTTAGGAAGTTCTTTGGTTGGTATGAAATCCTTCTCTATCTGAAACTCTGCTGCTCTTAGTTCACAGTAAATTGTAAGCAGCAAAATGTATCTTAGGCAATGTTGCCCACATCCTATTCATTATTTTGTAATATAATTTCATTTAAATATAAATATAATTTACAATACAGAAGTGAAATTCCCCCCAATTCTGGGCGGTTTTTAAAAATGGGAAAAAACTCCCTTTATTTTTCACATGAAACTGAGTTCTTGCCTCTTTAAGATTGTCTGTATTAGTGTTTGCAAGGAATTCCATTGCAAAGACTCTTTTAAATGGCTGCATACTGTCCTCCTAATTTTTCTGGACATGGTTATTTCCTGGCCCTGGAACCTGCTGTTTGTGTCAGATACTTCCTGCTTGGAGGGAAAATTGTATGACATTGTCAAGGAAACATTTACAGTGTTTATAGCTTGTTTTAATAACATATCAAATCTATCTATTCTTTGACCTTTATGCTGATCAGATGGAAACTGCTGCTTCCATAAATTTACTTCCTCTGGAGCTGCAAATGTAAGAACAGAGACTCTGTGCAAACATTTAATCTGAAACAAGTTTTCAAGTGCTTTTTTTTATTTTTTAGAGAACCACATGCCATTGATAACCAAATGGTTTGAAGGCTTGTTTTGCACTCGCGTATCTTCTTGATTGTCTTTCAGTTGTGAATATTTTAGGAGTTATTGATTGTATTTGTTGAAGTGCTCTGAGAAGGAAATGAATAGATTTTTTAAATACATGCTCATTAAAATGAAATTGTTTTACATTCAGATAAGTCCACAGGCCCCAGTTCTGAAACGTTGTGTAGGCAGATTTCTGAACACCTGGGGGAGGTTTTTGTTCTGAGATACATCCTCAATTCCTTGCCCTCACAGTGTGCTGTCCCAGACTGGTGTGGTTCGAGCTCGGGGAGGCTGGAGGGTCTACCTGTGCAGGGTCTGGGAAGATTGGGTGTCTTGAACTGGTTAGACACTGGAACAGGCTGCCCAGGGAAGTGGTGGAGCCACCATCCCTGGAGGGGTTCAAAAAGCGAGTAGATGTGGCACCTGGTACATGGTCTAGGGGTCAGGGAGATGTTAGGAGGAAGGTTGGACTTGGTGATTCTAGAGGTCTTTTCCAACCGTAATGATGCTATGAATTGCAGCCTGTGGCCTCATCCCTACCTGCACATTTCCCTCCTCCTGGCCTGTTTCCAGGGGGATGTCATTCTGTTCAGTGGGGAAACACTGGCAGGCTCCTTTAGCAGTCCTCATGAAGGACTCTAAAAGATGTGATACTTGTTTTCCTTCCTTTATTTCCCAGTTGCCAAGTTGTTTTCCTCCAGCAAAAGGAAAGCTTGGCTTAAACAGATTCTTCTTTTTTTTTTTCCTTTCTTTTTTGCCTTCATGGACCTCATGGTGCCCAAGACAACTTCTACAAAGCCGTGGGTCCCTTGCCTGTTCTCTTCCTCCCCATAGCAGATCCTCGCCTCACTTAACTCTTACACTCACTCATTAAAAGACCACTTGTTTGTGGTCTTCTGTGGCCTTGTTCTCCATGTCCCTGTTATGTTAATCCCATCATCTGAAGCTGCGTCTTGCTGCCCTCTCCCCTGCTGAGATGTTGTGTAATGCCCTTTTCTATTTGAATACTCTTCATCCAAGCTACAGGTCAAAAGCTTTTGATGAAAGGGCTGGTATCATTAGATGTTCTTTTTATTCCTTCTGCTAGGATCAATGGCAGGTTTTGGTTGTTCTGTTTAATCTTCATCTATATGAGTAGATTTGCTTTTCCCTTTGTACCTGTCCTATTATTATTCCCAGCTCCCTGCTCTGCCTGTGGTTGTGTTGTGCTCATGGGGTGTTGTAGAATAGCAGGGTGGGCAAGGGCTCCGTTCCCCCTTTGTTCTGAGAACTGACTAGTAATGGGCAATATTTTGCAATTAATATTGAACTTTATTAAGGCCGTGTTACAGATTTCTTATTAAGTGTGGAGAAACTGAAATTAAGGGCTCCACCTGCCTTGAATCAGATTTTTATTTTGTTCTCTTAACCCCCCCCATCCCCTCCCCACTGTTTGCAAAGGATCTTTTCCTGACTTCCCCCAAAAGCAGTCCACTTCTCTGAATAAACTCATTTTACAAGGTCAAATGACCTTCCAGATACTGCCCTGTTATCAAAACTCGTCACGTCCATGTGTGATCTTCAGAGAAGAAAGGAAATATTCTTCTTCTTTCACTATTTATTGATCCTGCTCCAGTTAATCATGTTTTCCAAACTTCAGAACACATGTTGGGAAGTGGTGCTTTGTTTTGTGGCTTGGGGGGTTAGGCTGTGCTTCATATGGTATGCATGCATCCTCCTGGGGAGGAGAAATCCTGGAGGGGCCTGGAGCAGCATACTGGATTCCTGCTGAAATGACTCAATCGTTTCCTTTTTAACTCCCCAGAAAGGTTTCCTCTCTGGTGTAAGCTAAATGGATTTGAGGAAAAGAAACTGGAGGTCAAGGAACCAAGTGCAAAGTCTTGATAAATTAAGTGGAGTCAGGGAGGTGGAACTAACTGACTGAATTGGGATCTGCTGCATCCTTCATTAGAATTGTCTAATGAGTTTAAAAAATCATAATTAAAAAAGAAAAAAGAGGGGGGTTGAATAGACCTCTGGAGTTCTTCCAGTTCAATCTTCTGCTCAAAGCACACCTAGTTTGAGTGAGATCAAATTGCTTGAGGTAGGAGACAGCAGTAAACAATACTGGGAACAGGAAGAAAATAGCAAAGGCTCCTTTAGTGTCAGAGTTTTTTCCTTTTATACATCCTTACCCTGACACTGACACCTTTACAGCAGTAAAGATTTACTGTTCATCCTGCTGCTTGGGCATCTGATGTTTTACAGTCAAATTGTCACGTTAGGCATCTGTATATTTATGTGTGTACACACATTTAGGCATGGCTTTATAGGAAAAAAACCCAGATTTTCATTTGCATACAGTTGCAGCTCCTTGGCTAACACAAAATGGAGTTTTGCATGTTCAGTGACACAACATTGAACAATGATTATGGTGACTTATAATGCACCTAACTGCTGGAAAGGAAAGAGAATTAATATTGGAGGGGGACTTTTTTTTTTATATTTATGTGAGGGAAAGTAAATCCTTAAATTTAAAGCAACAGCTGACATAAGAATATCTACTTTCCTGTTCACTTTTTGTATAAACCAAGATCTCTCTCTGTCACAGGTTGAAAGCTGGGCTAACCTCTTAATCTGAGCAGAGAAAAATGTATTTAAGGGTGGGGAGACACTGGCACAGGTTGCCCAGGGATGTTGTAGGTGCCCCAACACTGGAGGTGTTCAAGGCCAGGTTGGATGGGGCTTGGAGCAACCTGGTCTAGTGGGAGGTGTCCCTGCCATGGCAGGGGGGTTGGAACTAGATGATCTTTGAGGTCCTTTCCAACCCAACCCATTCTGTGATACATAGAACGTGGTGAAAACCAGCTAAATATTGTAATTGTGGGCATCTGCAGCATTTAGCCATTGTGCAAGGCAGATTGCCTTTGGGACCCCAGGGAAGTTCTGTTCCCTCTTGTTGAAAATCCCTTGACTTAGAATTACTTAAAACCTTGTTAATGCTCTAGTAATTTTCTTATAAGAAGTATTTTGCCATACTTGTAGCCACATTAATTTTTTTGTGGAGGGAGAGACTATACTTGAGTGGGGATTTTGAAACAAAATCCCTGCAAAAAACGAGCACGTGAATGGACATGCATCTGGTATTTGCATACAGGTGTAGTATTAAAAGAAAATAAGCTCAGCACTCAGGAATTCCTGTCTTAGCCAAATTAACCAGGATCAGCAAAATAACCACGCAGCTGGAAATGCTTCTCTGACAGCTGCACACAACATGCTCCTCAGCAGCATATCTGCTCTTCTTAGGAATATGTGAAAAATCTCAGGAAGAGGGAAGGAACCAGTTGTCCCCACCAGCTTTAATTGAACAGACATTATTGGCCAATTAAGGAATTTACAGAGAATTGCAAGTGGGACCTGAGCTGGATTTCCCAGCACCCCCAGGTGACTGTTCTGCTAGTTGAGAAGCTCTGCAAGCACAGAAGTATTTTTCACTTGCAAATTCTTTACAGAATACTTATTGGCTCTTCTTATCAGTCCAAGGACAAGCTTTCCAAACCAGTGCACGCTCTCCAGTTAGATATTGGCCAGACATTGTGCACAATGGGAATCATTTGTGAGCCATTACAGAGTTGCTTCTTAAAATACTGTCTAAATTATTTACCAATAGCTTCTGCATGACCTCATGGAAAACAATTTTACTCCTAGTTTGTAGGAAGTGCAGAAATGTAAAGTGAATGTTACCCATCTTTGTTTTACTTACCATTCTCCAAAGAATTGTGCAGTGCTTCAGCATGGGAATTTATCCTTGCAAATAAACAAGTTTAGGGTGGGGTATAACACTTGCTGCTCAGAATCAAGCTGCCAGGCCACCTTCTTGGACATCATGTGCCAGAAAGATGTTGATGTTTGATTCTGCAGAAAACATCCTCTTCTATCTAACTGCTACCTACCTCACGGGGTGGCAAGCAGGATCCTCTCTGGACACCAACAACCAGCCTGGAGTTAGTTTTTTCAGGGTCTCTTTTTGGTGTAAAATAACCCTGAGTGTTAACTCTTTGCCTAGAACAGATCCTTGGTCCCTTTTGGTCTGCTCAACGTTGAGACTGAGGACCTGTAATCAGCTGAGGAAAGCCCTAGATGGCACAGCACCTTCAAGTCTGGGGCCAAGGCAGAGAGACCTTGTGTCCCTGGCTCTGAGAACAGCCCTGGGAGCTGTGGGCAGACAGCTGGTACCTGAAGGCACACCTCAGGTAGGGCAGGAGCCTGTCCTAGGCCTGGCATGGCCCTAGGAACACCCAGATGCAGAGCACCTTGGCATCACTCCTACCCCTGCGGTGCCAGCCGCCTCTCTGCCCGATGATCCCCTTTGTGTTTGGCCAAGATTATTTTTTTCTTCTTTTCCTACCCACCAGCAGCAAAATTCTTCCTAAATACCCCTCCTTTGAAATTTTGGTGGAAATTCCCATGCTTTGTCACTGAACAACAGCATAAAAGGGAGATTCTGCTCAATGTGTGTCCTCTTTCATTAAGTGTTTCCGTGTCCTTCCCTAAATCTCCCCCATTCCCAGTGCCAGAAGTTTTGCTGTGACACATGAGCTGTATCACGCTTCCAGCTGCACCAGTATGCCAAGAAAGGTGTCTGGGGAGTAGGAGTGTCCTGACTGTCTTCCCCAGGAGCCATTCACCACGTAACCTTCTCTTGAACTGCTGCCCTGGCCTCCTGCTTGCAGTCAACACCTGGGGTCTCTGTGCTGCGAGGGCCTTTAAATGAGCTCATATCCTCAGCCCGGGAGCGTTTCTCATTTCCTTCATGTACTACAAGAGCTTTCTCATCCCACGGCCAAGCAGTTGCACACTCTCCAGGCATCTCCTCAGCATCAGCAGATGGAAGGACAGCGAGTTGCACAGAGACTCTTGGAAAGGCAGAATGGGGAAGTGGGGCCATGGAGTCTGTCGCATCTGAGTAGCACATGCTTGAAGGCAGCTATCTATAGTTCAAAGAGCTGGTGGTGGCAGCCAGCACCCCTTCCCAGCACTGCAGCCTGGTGCTCTACAACATACGGATGCACCGATCAGCTCGTGTCTCAGACAGGGGAAAAAGTACAAGTGGGGGATCTGGAAGAGGCAAAGGAGGACAAGGGAGCATGCTGGTAATCTCTGGTGTGAGGAGAAGGAATAGGGAGCCTTAGAAGGGGAGAGAATATAACTCTCTGTTGCTTTTATGCTTGGATTTGAGAGAGAACAAGGAGCAGAACTGTGAAAGGAGGCTGGCTGGGCTACAGCAGGGGAAGGAGGAGTGCAGGAGCAAAGGAGGAAGGCAAAGACTCCATGTGGTGCCAGGACCTTCTGCTACTGTAGTGCCAAAGCGTGTGACCCTAAGCTTATGACTTGTTCTGAGACTTCTTCTTATTTCATCTTCTAATGATGTCAGCTCTTAAGACTATTTTGTTGGGGAGGTATTTTTCAGAAGAAGCTTCCTTTCCTAATAACATCCTTGTGTCTGAGTCCAGCAATGTGAGTGTGTGGTTGTGTGCCAGGCCATCAGCCAGCTCTCGTGTCTGCTCTGGGACAGACAGTGTCATCTGGGAAAAGGATCACTGCAAAAAGTGTCCTGCCATGAGGGACCTTGTGTTTGTGTGGGGATGACAGCAGCCTGTGATTGGTAAGCTGGCCTGGTTTGCAGGACCAAACCTGGTTTTGTGGTGGCTGCATCTGGGCATAGAAAGTAAATTTCTGGATCCCAAGTTTTCACCTTAGACCTTTGTTTCTTATACTCTAGTGGGGAGGCAAGAATGTCATAGAATCATAGAAGAGTTTGGGTTGGAAGGGACCTTAAAGACCATCTAGTTCCAACCCCCCTGCCATGGACAGGGACACCTCCCACTAGACCAGGTTGCTCAAGGCCCCATCCAACCTGGTCTTGAACACCTCCAGGGATGGAGCATCCACAGCTTCCCTGGGCAACCTGTTCCAGTGTGTCCCCACCCAAGTCTAGAAGCTCTCTTAGGTTCAGCCTGCTCAAAATCACCATTTAAAAAAAAACAAAAAGATTAAAAATAATTTTAAATACAATGTTTTAAAGACAATTCCAAAGCAGCTGAAGACCCTGGATAATAGTGTTTCTTAGGAGACCGAGTCAAGACCTTACAAAGGAGCCAGTTTCTCAAAGAGGGATGCTCACCATGCCCTGTTAAACTGTCCTCTCAGGTACATTTGGACCATGTTTGGTCCTTTGTTTGTAAGAGAATGTGGAAGCATCAAAGTGGATGAAGTTGCCCTCACTTATGTGCAGGACAAATCTTCCTTGACCAGCAGGAATGTCGCAACCACGGGTTTTCCCTGTCGAATGAACGGGATGTTCTTGTGGTTATTTTGAATTCCCTAAACTTATAAACAGAAGTGATCCTACTCATTCCCTTCTAATGAATAATTTCCCTCTAATTAAACAAAGACTGTTGTAACTTTTTAATGGTGAGAAAACTTCTTCCCTGTTTGTGGAGGTTGTTGAATGGCTTCCTGCTTTCATCTTAGAGGGACAAAAGGCAGGTGAGGGTAGGTCTCTCAACCCACACTGTTGATTCCATTGTTGAGGAGGAGACACTGATGCCAGGGTGAGCTGTTTCTTTGAAAGGGACGTTTTTAGCCCCATGTCCTAACTCTTTTGGCACAGACAGGTGAATATTTAGCAGTCCTATCCCTATGGGTAGAATCAGGGCTTTCAGGCAGTTAGTGTGACACTAAAGCCTTGTTGCTCATCTCTCAAGGACTGTTTCAGACCCCTCCATGAACCACTAACCCCTCAGGAAGAAAGGATACAGTTCCCTCCTGGCCTGTTTTGTTGAATTTGTGCATAGAAGGAACCACTAAGCACCCAAAGCTGATGCAAAGGAGGTGGTGGAACGTGAGGGAAGCTGGGGAGAGAGGAGCTAGATCCTGGCAGGGAGGAGCAGGAGATGAGAGCAGACATGATGTGAGATTGCTTCAGCTGCTTGTGAAATTGCAGCCTGGTCTCTTAGGACTTCACAGCCTCACTGTAGTTTTCACGGGCTGTCCTAGAGCTTCCCTCTCTCCTCTGCATGTAGCTTCTGCTGTTCCTGTCCTCCTGCTTACCTCTGCCAGGGTAAAATCAACATGTCCAGATCAACACAGACTTTAGGATATGAGGAAAGATCCTGCATTCACACATACAACCTTGCTTAATGCAGCACTATATCTCTGCTTATCTTTGCAGAAAGTTTTGGCAGGGGTTGATGACCTGCAGCAAGTGAAGGCCCTAGAGATGCAAGTAGATACAAGAGAGAACAGCTTGGGGAGCTTTGGTAAGAAAACACTTTATCTTCTGCTCACTGTCTCAAATTTTCCTTTATTGTGTCTTGAAGCAGGGCTGGGGACTCAGAAACCAATAGCCAATGTAAAGGACAGGCCTGCTGAAGGGCTCTTGAAACAGGATCTCCCTGGAACCTCTCACTCCTTGATCTCTGTTTTCTTCTGTGAGGTTCTAAATAGGACTGGGATAAATAGGTAATGGGATAAGTGACACCACTTCTGACCCAGGCCATTTAATTTGAACAAATTCCTCTTGACTAACATGCCTCTAGGCCCTAGATGAACATTTACTGTTTACCTTCCCCTCTACAGTAGGATTGTAGAGTGGTTTGGGTTGAAAGGGACCTTAAAGACCATCTAGTTCCAAGCCCCCTGCCACGGGCAGGGACACCTCCCACTAGAACACGTTGTGCTACACCAGCAAAACAGCAGCCAAGGTTCAGTTTCTCTCCACTGTAAGAATTCCCTGTGGCTGAGAAGTCACTAGTGGTATCAGGCAGCCTGTCTTTGCATCCTGCACTGCCTCATTGAGCTGTGCTGGAGGAAGGTCCTATAGATAGGTCATTTTGATGAGCTCCAAACAGCCCTAATGCTTGTGTTTTGTTGCTATGTCATCATCAGTGCACTGGGAAAGTAAGGAAGGGCCAAAGAAATTCTTTCTGTGGCAGAGTTAACACTGAGAATATGAAACCTTCCCTTTTTTCTGCACTGACAATCATTCTCTGCCATGGGGGTTCCCATCACAAGTCCATCTTCTGCTGAGTAACTGCATCAGGGTCATATCTTCTGTGCCAAAAGGAGCCACGTTCCCAAAAGTGGGTGCTGTTATTTTCAGCCAAGAGGTTCATTTTCATCTCCAAGTGACTCTAATGTAACAGCCAGTTCTGCTTTAGCGGGGCTCTTGACTTGCCAGGAATAGTTAAGCAAGTGCAGCCAAAGGGGCTTTTGTCTTGAATGATAGAGCCCCTTTGTATTGGTTATTCTGCTTATTTCACAAACAGGTCTCTTTCTGTAATTTCAGGGAAATTAAATCCATTTCTTTCAGAGATGCTAATCTGTTCTGTCATGGTTTCTCCAGTTGGTAAGAAAACCTCATGATGCCTTTTCTGCAGTGCTCAGAAGTGGTGTTCCCATTTCTGTGCCATTTTACATGAGTTGTGACAAGCCAGCAAGAAGTTCCACCTTTCCTACTCTGTACTTCCCTTTCCATTACTGGAATAAACTCCTTTCCTTCTGCTCCCCATGGTCCAGCTTTGCAACTTTCACAGGAGCCAGAGCACTATTCCCATGTTGTAAACCATTCCCATCGTGTTTATGTCCTACTGTTACATATGTTTTGCTTGTGATCACAATGGAATTACTTTGGGAGGTGCTGAACTTTGAAGAACCCTCCTGTTAACCTGTCCTCATTTGTCAGGGCAGCCTCTCTGCCTTGGCATGACATGGTGGGTGCATTTCTTAGGGACAGGGTGTGAGCTAAACCATGAGAAAAACATATTAAAAAGTTTTCATGTTTTTAAATGAAGGAAAGGCTGAATCTGAGCCTTTGCAGGGCCCGGGGTAACCTCTGCAATCTCTAGCTGTTTGTTCTCAGTGCACCTTGCTGAGGGACAGCTGAAACACTGAACCTCCCCTTGCATCCAGCTTCACAGACCTTGGACTTGACTTGTGTGCTCCTCAGCTGTATGTAGGCTCCAGTTCATGCTCAGACAGATGGACTGTTTCCTTTTCATTAGCTTCTCCCTGAGGTTCTGATTGCTGACAGGTCTGGGACCGCGTTCATGACCGACTCCTAGACGTTCCTGGTGAAAGTAATGGTGGGATAGAGTCACTTAAGGCACTACATAGTTCTCTTATTTCTAAGTGATTTTAATAGCTACAAATCAAGTTACCCACAGTGCTGTTCGCTGGCACTTATTGAATTGTTGCCTGCTGGTGGCCAGGCTAAGTTGATTATGCATCTGGAGGCTGCTGCTTCCCTTGCACGCCTTTTATCAAAGAGAAGCTCTGCTAGAGGCTCGGAAGCAAGCACGTGTTATTTTTCCTGCAGAGACATCATCTCTCTTTCCTCTTGCTCTTTTTGTCAGTATTCCTGATGTGAAGCCAGGAGACATTTGTCAGCACCTACTGGTGCTTGTGTGGTCAGTGTGGAGGGTGGAGCTTGAGTCTGGTGTGTGGTCCCTGCCCACCCTGCTCCTGGTTTAGCTGGTGCTGATAAGCTGCTCTGAGAAGGTGCCACAGCACCCACTGGCACCAGGGCTTGGGCAACTCTCCAGGAGTCACAGCTACATCCTGGAGCAGTGAGCTTATGTGAAACCCTGCCCTGATGGGGGGTTTTGTGAGATTCTCATCTCAGGTAGCTTGACAGCAGCTAGCTTGGGTCTGCCCCTGGTTTTGGGCCCCTCGCCCCAAGGAGAACATTGAGGGGCTGGAGCGTGTCCAGAGAAGGGCAATGAAGCTGGTGAAGAGTCCAGAGCACAAGTGTGGTGAGGAGCAGCTGAGGGACCTGGGGGTGTTGAGCCTTGAGAAAAGGAGGCTCAGGGGAGACTTTCTCACACTCTACAACTCCCTGAAAGGAGGTGGGAACGAGGTGGGTTGTAAATGATAGGATAAGAGCAGACTGCCTCAGGTTGCTCCAGGGGAGGTTTAGGTTGGATATCAGGAAGAGTTTCACCCCTGAAAGGGTTGTCAGGCACTGGCCCAGGCTGCCCAAGGCAGTGGTTGAATCACCATCCGTGGATCTGTTTAAAAGCCACGCAGATGTGGTAGCTCAAAGACATCTGCATCACTACCCTGCTTGGGAAGTGCTGCACTTCAGGCACTGTTGTTGAGTGTGCCTGTATCACTTCTCTTCACCTTACACTTTGATTTTTTTCCTACCCTCTGTTCAGTTTTGCTCCCCTGGGACAGCACAGTAGGATAGTTTTATAGTTTTATGCTAGTACGTTGGTGGTGGTTGTTAGTTTTAGAGCCATGTAGCAAAAAGAGTATTTAGTGAGAGGGAATCATAGACAGATGGGAAAACATTGCTCACCATTCTGAATTCTCAGCCTTCTACTGTGGTGCTCAGCAATTTTTCTGAACCATTTTCCCTCTTAAAAATCACAATTATACAGTATAAAGGCAGTTTTAGGATGAGGAATGTATTGGTTGTACTTTTAAAATTAATAAGTTAATGCTGTTGCTATTTTATGTAGTATTTTTATATTAGTATAAGAATAGATTGCATCCTTGCTCTCAGAAAGATGATGGTTAAAATTAAGAAAATTAGAAGTATGTTGTTACATTTGGATAGATCTCTTATTTTGCTGTCTTCATTTTACAATTTTCTCTTAATTTTCCAGTCTCTAATCTATATATAAGGAATTAGGACTATAAAAACCAGACAAATTAAATGAACAATCAATTCTTAGCCCCAAAGAACAAATACATATCGAATGTAAAGCTTCAAGTAGGGAAGAACCTGCAGAATTGGAGCAGCACGTTGCAGAAGTCTTGCTGGCAGGGTTTTCACCACTGCACGTAGCACACTTTTATTTCAGTCTAGTAAACAGCACGTTAGAGCTTAGCACTTGACAAGTTCCCAGGGATGGATGGTGCCAAAACACAATAAAATGTCTGGGCTGGAGGGTCGGGTTACGATAATGAAATAGCCAGATGTGGAGATGGGATCCTCAGCCTGTCACTCGCCTGCTTTGAATCCTTTTTTTCCTGAACCAGCCCTAAATGCATTCAGTGGAAAGCTTCTAGAGCACGTCTTCATTTCTCTTGAGCTGGTCTTCTCAGCTCCTCGGTCAAATCTTCTGCTTAATACTAGCCTTAAATAGAATCATTTAGGTTGGAAAGGACTTTCAAGATCATCCAGTCCAACCATAACCCTACTCTACCAAGTCCACTGCTAACCCATGTCCCTCAGCACCACATCTCCATGGCTTTGAAAGCCCTCTAGGGATGAAGACTCCACCACTGCTCTGGGGCAGCCTGGGCCAGCCCTTCACAACCCTTGCAGGGAAACATGACAGCAATTTTTTTTTCATCTAGATTTTGATTTTTTTTCGGGGGGGGGTTTTCTTGGTGCAGGGGTTATATCTGAGCAGTCTTTGCTCAGTAGCTGGTGGACTGCAGAGATCTCGGCATCTCCTCTTCAGTCAGGACTCCAAATTATTTTGTTACTGTGCTTTATACAACTTGTTTGACCTGAGAAAGTGCTCCATGCAGGGTGAGGATGGTGTGTTGTTATTGGTACTACCATTTTTATGGATTATGGAAAATCATTTAAAAATAAGGCAAAAAAGTTGCACCATGTTTTGAATTTTTAAAATTTTCTCAAAAGCTCTGCAAAGAGATGAAGTTAAATATTTACTATGTAGCATGACAATCAATATGGGTGCTATAATCACTCCCAAATAGCATTAGATATAGATAATGCTTCTACTAAAACTACTAAAAATGATTTATTCAAATGTTTTTGCCATAAACGCTTTTGTTCTGTTTGGGAAATGGGATGAACAACCCATTCTGTGACCTTTCTTTGCTTTTGAGACCCCACTCCCTTTTTCTTTCTTTATTGTTTTTTCTTTGATCCTTTGCAAAGAGCTGGAACAATGTCCTTCTGGATGCTCCTGCCAGAGAGAGGTTACTCAGGGGACTCATAAAAATATTTGCCGAGAACAAATTTTAATGTTTTAGCGATGATGAGGTTTGTCTAAAATTGATATTACCTCTACATGGCTGTGTGTTGTACTGGGGGAT
This sequence comes from Brachypteracias leptosomus, assembly GCA_013401335.1. NCBI lineage: Eukaryota > Metazoa > Chordata > Aves > Coraciiformes > Brachypteraciidae > Brachypteracias > Brachypteracias leptosomus. The sequence goes on from VYZX01032169.1 coordinate 353,611, forward strand.
TCTGCCAGCCCCAGATAAACTCTGCTACTGGGAATGGGCAAAAGTTTGCCACTGTCAAGTGTTTCCTGGGGCTTGAGCTTATATCCAAATTGTTCAGTAGTGTGGAGGAGTTTGGTCTGATTTTGGTTCAGAGGTACCTGTGGAAGCAACCAAAAAAGGCAAATATCTCTTGGGAACAGAAAAAAAAAGCATTAATCAAAGTAATAACAGAATACTGAGGTTTTCATCAATATGAAACTTGTACAATCAAAGAGGAAACAATGGGTCACATCTGAAAAATTAAAAGAAGGCAACACTTAGTAAAATGTAAATAGTGATTTGGGGACCACTGAACTATAAAAGATGATGTTGTGATGTGGGAAATTCTACTTTTGTTGTTTGTCTCAAAATTCCATTTTGAAGAAGAGTTGCTTAGCTGTGTATCCATAAGCCCATCATTACCTGCCATTAAATAGGTTGAAAAAGCAAGAGCATGGTGCAGAAATCAGAGGCTGTGGAACCCTGCTCTCTAAAGCATCCCTTATCTCCTCTGAGTATCACTCAGTCAATGGCCAGTAAAGGCTGGGAATCAGACCAAAGACAACAGTCACCCATTGAGCTGCCTCCTGGTGTTGGTTGCCAGCAAAGGTGCTCTCTCAGAACCATCCAAAAATTGGGTAGTCATGCAAACGTTACACACAAGTTGCAAAAATGAGTTATTTTTTGAGTGAAACAATCTCATCCATTTTCTTCAAAGAGGTCAAGGGCGGATGTGGCAGGAATAGGTAAGAAAAGCATGTCAATGAGATGCTTCACCTTGTCATTGTCAGAAGTTTCCTTTACTCCCAGGTCTGCAAAGTGATTCTTTATTCTGTTCTCATAGGTGCCTATCTACCCAATCTGAGGGAGCTGAAGTTGAACAATAGCTTGCTTGTGTCTGTGAGGTAAGAAATGAATGACAACTGAAAGAAAGGCAAAGAACAGCCCTCAGTTTTGTTTCAGTGATAAAATCTTCCTTTCTGCTGCTTTCATTTCTTCCACTGCCCAGTGCCTGATAATGGGTTAGGTCATGATTATATGCTTGGCTTAGAAGTTTGAGGCCAGGACCTGAGCTGGCATAACTCAGCGTAGCTGAATCAGCCCCAGGCTGCCAGCAGGGAAGCTCCTGCCATGCTGAAGTCCGTGGAAATTTGTTGCAAATTTGAAAGGAGCTAGAAATTCACCTCTTATCTATGTCTAGCTGCTTGGATTTCAGGGCGTCCCAGCCTTTGGGCTTTTATTGTGCACAGCAGCCTGTTCTGGACAGGTCAGACCAGTTCCTCAGTGGGTGAAAATCACTTTAGCTTTGCTGAGGTTGGTGAAGTTGGGTTTGTGAGAGTGGCTCTGGGGACTGCGTGGCCCTGGCTCACAGAGCTCCATCAAAGCATCCCATGTTTTCTCCCAGAGAACCAGGGAGCTGGCAGGTGAGGAAGGTAGAAGTGAAAAGCATGTCAGTGAGGAGCAGAGCTGTCTTCTCTCTGCTGCCCTGGTACCTGTATTACCCTTGCTAATTACCATGTAGTGGAAACATGCAGTTGGTATCAGTCCAGGGCTGTGTAAAAGGCCAGCTCTGCATTAAACAGGCTCTCTGGCTTTGTATGGCTCTGCTCGATTTGTGGGGGGAAAATATAGTGATTTTGCTAATTCTTGTTAAAGAGAACATGTTCCCTCATGGGAAGTGGCAGGAGATCCTTCTCGGTGTCATGCGTCGGCACTGAAGCACCTAAAGAACTTCAGTTGTCACACTTTGATCTTATTTTCCCTTGTTCTGGTGATGAGATGAAGTATTTGCAGTCTAAAATTGGTTTTTTCCACCACCTTCCAGTCCATAACATGGAAAAGTGGTGATTCTGCATTGCTGCAATTACCTTAATGGCAGCCAACTGCTGTCATAAGCATGAAACTGCTGCATTATTGCAATGGAGGAGTAAGAAATGGGTGAAAGACATTGTCTTTTTGACAATATCCAAAGACATTTTATTGCATTAAAAGGGAAAAACAAATTAGAAGAGGGTTTTTGTTTGGTCAAAAATCCATGTTCTCTTAAAATACATCAATGAAAAATGTTCTGACCAGTTCTGTTGGTATTGAATGCAGAGTGCAGTTGAGGAGAACTAAACTGTGTAGTTTATTTAATAGGACTCTGCACATCCCTTTGTATTCCAAGTCTCATTGCTCTCTACAACTACCTGAAAAGAGGTTGTGGTGAGGCTGGTGTTGGTCTCTTCTCACAAGTAACTAATGACAGGACAAGAGGTGATGGCCTCAAGTTGTGCCAGGGGAGGTTTAGATTGGACATTAGGAAGAAGCTCTTTACTGGAAGAATGGTCAGGCACTGGCCCAGGCTGCCCAGGGAGGGGGTGGAGTCACCATCCCCGGAGGGGTTCAAAAAACACGTAGATGTGGCACTTTGGGACATGTTCTGGGGTCAGGGAGATGTTGGATGAAGGTTGGACTTGATGATCCTAGAGGTCTTTTCCAACCTAAATGATTCCATGATTATATGATTCTAATGCCCATCATGAAAACTTCTGGCACACCATTTTCTGTGACCTGACATCCCTGTGGTCCTTGAAGCAGATAAAGTTTGGCCTCAAGTGGAGTTTTGATTTGATCAACTGTAACACAAACATCTTTGGCTGGAATATCAAGTCTAATATTGTGACACTTCCCAGGCACACAAACCTCAGGAGAAGCAACCAGCTCCTCCTGGGAATAAGCATCACGGGCCTTCCCCAGCCCTCCTAAAACTTGTCTTGCTCTTGAATACTTGAAACTTCAAAAAGCTATATATAAGTGCAGGATATCATTATCAACTATTTAATTTAATCCATAAGGAAAATATATCCAAGTTTATTTGCAGATAATCCATCTTGGCGGCTGAAAGGGAGTTCCTTTGTTGGCTGGTTCTGGGGTTTAGTTTTCTACTGGCCCTTTGCTGAAGGAGAAGGGCTCTGGGAAATCCAGTGTACTGTGGAAAGAAATTGGTTCATATTGTTGTTAATTTTGTAAATCACACTAATTTTATGAGGCCTTTGTTCAGTGCCCTTTGGCCATCTGCTAGCAGCTGAGAAATTCTAGATTTATGAACTGATAATTGAGGATGAAACGTGGAACCTATTCTGAAGAGTGCCTGTTAAAAATTGCCTTTTTTTTTTTTGTGATGACACATGGTCCTTGTCTTTGTAATGTTTCCAGTAAAAGAACTATATTTCAAAGCAATGAATTGATGCCAAAGCAGAAGCAGTTAGCCTGTGTATTTTTTTTTTTTATCAGATTGCTCTTATTCTCAATTCAGGGATGAATGAAAAGATCTGTTTCAAAATGTTAGATAGATATCTTTCTGCAAGGACTTTTAAATCAGATAGAGGAATCCCAGGAACTGGTTCCCATAAGTTTGCAGCAGAAGCTGCTCCACCAGCTGAAGCTCATTTCCTCCCGTCCAGCTCTGCAGAAGACTGGTTGGATCCCAGGGCTTGTAACAGAGAGAAGCTGTTGTATTTTAAGTGAGACTGCAGAATGTGGAGACAAAACCAAGTGTGAGGGGTACAGGGAAAGGGAACCAGATCTCCCCCATCTGGACGGAGTCAACGTTTCTTTGCTGCAGTCTGTGTTGAGTGCTGCCCTCAACCTGCTCTTGCCCTATGGCAGGAGAGCCCCCCAGAAGAAGAGGACAGTGCTCCTGGTCCTTTCGGGCCAGTGGAGTCATCATGGGAGAGGGAGATGAGAAAGCCCCTCCTGATGGTTCAAATGAGCGAGGTGCAAGGTACATTGAAATCCAACAGTTCTCATACTTTTGTGAGTCTCAGGATAGGTTTATTCTATTTTTGTCATTATTTTTTAACACTAGCCCCTAGGGACAAGACTAGCTACACAGGAATCTCTGTATTCACGGTTTGAAAATTTTCAAGCCCTCTTGACTGAGAAAAAAACAACTGAAAATGTGATTTGAGTAAGAATTTTGCAGCTTATTTTGTGACTTTAAGAAACCAGAGTCAAACAAATTCTTTCTTAATTGAGGGCAAGGGCTTTAAACCAATGTTTAAAAATATTTTTGAGACTTGAATCAGGATCTTTAGGAATTTGAACTTAGCAATATTACTCCTTGCTACTTGTCCAACAAAGGGTTTAAGCAGATGCTCTCCTCTTCGAGTCACAGGAAGGGTGACTTCAGTGGAGCTGCTCATGAGCTGAAAATGAAACATTAGTCCAAGTGCTTTGTTGGATCTGGACCAAGTTAACCCATCTTGTAGAAGACTAAGCCATGACGTTAATCAGCCCAAAATTTGCTGTGTTGCTGATTGTGTGTGTCAGGCACCTATAGTTTGCTGGAGAGTTTTCTCTCAAACAGAAGAAATTCAGGGGCATTGTTGCCCTAAATTTGTTTTTTCCAAGTTGTTTTTACTTATTCCTTTCCTTGCTCTTTTTTGTTCCTGCAGTGTGTTTTTTCTTCTGCCTGTCATTTCTAATTTTGAGCAATTCCTGGATTACTGTGTCTGATACATCTTTAGCATAGGTGCTAAACATACATGCAACGAGGATCAGTGTTGCTGTATGATAGATGAAATCCCAAAATATTTTCTAAACTCAGTTTGGTTACTTAGTTTGCATTAAAGATGCAAATCTTTATCAACAGGTGATTTATTTGCATTACAGTAATTGCTTGCAGTGTTTAATGAGGGATCTGGGTGCTCTTGCTGAGGTTGTAGTTACAAGTGGTCAGAGAACCACTGCTGTGATTTGGTCTTGGTGAATCTCTTCATGTCCATGTTTCAGTGCCCACAGCATCACTCTCTACTTTAACATTTGCTTTTCTGGGTAGGGAAAGCATTTATTTTCAACTGCAAACTAATTTCTTTATGGAGTGTTCGTGTTGTTTCTCTTGTGTAGCCAGCCTGAAAGTCCTTCAGCAGTTAAGGTTGCTATGAAGTCTATCTTAAGAACATGTTCTTTGAGGACTTTGGGTGCTTGCCAGGAGCTAGGAAAGCATTTGAATTGCAACTCAATCTCTGTATTAATGAGTCTTCTCTGTGTTAATGCCTACAGATCCCTGGGAATATTACAAACCTTGGCAAGATTGCTGTGACCTCAGGTTTTATTTAGCATTGACAGTTTTAAGGACATTCATATTATTGATAAAAAGTAATTTGGGGACAGAAATACAGCTCCTTTTAGTCAAGTGGATTATTTTCAGTAAAGCACAACCAGCCTGTCTGCACAGGACCCGGGGGAAATCCCATTGCCCTGACCTGGGCAAACCTCTCTGAGATGCCAGACCCTTCCTTGGCTAGGGAGGTAACGTGATATTTCTGACTTTTCTTGGTTTCATTTAACCAGAACAGGGCCCCAGAGTAGAGAGTGTGAATGTCTTTATGAGCTCAGACATCATGGAGTCCACCAGGATCATTCACCAGCCTGGGGAGCTGAACTTGTTTTCTGTGCAGACACACCCTTGAGGTTCTGGAGCTCAGGCTCCATTCTGCAGCAAGCACAGAGGGACATCCAGAGAAGTTCAGTGGCCATGCAGTGTCTTTCCATGGTTCTTGCCTTCAGCACTACATTTTATGCATCCTTCCTTAGCTGAGCCTCCCCTGCCACCTCTTTCAGGCTGCCAGGTACAGAACATACCTGTAAGGAACAGGGTGATGAAGCACATCCTACCATTGCAGCTCCAAGTTTAGAAGTCTCCTGGCCACGACAGGGTTGGTGCAGTCATCTCAGAGCAGAGAGACTCTGCTCTCGTGGTCACCTGAGCAGTTCCACAGAGGTAGGTTGCTTCCCCCACAGGCACCACTATCACTTTCCTATTTTGTGGTCCACGCTGCAGTACAACAGGGCATGAAAACCATCAGAGGGTCAGCAGAGACCACAACACTTTTAGCAGCCTGAACGTGGCTGATGAAATAGCAGCGTAAATAAATAATAGATAATGTGTGCAGCAAGTCTGCCAGGAAACACCTGCAAGGTAAGGCCATCATTTAATAAATAATCATGTCTCTTCTCTGCCCACCATCTGAACAGACACAGCACTTGGAGTGTATTTGGTAGAAAGTGGCCTTTTGGGATGTTTTCTCATGCCATGCACCCATCCAAGAGGAGAGTTCAGCTTCTTTTTACTGCTGCCTCAGCCACTGCTTTGCTAACACAGCTCTGTTGAATATTTGGACAGTGAATACCTCTGCTGGAGTCTGGGCTTGTTGCATGAAGCCTTCAAACCTTTTCCATGGATACTTTTCTCTGGAGTCCAGCTTCACTTGGTGTTGTCCAGCCAGGTGTGGCCCATCTCATAGAATCATGGAATTGTTTAGGTTGGAATGACCTTTAAGATCATCAAGTCCAACTGTAAAGCAAATCTCAAGGTGAGCTGCGGACATGCTGAGAGTACAGGGTGCTCCAGGGGGTCAGAAGAGCAGAGTGGAGATGGTGAACACTACTCAGCTCTCCCTTCTTGTGAGAAGATCTGAGGCTAGAGACATCTTGCCTTCTTTCTCTGGCATTTGAGGGTAGACTGTTGGGTGCTAGAATAGAATCATAGACTCATCATGGTTGGAAAGGACCTCTAGGATCATCAAGTCCAACCATAATGGTGGTTGGATGGTCCTATGATGGATGGTCCATAATGTTGGTTGGATGGTCCTATGGGAAGAATCCAGCCCTTACTCTTTTAAGGTCAGTGAGCAGAAGTGTTTACATGCATCTACACCTGCAAAAGCCACATCTTTGGCTCTCACTCTCTGTCCACCATTTCTCCTTTCCTTTCCTTCATCAAGAAAACACAGCTTTTGTCATTTCCAAGAGGAACCTCTGAAATACTATATTGATCAGTGCTTTGGTCTTACAGATGCTGTTTGCTTACCAGTAGTAATTACTTAGAACCATAGAATGTTTGGGGTTAGAAAGGACCTTTAAAGCTCATCTGGTCCAACCCCCCTGCAGGGAGCAGGGACATCTGCAACTAGAGCAGGTTGCTCAGAGCCCCGGCCAACCTCACCTGCAATAGTTCCAGGGATGGGGCAGTGACCACCTCTCTGGGCAACCTGGGCCAGGGCCTCACCACCCTCAGCATCAAAAAATTCTTCCCTCTCTCTAGGCTGATTCTCTCCTTTTTAAGTTTCAAACCATCACCCCTTGTTTTGCCCCAACAGGCTTTGCTAAAAAGTCTGTCCCCATCTTCTTGCCGTGCCCCTTTAAGTCCTGAAAGGCCACCAGAAGGTCTCCCTGGAGAGGGGAGATCAGTGAAGATGTACCATCTGCTTTTAGTGAATGAGGAGCCTCTTAGGGGTCCACAACTGACCTGATTCCAGTCTCTGGGATTACAGGGCTGGTTTACTCTTCAAGCCAACTGAAGACAGCAGTGGCAATGACTGGAGACTTTGTGGCCAGACTGGGCTGTGTGACTGAGACCCTGGACCAGGACTTCAAAAATACAACTCGGTTCTTGAGTTAGTTGTTGTTTCTACAGCTTCCTGAGTTTGCTGCAGAAAAATGCTCCATGTTCAATCTCAGTTGTTTATTTTATGCATTACTCCGGGGCAGACAGAGTCTTTGGAGTGAGTTATGTGCAAGGCTCTGCCTAATGGGATCATGATCTCACTTACATGCTCCGGATGGCTGCTATAATATGATAAATAAAAACGTTGGTAATAACTAGCTGATTTCTGCCAGCAAATAAGTACTTACATGCCTGGCTATTAGAGTTTGCAGCTGCTCCATTTCACCTGTCAGTGTCAGGGATCACTTAGGAAAATTTACACCTAAATGTTCATTTTAGGCAGTGATGAAGAAGAAGAATGGTTGTAATCGTGGTCTGAGGAAACCCGGAGAGCTGGGCTGGGGAGCAGCAGTAATTAGCCCATTACCAGTGGAGCTATCTGGCTGTGGAAGGGTTGTCCTCATGGAAATAGGGAGGGAAATCATCTGAGTGTTGGTTTAATAGGTTGGGAGGTTATTTGGATTCTCTCCTACGAGAAAGTTGCTTGTCTGCAGCTTGTTGTTTGGGGGTTTTTTTAATTATTTAAAATAATTATATTCAGTGGGAAATGATGTTGTTGGAATGCAAGGTAAGTGCTGATTTTAAAATTCAGGTTGAGTGGAAATGAAGCTGTGGTTGTATTCATCAGTCGGTAAGTGCTGAGCAATATGAATAAACAATGAAGAAATAAATAGAATTTCAGTGTACCATCAATTCTAATAATCTAATTTCTATAAAATACCCTCCACGCAGGAGTTGATTTAGTTGCTCTTGTTTTCTGCAGGCACATTACTGCACACAAAGGACCCGTTGCTATTTTTCCCTTCAAATACATGCACAGTTCTTTTTCTCTAGATTTATTTCTGACTTGCTGTTTAGCAAAGCTTTATCCTTCTGTCCTGGGATCTTTACAGGGTTCATCAGGTCTCTCAGGGGTGTTTAGTTGTGTAGTTTATCTTGCCCTTATTTATAATGATAATAATTATCCCTATTAAGGTCTCATGGGTATTTTGTTTTAAATCCTTGCTCTCAGCATCCAAAGGTAAACCCAATTTTAAAACATAACATTTGTTCCATAAGAACTCAAAGGAATAAAAAAGTTTTATTGCCACGTGTTAAATTGTGACCCTTGTGATGGTAAGAATCAGTAGCATAAACTTTATCCTTTATAAAATAAGCACATTAAAATAGGATTGCTAAATCATAATGGGGGATTTCAAAAATATTTGCAAGTGTGCTTATTTGTATCATGAGTCTTATTTTGTCACTTGTGTTTAAACAATACAGCCACCACTGTCAAAAGGATCTTCTGTGAGGTTCATCTGTATGAATAAGCAAATCCTGTGTATTTTGAGTATAAATAATCTGCAATATGCAACAACTCTTTAAGGTAAAAGTCAGGGTTCTTCTGAGTGGATTGAGGTTTTTTGTGTTCGAGAACCTCATTAATTTTTATTAAATAGTTTAGGTTAACTGATAGTTACTTTTAAACTCACAAAGCTTTATAATTAGGGGGGATCATCTCTTTGTACCTTAAGCATTCATTAATATTAAATACCACTCATAGCCATCCTCACTGAGGGTTTTTTCCCTTCTGGCATTTCCAAGCGTAGTGGTGCAGAAGAAACCTTAGTTTCAACACAGTTGGGAAGAAAACTGTATTTTTATATGTTTGTCTTGTGAAATCATTATTTCATTTCCTACCTGTACTTAACAGCAATACCAGATTGTTCATGCAATGTATTCGAGTTAGCTGATGTAAAAATTGATACTTAGGTCAATTTAAACCTTTTTTTTCCACTGGGGAGACACAGAGAGCTGCTGAAGTTCGTGGTCTGAGTGTCCTCTCTGGAATCATGTGGCAGGTAGTGGCTTACATGACTCTGCTGCAGCTGTTTGGAGGAATATTTTCCCTTCCTTCACAGCCAGTAGCCCACCAGCTCAAGTTCCTTGAATTGCCTTTCTCAAGATCAGTAGAGATCTTGGCCAATGAAGGGGGTTATCCCAACTCATGAGCTAGTTGAAAACCTACACGTGTTTCTCTTGCACAAGGACTCTCTACAATCTTAGTGAGACTGGTGGTGGTCTGTAAGTGAACCATTGCAATTAGTTATTCCTGCAAATTGGTCTCTAAAGGAACTGTGACTTGTGGGTGGCAGCTACCGTTGCCTCCAAAGCTAGGTCAACGTGGGTGGAAGAATTTTGAGCTCCTCTGAAATTGTTTATGCAGGTCTTCTGAGACTTGCGCTGACAGGAGGGTGCTGGGAAGCTTGAACAGTTGGTCTGCTCTCCATTGATGCGTGGCATCTCTGGCAGCTGAGAGCCCTTTTGAGGAGTTGCACTTCTGCCATGAGGACACATGACATCTACTTCTAGTTCCCCCTTGGACTGGGAATTTGTTTGAAAGAAGTCAAGGATGGGACGTGGAAGTGCCTGTACACCAGCACCAGATTTGGGGTGTCTGTTGGTGTACTGTGAAATAAATGCTGAGGTTCTTGTCTTGTAGTAACACCTTCAGGGTGGTAATCTATGGGGTCTTGTCTGCCTCAGTTGTCAATCTGATGGGCTTCAAGGTCCCCCAAGCTTCTCTTCTGCATCTTGTCTGCTTGTTGTTAAAGACCATCTGGAGGCCAGTACAAGCAGAGGAGGTCTCCCTTGAAGCTGTTGTTTAAGGAGAAAGTCTTGACTCAGAACGTATGGAGATAAGTCTATCATGCCAGATCTGGGGTGGACATTAGAGGCTGAGAGAGAAAAGAAATTTGAAGGAAATCAACTGGCATTTGCCAGCCATCCACAGGCCCAGCTTCTGCCTCTATCTGTTCCTTGCAAGCTTCTGTATTTTTTCTGTTTTCTTATTGAATATATGCACAGGTAAAAAGGAAAGGAAGGAAAAGGTGCAAAGAAGAAATGTCCATCAGCCACAGGAGAAAATAATTCATGTCATATAAGTGTGCCAGATCTAAAGGACCTCAACAACCTCTACTCCTTCCACTGTGCATTCAGACTAAATCACTTGAAATTACATTTTCTCTCTAGGTTTTTGTATCAGCCCATTTCTGCAGCATCTCAAGGATTTGAAACTCTCTAGCCATGACAAAAGCTGAAGAGCAGCTCAGAGCTGACCCACTTCTTAGTTCTGTGTGGTCAATTCATTTAGAATTCCAGTTTTTCTGGTGCTCAGAGAAAGGGACTTGGGGGAACCTTTTTAGTGGTGTGTGTCTTAACACCGCTGAATCTGTCAGCTGCTTTGGAGCTTCTCCAGAATATTCCTCCAACTTACCCTGCAGCTTTAAAACTTCCAAGTGTTGATTTGGAAGGATGAGATCTATCTGAAATCAAAGTTGTGATGTATCCATCTTCTCTCTCCAAGCTCAGACCTGGAGCGTGCTGTGAAACAGGCACACAGCATGTGGGAGACTGCACATCTACTCATGCAGGGATTTAAAGCACTGTGGAATTCATTCCTTCCATGTAAATAGCTCATTCTGAAACCACAGTTTCATTGTCCTGGATTTTTATTTTTTTTTAAATATGTAAACTTCCACCAATGAGAAGGAGCAGTTGCCAGAGCTGTAGGAGCTGTTGGTAGCTCTGCGGCTGAACCGGGGGACAGTGGATATGTGGGTGTGAGAGTTTTGTTCCCTGCGTGGCTCAACTTTATCCCAGTTGAAAATTCCCTTGTTCTCCTGGAGGATGAAATGTGGCCAGTGAGGTGCTGCAAGGTGTGCTGGGTTTCCACAGCATCTCTGAGCCACAGCTCCACACTGAGTGTGGGAGCTGGAGTAGGGTGGAAAAAAAAAACACCAGGACAGGTCTTGGCCTATGGAACCTCAGTTTGGCATCTCCTGCTCCTTTCCTTGTGGGAGCTGAGTTAAAGCAACTGCTCTGCCCGTGTTAAAATGCTACGGGTAGCTCTGCTGACAAGCTGGTTTAATGATCGAAAGGAAATTAAGACAAAATTCCCTTATCCTTCCCACGCATGCTGTATGTTCATGTGTTGGGGAAGCGCTGCTCCTGGCTGGGTACATCAGCCTCCAGTGAGCCCATTATTCTGCTCTAGGTTTTGTGACAGCAGCTGAAAATGAGAGTGCTTGAAGCTAAAGGTGCATGTCAGGTGTATTAACTCTAACAGAAGTAAGAGCCCAGGTTAACTTGAGCATGATTATGGCTAGTTAGGGAAGTGCTCAATTTAATTTACAGACACCTCTCTCCTCTTGGGCTCTGCCAGCGCTTCTGATTTAAATGAGGTATCATCTGAAGATAAAGCTCTCACAAGTAGCACAGCTCTGCTGTGATGCTGTGGTGGCTGCAGGGAGCTCAATGGGAAGCAACTGTGACAAGTGAAGGTGGTGTTAAGTCAGGAATGGTCCAGAGATGTGTCTTGTTGGGGTTGGGTTCTTCCTCTGCTGTCATCTCCTGTCTCCAGATGCCATCCTCACCTACCAGCACTGGAGAGGGAGATCTCAGCCCCTCTGAAGGCAAGGGGAGGTTTGGCCCTGGTGTTAGTGGAACAAGGGGTTTTGTGCAGCGTCTCTGATTGAAGCTCTGTTCACAGACATGTCCATGGCAGAGCTCGGGTACTTCACCAGGACCACCAGCATGGTCTCTGTCTCCAGTCCTGGATAACTGCCTTGAACAGTTGATGGTTTTGACTGGTGTAGCCAGGTAGTCTCCTGTCCTTGTTTAAAGACTTTCAGGATTTAGAGCAAGTGCTGGCCAAAAGCACGTGGCTCCTTGGCCATAGTGGAATCCTTTTATTGGGAGAAATATTGCCAGTGGCATCAGCACTGCAGCCCCTTTGGAAAACAGCTTCTTAGTGACACAAAAAGATGGGACAACAGAGACACCCTACTGCAAAGACCTTCAACAACAATAGCTTTTCATTCACACAAATTCTTCACTTGCACGTAAAAGGGGGTTATGAAAACAGAATTTCATAGACATGGTTGTTATTTATAAGGACCTTTGGTAGATGCATACTTTCTGTTCAGCCTAAACCATGCTTGCCTTCCTCTGGTGTGTTTAAGCTTAGGAGTTGAGAATTGTCTAGCAAAGCCTCTTTTTGCACAGTTTTTGAAGTCTCCAGCAACTTGTCTTGACAGGATTAGAACCCTTACTTACGGTTCAGAAGGAAGAATGAGGCCAGAATATTGAGTGCTACATTTCCGTGGCCTTTCAGCCTCCACCTGGGCTTCTGGCAACAAAAAATGGGACAAGATCCTTGTTACCTTACTCCCAGGGCAGTGGTTCACACGGGAGCAAAGGAGCGGGAGATGCTAAAGGCAACCTCGGTGCCGTGTCCATGTGAGCTGCGAGAGAGGAGACCCGAGCCGAGGGTTTGCAGCATGGTGCTGCTGGAATTGGGAGGAGACAGTGCAAACCCAACCAGGGGTGCCATACTTTGCAGCAGGTCAGGGCTTCACGTTCCTGCACCATTTGTTTGGCTGCAGAAGGACAGTGCAGGGACAGGAGGTGGCCTGGGTGCTGTGGGCAGTGTTGGGGCTCTTGGGGGTTTGATGGAGGGCGAGCAGCCCACACATACGATCGCTTTTGCAATCTTGAGTCCTTTACAGCTCTTGGAGAGCACAATGAAGCTATTATGTCAGCTTCCTATTAGAACATATGTTACTGATTTAAATAACATCCAGGCTTTGAAAGTTTTTGCTTCTGATGTCAGGATTATCTGTACAACCAAACCATTGTCTGCTGACATGTGGACCGGATCATTGCGATCACAGCGTGGCTTGATAAATTCAACTTCGTTTCTGGACATCAGAGACAAGATACTTTTTTTTTTTTTCCCTTTATAAGTCAATAGTTTGGTCATTCTTGCTTGTATTTGTTTTCAGAGCAACCTTTAAAAAGAAATAATATCCCCAGCAACAGCTATTTTAGATGTATTGCTACTGAAGATGTATTCGGCAGGCACACGTGTGCTTTGAGATACTGTTCACAAGTTCAGTGGATTTAGTGTTTTATTTCTAGGTGAATGATTTGGAGCCAGCTTCCAAAAGAAACAATGGTTTTCAAGCTGATTAATGTGTTCAGGGTTGTGCTGTTTTAAGTGTTTACTGGGTAGCTTGAGCTTGGTGGAGCTATTCAAGATTTATTGTGGTGAAACCAAGATTTGGCTCTCTAGGTCTGGTCTCTGTCCAGTAAAATTTTGGCTGGAGCGAATCAATCCCTGAAGAACAAGGATGTTGGATTAATGGAGGAGCACATTATTTCTCAAACTTGTTATTAGGTGTTGTAAGCCAAGCTGTTCCTTGCCCCTGTGCTCTCTCTTCAGTCTGGGGGAGTGATGACAAGATGGGAGCATCAGATTTCATGGGAAAAAGTCCTAAATGGTCGTGCACAAGTGGGGAGAGTTGCCAAGACCCTCACAGGAACACAGGGCTGTTTGGTGAGTTCCCATCCCTGCAAGCAGGAGCTGGACATAGTTGGAACCCTCAAACCTTTCCATTTATTAATATAATCTTTAACAAATCAATTATAAATGCATGTTTGTGGGTTCTGGGTGAAGCTGGGGGAGCCTGTGTTGGTTTCGTGGCACTTCTGGGTACTACAGCCTGACCTGGGATTCAGTGCGTGTTCTGCCAGCCCTGAACAGTGTGTGCAGTGATTCCTCTGGAGGACACTGCTTTGGCAGCCTCAGAGCCTCTAATCCTCTGTTTATCACAACCAAAGACATGACGTGTGCCTTCCCACCCTGTGCTCTGTCTCTCTGCTTCAAACCTGACCTGCATGAACCGTAGCAGAAGCAATCAGGACCTGTAATTGCTTTGCCTATTAATTCCTTGCCTCTTTTTTTGCCTGGCTTACACGTCACTCGGGTCAGAACACTTGTCCACTGGAACTGAATTATCCCTTGTGTTTATTCCTGGGAGCTCGTTTACAGCATCCTCTGGTTCCATCTCTGTGCTCCGTGTTGTTTGCACATCATCTTGCGCTGCGTCATCCACCCGACTGCCACCAGCTTTGCACAATGTCTCATCCTTTTCCTCTAGCAGCTGTCAAACCTCTCACTCATATTCTCTACCCTATTTTTGGAATAGATGCTGTTGTTTTCTACACGTTTATATCATGCCCAGTGCAGGAGGGTTCTGGGCTCTGAATGCGTCTCGTTAATTTTAGTCTTGATTATTTTTGGAAGGGGTGTTTTGTTACACCGGGTCTATAATTATCATGGATTTTCTCTCTTACTACCCTGGTAAATTCTTACCAAGAGTTTATTATTGCATTAAAATCATTTACCCCGGTTAATTCTCATCAGAGTGCAGATTGCCCTTAATGCCATTTCTTGTTAAAAAGTCCCTGGCTGCATGTCCCTGGTCTGGGCTGCTCTGACCTTCAGCACTCAAGGTAAGTGGAAACTCTCCTGTGAGGCTCCACACACAGCTCCAGGCTCTGCTCCCCCCTCCCGGGTGGACCTGCCAGATGCATGGAGCTGCTCCCTGAGGAGACACTCCCAGCTCCTGCAAGCCCTGAAGCTCTCTTCTCACCAGCCAGAACATTTCAGGAGTATTTTCAGACAGGCAGGTGCACGGGGTCGCTGGGAGCAGCTCCAGAGCCGTGCTCTCAGGGGCAATTAGCTGGGTACTCATTACTGAGGGAGTTTGCTCTGCTGCTGCAGCGTGATTCACACAGCTTCCAGAAGATTAGGCTGTTAGTTACCAAGTGAGATATTTGCAGATGTGCTTTGCTGTGATAACATCTCTGACTGGAGAGGACTCATTACGGACGCGGGAGTGAAGATCTGCAGGGCCATGATGTGGCTGCCTGGCCCAGCTGCCAGCACGGCCCGGGCCAGCGAGGGGACCTTTGCTCCTGGCTTCAACCCTCAGGGAAGTTCTGCCACTGGGGCTGGGTGGAAGAGAATGTCCTTTTGGCTCTTCTCCTCACTGCTGCCTGTCTACGGTTGCTGGAGTGGGTGTGAAGACCCCTTGGCTGGAGTGAGGTGAAGAGCCCTTGGCTGGCTGGCTGCCTTGCCTCAAATAGAGATCAAGAGTGGGCCAAGTGATACCAAACAGTGCAACCAAGTTCCTGCTTTCTTAGTATCTTGTTCCATGGGTTAAGGCTGAGCTTGGGACAGCCAACTTAAGCCTAGTAAGAAACCAGTTCCCATTAGCTTCCATGTTTCTTTAGCTGAGAATTCCTAGTGTTGTGTGGGACTTAGCAGAGATCTTGTGCTGGGCTTAGCCATAGCCAGCTCTGGAACTGAAAGCTGTAACACAGGGAAATATTGTTCGAGAGAGTCCAGAGAGGTCACATAGATGGTCAGGGGGCTGGAACATCTCTTCTGCAAGGCCAGGCTGAGAGAGTTGGGGTTGTTCAGCCTGGAGAAGAGAAGGCTCCAGGGAGACCTCGCTGTGGCCTTCCAGTATCTGAAGGGGCTACAAGAAAGCTGGAGAGGGACTTTTTACAAGGACTTGTAGTGATAGGACAAAGGGTAATGGCTTCAAACTTGAGGAGGGGAGATTTAGATTAGAAATTAGGAAGAAGGTTTTCACTGTGAGGGTGGTGAGACACTGGCACAGGTTGCCCAGGGAAGCTGTGGATGCCCCAACACTGAAGGTGTTCAAGGCCAGGTTGGATGGGGCTTGGAGCAACCTGGTCTAGTGGGAGGTGTCCCTGCCATGGCAGAGGGGTTGGAACTAGATGATCTTTAAGGTCTCTTCCAACTCAAACCATTCTATGATTGTATGAAATACGATTTAGCTCTGGGACCCTTTGACCTCTGTGCGGGAGCAGGGGACTGTTTCAGTGATACAAAAATGAGAGTGACCACATTTCTTTGCCTGTTTTCAGTGGTTTACAGAAATTACAGCAAAATTAGCCTGAAATTTGCAAAACTCACCAGTGCTGGAAGCAGATCGTGAAATGAGCAGTGTAGTTCCTTCACATGCCTCTTAATGCCATATTTGTGTTTATGGGTGGGTTGGCCGTGGTGGATGGTAGGTTCTGGTTTTGTAATTGAATTTAATTTCTTCCTTATTATAGGCACGCAGCTTGCAAATCTAATAATAAATTCCTGTAAATATTAGTTTGGGAGGCATCTGTTCCTTAAGGAAGCCTTAGAACCAGTGGGGGGTTTTATTTATAAAATATGCACAATGTAAATAGTCCCTGGAAGAGCTTCTGCAAGGCTGGAGATGTGAGGACAATCAGGGACACTGAAGTTCTTCAGGGCAGGCAAATCTGAATGAATTCCTGGAAAGAAATGTGACAAAAATCCATCTTTTTAGGGACTTACCTGCTCCCAGGTACAGTGCCACAATGGCAAGTGTTCCCCATTGCCCTGAGAGCAAAGGGACAATGTCAAATAAGTTTGCAACAAGGTCCTGTGTATGGAGCTACCTTTATTCCAAGATCACTACAGACCCCATGACCTTATTCTTTCTTCTTCTGCCATTTTCCCTAAACAGTGCATTGAGGTATATATTATTTATTACAATGTATATTTAAAAATGGGTACTATCAAAGATAGCTAATCCATAATTTTGAAGTCCAAGAACCTCTATTTAAGAACGTTTTAGCTGTTTGGATGTGGTCCTGGGCAACTGGTCCTGTTTGAGCGGGGGGTTGGACAAGATGATCACTATGGGTCCCTTCCAACCTCAACCATTGCTACCTCCTCTGGGAGACTGTCTTTGTATTTAGTTCCCCACTGTTTTGTTCTTTATTACTTAGCTAGTCTGATGCTACAGCCACAGTAGAGAATTCTGAGTTTTTGGTCTGTTTGGGATTTGATAAAATGTTGCATTTTGCTTGTGTTTGAGTCGTGGCTTTATGCAGGTTCACGTTAGCAAAGNCTTTCGTAGTATCTTGTTCCATGGGTTAATGCTGAGCTTGGGACAGCCAACTTAAGCCTAGTAAGAAACCAGTTCCCATTAGCTTCCATGTTTCTTTAGCTGAGAATTCCTAGTGTTGTGTGGGACTTAGCAGAGATCTTGTGCTGGGCTTAGCCATAGCCAGCTCTGGAACTGAAAGCTGTAACACAGGGAAATATTGTTCGAGAGAGTCCAGAGAGGTCACATAGATGGTCAGGGGGCTGGAACATCTCTTCTGCAAGGCCAGGCTGAGAGAGTTGGGGTTGTTCAGCCTGGAGAAGAGAAGGCTCCAGGGAGACCTCGCTGTGGCCTTCCAGTATCTGAAGGGGCTACAAGAAAGCTGGAGAGGGACTTTTTACAAGGACTTGTAGTGATAGGACAAAGGGTAATGGCTTCAAACTTGAGGAGGGGAGATTTAGATTAGAAATTAGGAAGAAGGTTTTCACTGTGAGGGTGGTGAGACACTGGCACAGGTTGCCCAGGGAAGCTGGGGATGCCCCAACACTGGAGGTGTTCAAGGCCAGGTTGGATGGGGCTTGGAGCAACCTGGTCTAGTGGGAGGTGTCCCTGCCATGGCAGAGGGGTTGGAACTAGATGATCTTTAAGGTCTCTTCCAACTCAAACCATTCTATGATTGTATGAAATACGATTTAGCTCTGGGACCCTTTGACCTCTGTGCGGGAGCAGGGGACTGTTTCAGTGATACAAAAATGAGAGTGACCACATTTCTTTGCCTGTTTTCAGTGGTTTACAGAAATTACAGCAAAATTAGCCTGAAATTTGCAAAACTCACCAGTGCTGGAAGCAGATCGTGAAATGAGCAGTGTAGTTCCTTCACATGCCTCTTAATGCCATATTTGTGTTTATGGGTGGGTTGGCCGTGGTGGATGGTAGGTTCTGGTTTTGTAATTGAATTTAATTTCTTCCTTATTATAGGCACGCAGCTTGCAAATCTAATAATAAATTCCTGTAAATATTAGTTTGGGAGGCATCTGTTCCTTAAGGAAGCCTTAGAACCAGTGGGGGGTTTTATTTATAAAATATGCACAATGTAAATAGTCCCTGGAAGAGCTTCTGCAAGGCTGGAGATGTGAGGACAATCAGGGACACTGAAGTTCTTCAGGGCAGGCAAATCTGAATGAATTCCTGGAAAGAAATGTGACAAAAATCCATCTTTTTAGGGACTTACCTGCTCCCAGGTACAGTGCCACAATGGCAAGTGTTCCCCATTGCCCTGAGAGCAAAGGGACAATGTCAAATAAGTTTGCAACAAGGTCCTGTGTATGGAGCTACCTTTATTCCAAGATCACTACAGACCCCATGACCTTATTCTTTCTTCTTCTGCCATTTTCCCTAAACAGTGCATTGAGGTATATATTATTTATTACAATGTATATTTAAAAATGGGTACTATCAAAGATAGCTAATCCATAATTTTGAAGTCCAAGAACCTCTATTTAAGAACGTTTTAGCTGTTTGGATGTGGTCCTGGGCAACTGGTCCTGTTTGAGCGTGGGGATTGGACAAGATGATCACTATGGGTCCCTTCCAACCTCAACCATTGCTACCTCCTCTGGGAGACTGTCTTTGTATTTAGTTCCCCACTGTTTTGTTCTTTATTACTTAGCTAGTCTGATGCTACAGCCACAGTAGAGAATTCTGAGTTTTTGGTCTCTTTGGGATTTGATAAAATGTTGCATTTTGCTTGTGTTTGAGTCGTGGCTTTATGCAGGTTCACGTTAGCAAAGATGGAAGATGACTAAGCCCATGGGTTGGTTTGATTTGCTTGTCTGGGCTAGGACCAGAGAGTTTGGAATTAATAGAAATGATCCCTTATTTATATTTTGCTAGACCTAAAGGGTGGGAAAATAGGGTGGAAAGGATTATCATTTTCTGCTGGTTCAAAAAAAATTGCTTGGCAAGAGTGCTGTTCCTTTCAACTGCAGAATCAGGAGAAAGGTAACTCCATAAAGGGGACAGAGATGAGTGTGCAGTCTCTTTGGGTATGTTAATGTGGGTTCTGTGTGTAGAGTAAGTGATGCCAGTAAGCAAACTGAATTCTCAGCAATTACCTGCAATTTATGACAGAGTTACCATGAGGTAGCTCTTGGAAGAATCTTCATCAAACTGAACTGGGGTGATGTGTTGTCATACAAGAATAAAGATGTCTGTGAGAGGTAGAGAGGAGGAGAATTTTATTCTCTGCCTTTGAAGGTGAACATTTTTAATGACACTTCTTGTGAACAACATGAGATTTTAGGAGGTAGCAGCGGCCTAACCTTAGGGAAAAGAAAGCAAGTCTTGAGTTCCTTCATCCATTCAAACAGAGCTTGAATTGTTTCTTTCACAAGGGATCTTGGAACCACATTGTCTCATCTCCATGTCCTGTGGATGGCTTGCTGTGGGCTCTCAGATTTAGATGGGATCTCTTCCTGCAGCTCTCTAAAAGTAAGTGTAGATGTGTCCTGTCAAGACAGTTTCAAATCTGTATTCAATTGATGCTTTTTACTTGTCTTCCTGCTCTTCTCACCCGTTGTTTTTCTAAAGGACTTTGGTTGGATGCCTTGAATGACAAGTGTTAGTTTAAAAGATGCTACAGTGCCTTTTTTCAATGAGGTGTAACATTCAGGTCTGATCCTGAAGATGCTTGACACAGCACAGTGTCGGTTGCCATATTAGCCATAGTTATTTAAGGCAGCAGCAGCCACCCTTGGAAAATGTTCACTTCCACTCTTAATTTCATGCTGTGCCATGTAATATTGCAAATATTACATTTTGCAAAGCTTGAGTCTTACAAGGTTTACATATTCTGACATATTTCTTCTGTTTCCTTCTGCTGAGGAACTCTACATAGCCTATAACAGTATCTCTGACCTGAGCCAGCTGACCTGGTTGGATCACCTTGAGGTTTTGGACCTGGAAGGGAACAGTGTGGAGGACATCAGCCAGATGCAGTACCTGGGGCTCAGTGGCAAGCTGAGGTGCCTGACAGTGGAGGGCAACCCTATCTGCCTGAAGCCCAGCGCAGAATCTGCAGAGGTGAGGACCTGGTTTGCACACGTCGTGTTCATTTTTGGCAGTGCTTTTGTAGCTTGTGTTAGACATGAGAAACATTTTTCTGCACCTTCCCGTTGTATCACTGTGAGTGGTGACAGGGGGTGCATTCCCCAGCTTTCCTTTCTGTCAATATTCTCCTCCCGTGGGTGTTGTCTCCAAGAGGAGCACAAATGGAATACGGGGAGTGCTGGGGAAGACTCAGGCCCGTTCCCTAGCAATGTGCTCCTTACCTGTGAGAGTGGGATTCAACTGGAAAGGAGCTGTTCTGATCCATGCAGCTGTTCTGTCCTCTCCCAGCGTGCAGGGCAAGCAGGCATCATCTTAAAGGAGTGAGGAGAGCACAGCCCCCAGCTGTGTGACAGACTCTGCCAGCCTGTGGGGATCTTGCAACTGATTATAAAGTAGCCAATATTTTTCTTACAAGATGTTCCAATTGCAATGTCTCAGTTAGATCCCTGTCTTTGGGCTTTTGCATTTCTTTTGGACGTTCTCTGCTCACAGAGCAAGTGCTCCAGGACCACCATGCTGAAAAGTTGAACCCTTAGAAAAATGATGCTTGAGATAAGTAGGAAAAGTTCTGTTGTAGGAACTGCTTGTTGTCCTTCCCCCTGAAAGCTTGACATCAAATGACCAAAAAGACCTTCAGCAAAAGCTGAAGATACGAAATAGAGGGATTCATCTCTTATGTACTGAAATGATTAAATCATTTCTTGTGGAGCTGTTTTGTTGAGGGCATAAAATCATAGGATGGTTTGGGTTGGAAGGGACCTTGAAGATCATCTAGTTCCAACCCCCCTGCCATGGCAGGGACACCTCCCTCTAGACCAGGTTGCTCTAAGCCCCATCCAACCTGGCCTTGAACACATCCATTAATGGAGCATCCTTTGTGTCACATGAGATCCTCTGTGTCACAAAGAGGAAAACACAGTGATACATGATCTGCTTTGGCTTTTGAGGCACTCAACAAGACAAGTAAGTGAGATCTACTTCTATGTGAACAGTCTCAGAGCTCTTTCATTTTCCCCAGTGTCAAAAAAACCCCTTGCTGGGATGTAAAAACCAGCATCTTGGCATGCACTGGAAAGGTAACTGGAGGAAAACCAGAGTTTTTAAAACTTCATCAAATAAGACTGTGTGGTCTGTTAGGTCATTGTGGTGACATAATGTCTGAAGTATAGCATCAGATGGCAGCTTACATCATCCAGGCCTCGCAGAGGTCACAGCCCTACGTACACAGCACTTGGCAAGGCTGGGGCCATCCCCAATGACACAGTAAATAGCTGATGGTGCAGGGGTTGGAAAGCAGCTGAAGAGCTGACCCCACATGCCATGTCCCATCGCTCTGCTGTGTGTTTCAAAGTCAGCATGCCCGTGCCATTAATTTGCATAAAAGGTTGGGTTTGATATTTCTCCTGGATTTAGACTTGAAAACTGAGGTGCTGTCACTAGAACTCACTCATCCAGTAGATAGGCATGTGTTATAAATCTTTGCACTTTCTGGATCCATGAGTTATTAGCGTTTTGCAGGTGTAGTTGTTGGCTTGATCATGTCCCTCAGCAAAAGGAGCTGCAGAAGGTAGTGCTTTAGCTGTCACGGTTTGCCTCTTTGGAAGCCAAGAGAAGACATTGTACACTTGCTGTTACTGGTAGGAGTAAACTTCAGAGACCACACTTGTAACTGTAACCAAAATGACTTCCCCGTTGACACTTCTTCCTTGCAGAAGATGCAATCATGAGAGGAGAAAGCACATTCCTGCAGTGATAAAGCACTGCCTGCTTCTGATGGACAAAGCATGTCTCTCACGGAGACAGATACAACCCCTGGCACTTCCTTATCACAGCTTCCTACCATGAAAATGGTGCAGTACCTCCTGACAGTCTGTTCCTACTGCCGTGTCATTCCTGCTCAATCACAGTGATGGGTTTGGAGGATATAGTTTTCACTTGGCATCTTCAGGCCTTTTAAGGACTCGTCATGGAGAAATGTCAGAGTGGTTTGTTTAGCTGAGAAATCAGTCCTTGGGGTGCTTCTGTCTGTTGTCTCTCCTAAGGGGAGTTGAAAGAGGGGTGGTAGGTGGTGGTGTGCCCTGCTGCTCTTCTCCACAGAACAGCCATCTCTGCTCCTGAGTACTTCCATTCAGATGCCAGCCTGAATTTGTTGAGGGACTCTGTTCTGTAACAGAGGCAGGCTGTAAGTTCACTGTAGTCTCCCACCCCATCTCCGTGTTGGGAAGCTGCTCAGCCCTCAAATGGTCACAAAGCTGGTCCTGCCCTCAACTGCTGAGAGCTTCTGCATGAGCTTTGTTGCTTTCTTGGTTTCAGCTGATGTCTGCATTTCTTCAAGGTACAGAAAAGCCACCTGAAACACCAAAAAGAATTGATGTGGGCTTACTTTGGTGAGCCCTAGATTAATTCCTCAAGCTCCTTCTTGTAGTAAGGCCGTTGCTACAGCTCTGTAAAAGCTGCTCTCCTATTTGTTTAATCTACAGAATGGTCCAGCTAAATTTACTGCTCATTCTTCAGACGGCCTGTTTGCTCTCTGTAATTTGATTTTCTGATGAGCTCATCTTCCCCTGTTATCTAAACCAAGAGCAAGAACCTGATGATAAATTCTGCAGCCTCTGTTGCAGTAATGTAACATGAGTGTAACGTGATGCTTCTCTCCAACGGGACATGGCTGGAAATTGGCTGGAGCCCAGGAACTGCTCAGAGCCCATGTGGGACTGGGTAGCATGGTGATTGGTTGACTCATTTTCTAAATTAAGATTAAAGGCTTAGTTAGAGAAATTTAGTGCCTGCCTCTTAACGACAACAACCAGCACAGGCTTCATTTGGCGAGTTCCCTGTGCCAGCCCCGGAGCTGCTCAGTGTGGAGGGAGGAGCACACAGCCAGCCAGGTCCCACAGGGACAGTTCTCTTTGTGACAGCTCCCTGTTGGATGAGGACATGGCTTTGTGGGCTTCTCTGATATTGTAGAGTCTTGAGAAGCAGAACATTCTGGGGGTGTTGATTGACAGCCAGCTGAACATGAGCCAGCCTGTGCCCAGGTGGCCAAGAAGGCCAATGGCATCCTGGCTTGTGTCAGCACTAGTGTGGCCAGCAGGACCAGGGAGGTGATTTTACCCCTGTACTCAGCACAGGTGAGGCCACAGCTGGGGTACTGGGGTCAGTTTTGGGCCCTTCCCTCCAAGAAGGACATTGAGGCACTAGAGTGTGTCCAAAGAAGGGTAACGAAGCTGGGGAAGGGTCTAGAGCACAAGTGTAGTGAGGAGCAGCTGAGGGACCTGTGGGTGTTGAGCCTGGAGAAAAGGAGGCTCAGGAGAGACCTTCTGTCTCTTTACAACTCCCTGAAAGGAGTTGTAGAGAGGTGGGGATCAGTCTGTTCAACCAAGTAACAAGTGATAGGACAAGAGGTGATGGCTTCAAGTTGCACCAGGAGAAGTTTAGCTTGGATATTAGGAAGAATTTCTTTACTGAAAGGGTTCTCAGGCACTGGAACGAGTTGCCCAGGGCAGTGGTGGAGTCCCCATCCCTGAAGGGGTTTCAAAGGTACATAGACATAGTGCTTGGGGATCTGGTTTAGTCAAGGGCTTGTCAGTGTGAGGTTAATGATTGGACTTGATGATCTTCAAGGTCTTTTCCAATCTAGGAAATTCTGTGATTCATCTGTATGAAGCAATTGCTTGGTAGGTAGCTGTCCATCCATGTTCTGCCACTAGCAGTGCACTCTTGCTCATACATTCTGTAAGTGGAAGAGCCCATCATCTCCATTTGCTGCCTCCTGTAGTCTATTTTAACAAAAGTCACCAATGGGTGAACAGTAGAGGAGCCTTTGAGCAGGAGGCTGCTGCTTGCACTGCTCAGGACACGCTTATGATCAATTTGAGTAGAAATGGTGAGGAGAAAGCACAGTGCAAGGGAGCTCCTGCCTGTGTGTATTGCTGTGGAATGAGGTGGATAGGGTTGCCTTGCAGAAGGTGTTTCAAGTGACATGGCAGTCAGGAACTGAACACTGCTGTGCTGCTGGTGGAAGTCCACAGTCTGTTAAATAAACTGTTCAAGTGACCACTTCCTCAATTTCCCCAGGATCCAGATTATAACTACAGAGCTGAAGTAAAAAAACTCATTCCCCACTTGGAGTATTTGGATGACATACCAGCAAGCCAGACTGCTGTCCTTCCTGCCAAGAACATGCCTGAGGATTGGTTAATCATCAAGGAATCCATCAAGGAAGGTGGTTTAGCTGGAGACATTTCATGGTTAGGTATGTCAGGTTTCCCATCGGGGCTCATTTTTCAGGTGGGATGTGAAGAAGAAAGATGAAGAGCAAGCTGGCCTCTTCAAAGCTAACATTTAATTATAGCAAAGGGACAAAGGACGTTGTCCTTTTCACTTGGGAAGTGAGGAGGCTGGAATCTAGCGTGGTGCAGATTTAGATGAAAGCTGTCCTAAGCTGGGCATCAACATCAAAACAATGCAGATGAATTCTAGAGCATCAAGTGAATCCAGCAGCAGCTGGGAGTCTGCATTCTGTGTGAAGGGAAGAGGCAAAGCTTGGAGAGGACTGCTCCAACCACAGCTGTTCCATGGCAGCAGTCAGCCCCAGGCAGTGTGGCTGTAGCAGGATTTCCTACTCCAGTTGAACGACAGGAAAGGCAGTTTGGTCACTGCTTCTCAATGACAGCCACATCCTAGCAACTGAGCTTGCGTGACCTCAAAGAGATCTGATCCATTTTCTTTGCCTCTGTCATTAAGTCCATTACGCTCATTAGCAGAGACTAAGTGGTTTGCAAACAGATCTCTTGTCCCCTTGCCTGTAGCCTCAGTTGCAGTTCAGATGTCCATGCTTTTATATATCGTGCTACATGCACTTTACCACGAACCATTAAATAGCACAAAGTATTTCCTATAACTCCTCCTGTTGCTTCCCATTAGTGTGGGCAATGCAGTTGGCTTCCCAGCCCCCCCGGCTGGGGTTTGTCTGCCAACTGTACTCCATTAAAAATTTAGCTTGTTTTGGAGTAAGTACATACGTTTGTCATTTATTTAATCCCTGTGGGTCCAAATAATTAGTTGTAATAGTAGTTATAGTAGGGGAAAAAATCCATTAAAATCTGATCCCGCCGTGATCCTGCTTTGGCAACATCAGCCATGGTTCAGAAAAGCAGTTAACAAAGTGAGCTGAGGAGCAGGGGGGATGGAGATTCACAGGATTGGGAAGTCATCTTGTTTCCTGGTGTAACCACACTTAGAGTCTTGCCTTCAGCTCTAAACTGGTGAGCCCATATGGTCAGGTCCAGACATCCTCGTATATTTTTCTTTCCTACAGCAATGTTGACTTGGGTATTTTTCATGGGTTGTGCATTTCATGGGTTTGTACAAACAATTATGGCCAAGGTGTTTTAAAGGTCCCTAGCCCTCAGCTCTCGAGGAAATGGTGATATTATTACAGAGCTGGTTGCTCCACCACAGAGCTGTAGGTGCTCAACACTTTGCAAAGCACACTGTTCATCTAGGCACTGAGGTGAGATCAGCTCTGCTGTGGTTGTTGGCTGCACATGCTGCTCTCACGTCTATGCTCTGCTCCCAGGACAGCCAGTGAGTGGTTGGGCAGCTAAGAAGACATGGCTCTGTCCACCTGCAGCATTACAAAAACTCAAAGTTTTCACCTTTTTTTCTGTGGTAGAAAAGTGTCTTGTCTCTGAGGCAGTGCTGGAAAAATCTATCACTGCCGTTCCCAGATTTCCATAACTCCTGGTACACGGCTTGCCCTGCTTGACTAACAGCTCTGGCAGCGTGGCCATCACCATCTGCATCGTGCTCGGGCATTTAATCAATATATTTTAAGGCTGGGGGCTTGGACTGTGCCTGTGGCAAGCCTGGCAGGTGGGCAGCAAACAAGAGGCAGCTTCCTCTGAGTCCAGGCAGGGGAAGGAGCAGAGCCCTGGACACAGCCAGGCTCACCCGTGGAGCAGTCAGAGCCATCCTGACCCCATACTCAGCCAGCAGCCAGTCTCTGGTGCCCAGGACCTGGAGGGGCTCCTGGAAGAGTGGGAAGCAGGAGTGGGAAGGGACTTTGGTTTAGTCAGTGGTGCCCAGGTTCTGCCATCTGCAGAGCAGAGCTGTGGGGGGCTGTGTGCAGCCCCAGGCAGCCCTCTGTCTCCAGGCTTGGCCCATTCCAGCACGCCGTGTTTCTCTGTCCCCTGTGGCTCCAGCAGTCACCTCCTGGGCACTGTAGGCAGGGGTGTGGTTGGAAGCCTTGCACAACTGTGCTCCCACTAATGAAACCTCTCTCTTGGGGCAGCAGCAAGGCAGCCTGGGTGTGGCCCAAGACCCCCGAGAACTTCCAGGGCTGGACCCGCACAATGTTCTGCCAGTGCAGGGAGATCCAGCAACGCCCACCTCGTGTATGGGGGCTCTCATCCTCCAGGTCCTGCTGCTTCTGAGTTGCTCTTCACAGAAGATGTCTCCAGTGATTTGACACATGGTAATGTATATGTTTTAAATCCTGTTCTCTCCCACACCTCCACCCCCTGCTGAATGTCACTAGTGCTGATGAAGGGCTGGGTGGTTTGGATACCACCCACCCGTGCTGCTGCTAGATCAGGTTCAGTGTATGTTTTCTCCCATGGCTCTCACTTGCTCTAGTGGGGCCTTTCCTTTATTTCACCCTGCAGTAGGAGGTACAAGTCATCTGGGCTTCCCCCCCTTCATCCCCATGCATTCTGTGCTGCTGTCCCTCTTGACAGCCCCAGTGCTGCTCCCTTGTTGACGTTGATTTCACACCTCAACAAAAGCTCTCTTGCTGGCCTTTACATTACACACCAGCCTAGCTGGGCCTTGCTTAAATCTCATCTGGGCACAGCTTGTTCAGCCAGGGGAATGTGGTGCAAGGTAGTCCTCAGAAAGGTGTGATGATGCACTTTCAGTCCCTGTTGGATCACTCCCCTTGGTCCAGAGAAGGGCAAAAAGCTGGTGAGGGGGCTGGAGAGCATGTCTTATGAGGAGCAGCTGAGGGAACTGGGACTGTTTAGTCTGGAGAAGAGAAGGCTGAGGGGAGACCTTACTGCTCTCTGCAACTACCTGAAAGGAGGTTGTAGAGAGGTGGATGTTGGTCTCTTCTCCCAAGTAACTAGTGATAGGACGAGAGGAAATGGCCTCAATTTGGTCCAGAGGAGGTTTAGATTGGACATTAGGAAAAAGCTCTTTACTGTAAGAGTGGTCAAGCACTGGAACACGCTGCCTGGGGAGGTGGTGGAGTCACCATCCCTGGAGGGGTTCAAAAAATGAGTAGATGTGGCACTTTGAGACATGGTTTAGTGGTCATGGATGGTAGTGTTGGGATGATGGTTGGACCTGATGATCTTAGAGGTCTTTTCCAACCTTCATGATTCTATGTGCTCTGACTACATGTCACTGCAGTCTGATACCCCTGCTGTCAATGAGCCCTTTCTTTTGGGTTTCCAGGGATGGGTCCCTCAGCAAGAGGAGTCAGTTCCTCAACTTCACATACCTGATCTATAGGCTGGCTCAAAACATGGGTGTTCCACTGTCTTCA
This sequence comes from Brachypteracias leptosomus, assembly GCA_013401335.1. NCBI lineage: Eukaryota > Metazoa > Chordata > Aves > Coraciiformes > Brachypteraciidae > Brachypteracias > Brachypteracias leptosomus. The sequence goes on from VYZX01032169.1 coordinate 381,545, forward strand.
TGCCCTGGCCACCTGGAAGTACTGCCAGGTTAGCAGCTCCTGGGGAGAGCTGGGTGGAAAGGGAGTTCACTTCTGGTACAATCCTTGGCACTTCCCAAGACAGCCTTCCTTGGCTCCTGGAAAGACCTTGATGGTGCAGCTCCACCAGTCCATGGAGTGATGGGTCCTGGTAGAAACAGAGGAACTGGCTCTTGGCAGCAGTGTTGGGCCCCGCCAGCTGACACCACGAACACTCACCATGGAATACATCACCCTGTCTGTGGGCAGTGATGCCAACTGATTTCAAAGGCAACGCTGGTTGTTAAATGCTGGAGTAAAATGGTTTTCTTTTCTCCTTTTTTCTTAGGACTCGGGCAAATTATATGTGGGAACCCCACCAAGGCCCTTCGTGAGAGGAGGCAAAAGCTGGGGGTATGTTTTTCTTGTATACTTCATATTCCTGCCTGGTGATGCCATAAATCCTGGGACAGACTGAACTCCTACTGTGGCTTGTGGCAGCTCACTCCTTCCTGTAGCCCTGAGCCTTCTCTTTCCAGGAGTGACTTAGTGAGAGGATGCTCAGGCATCCTGGTCTTAGAATCATAGAATGGGTTGGGTTGGAAGGGACCTTAAAGATCATCTAGTTCCAACCCCCCTACCATGGGCAGGGACACCTCCCACTAGACCAGGTTGCTCAAAGCCCCATCCAACCTGGCCTTGAACACTTCCAGGCAGAGGGATATTCAAATATATTAATATGTGCATATCTAATTTATAAATAATTCATGTAACGAATTATGACCAATAACATGTTTGTTGGTATAGATGCTCCAGGCTTATACATCAGTGAGATACAAATCAACATTGCTGGGGACAGACCTTATAGCAGGGTCTGTTGGGACAGGACAAGGGGTGATGGTTTGAGACTAAAAGAGGGAGATTTAGACTAGAGAGAAGGAAGAAATTGTTGATGCTGAGAGTGGTGAGACCTGTCCCAGGCTGCCCAGAGAGGTGGTGGCTGCCCCATCCCTGGAACCATTGCAGGTGAGGTTGGCCAGGGCTCTGAGCAACCTGCTCTAGTTGCAGATGTCCCTGCTCAGTGCAAGGTTGCACTAGATGACCTTGAAAGTCCCTCCCAACCCAAACTGTTCTATGATTTTTGCAGCCACCTGCAGCATGTGGTATGAGGATGGAAAACCTTAATGGCTGTGGAGGAGAAGGAGAAGGAGAAGGCCTGCAGCAGGAGGATGTGTTCTCTGAACAGAGAGTACGGGGAGAGCAGCGCAAGGGGTGAGGAATCCTGTCCTGCAGTACAGCAGACATTGAGCTGCTGCTGCAATAAACTGAGCTCTTCGGCCACCTGGTGGTGGTTTCAGGGGACAGTCCTGGCCTCCTGCCTCCCTCTCCCTGGGTGCCAATCTGTCCATCTGCAGGGTGGGCGAGGGGGAAGAAACCTGGGGAAGCTCTGAGCTCTCTCTGGAGTGGCTGAAGACCAGCACAGGCAGGGTGGGCTTAGTGAGAGCAAGGAAATGACTTCTCATAACCAGTGAGACCTTGGCCCTGACAGTATCTACCTTCAGACAGCTGGAGGAGGTTTTCTCCAAGTATCACATCACTCCAACCAAATGAGAGGCTGAAAGGAAAATAGTGCCATGCTGAGATTCCCTCATCTCATAGGTGATGGTTGTTATGGAAGTAAAAATACCTTCCTTTCTCTGACCTTACTTTGCTGTGTCAGATTTTAAATCCACCCCACTTCACTTGATTAACTTTAGGACACTTTCAGGTAATCAGACCCAGGCAGCTTAGGTGGCTGATCCATTTAGAATGATTTTCTGTATCTCCAGGGAAGCAGAAAATCCCAGTGGGTGGCCAAGTCCACTGCCTGCGTGTTTGCCTGAGTGTCCCTCCCAAGCTGCTCTTGGCTGGCTGCAAAGTCTCCACTCAAAGGTTAACAAAAGGTGCTTCTTGATGTTGTCCAGGTGCCTGCAAGCAGGTCAGCAAGAAGAATCTGCCCAAGTACTGAAGGTAACTCCTGGTAATGAGGAAGAGGGTGAAGATGAAGAGTGCAGCCTGACTGACAGCTGTGAAGAGGGCTTGAGGGAGACTGTCGACGAGGACCTCATCAAAAAGATTTCGCTGGACTCTTCTTGCCACTCCTGTCTCTCCCAGTCTTCCTCAGGTACTGGACCTAAACCTCTGCAGAAGGGTTCGTGTTGGGTAGTGACATGTGTGTAGGTAGGTGTGTTAGTAACTGCAGTGTTTTAGGAGATCTGGCTTCTGGGCTCTCGAGCAGCAACTTGGAAATCCCATCCCAGAGCCAGACCCCAAGGAACCTGTTCCAGCTTTGGAGCAGGGCATGGTGGCCAGCTGTGGTGACCATCAGTTGATATATTTCAGCTTGGATCTGCAGAACTAAGAGGAGCAAAGCTGATCTTACACCAGCTTAGCATTGAGTCTAGAGGAAGGACAAGCTTCTGTCCTTTACCTTGTGTCAGAATTCATGGCAGTGCTGGGTGACTCTAAAATCCTGTCACTCCAGTTGTCACTGATGGAAATAATGGCTGAGCTACTGATTAAGGTTTAACTGGGAATTCTGGAGAGAGATGCAATGAAAGGGATGTGATCAGTAAAGAGTTTCAAAAGGAAACATGCTCCTCTACTCAGGAGCAAAGCCAAAGGCCTCTCTGGGACTGCATTTCCAGGAGTGGGAGCAGAATTCCTGCTCTTCACCAGTTGTTGAATATTGCATTTAAGAATATTAGGAACATTAATAATAGTTATTCCAAATGCATATTGAGTAGAGGAGCTTACAAAAGTACAGCTTAGTACAACTTTAATCTATTCCTGTTGTTAATATCAGAAAATAGAGGGAAAATTTTATTTTGCCTCAATAAATATTAGCATGTGAGTTTTACATTTCTTTCAAGGGCAAAAATGGATCTACTAAAAGCTAGAAAAATAGAATATATTTTGGAAAAAACAGAAGTCTCATTAAACCATTCAAAGCCTCTGTGTATTAGTAGTAATATAAACAATATCTCCTCAACAAGAACGGAAACTGCCTGTGAAAATCTAAAGGGATGGCCTGTTGTGCAGTGACCACAGAAGTCTGAGATTATGATCTCATGGTCTCTTTAGATTGAATCTGATCTTTGTGAGATTTAGTATGACTTCTTTAGATTGAGTGTGGTTTATTATGATCTCATCATCTTTGCAGATTGAGTAGACAATGCCCCAAACATCTCCCAGGGTAGTCCTATAGGACTAGGGAAGTGAATGGCTGGACATATATCTGCCCATCTTGTGACCACATCTGCCAGGATTTGGTCACAAGATTGATGGGGTGGTTTGAAATCAAGCACTAGATCCCAACTCATGACCATCTGGTCACAATAACCAGGATTCAAATCACCACCCACAGGAGCCTTTGCCCACTGTCACTAACAGACTTCTGTGTTTTGCAGGGCAAATACCTGATAAAAACTTTAGACTTTGCTCAGCAAGGCAGTTAAAAATACACTTGACCTCTTGACTTGTGACTTGAGGCTGCATCAAGATTTTGAGAGGTATTTAAATGCCTCAACAGCTGCCTTTGGAGGAGTGTGCTCCATCACAGTGTTCTCCAAAACCTCTCGCTCACTGGGTCGGTCACCTGGGAATGAGGTGAGCTGGGAAATCACTGCTTTCCCCTCTGTTTCAGGCTCATCACAGGCTCAGGAGGCTGCAGTGTTCTCCAACCTGCCCCGTTGCTTCATTCCATCCCCTCCAAAAAGCCCTTCACCTGCATCTGTAATGGGTGCTACAGCAAGACCCTGGAAAACAAGGAACCACAGGGTGAGATGCCTGAAAACACCCAGCCAGGAGGAGGCCAGGCAGTGGGCACGGCCATGCCAGCCAAGGGCTCACCAGGAAGCTTCAGCCCAGCCTCTGGGCAAGGACGTTGCTCTCTGGAGCCAGCACAGTGTGCTGCCCACCTCCAGGTCCCGAGGGCAGGGACAGCCTGCGCAGGGCTCCAGCCAGGGAACGCCTCTTGCAGGCCCAGCAGCTGCTGGATCGAGCACCAGGTAAGTGCAGGGCCACAGCAGTGCCTGCAGGGGGGCTGGGGAAACAGAAAACAGAAGGGGCCTCACAGCAGGAGAAGCAGAATTCTGTGTCATCTCTGGAGTCTCCTGCCTGTTCCGTAAAGAGAACTCCTTTTGTTTGTGCTGACATTGACCTTTGCTTGTCTAACGCTAAATTAAATGTTTCCTCATGTTCCCTATAGCTTGAGCATTGGAAATCTTGTATTTTCTTGAATAAAGAAAAGATGAGCCAAGGGCTGGAGCACCTCTCCTGTGAGGACAGGCTGAGAGAGTTGAGACCTGGAGAAGAGAAGGCTCCAGGGAGACCACCTTGTGACCTTTCAGTATCTGAAGGGGGCTACAAGAAAGCTGGAGAGGGACCATTTACAAGTGCTTGTAGTGATAGGATGAGGGGTAATGGGCTCAAACTGAAGGAGGGGAGATTTAGATTAGAAATTAGGAAGAAGGTTTTCACTCTGAGGGTGATGAGACTGGCACAGGTTGCCCAGGGAAGTTGTGGGTTCTCCATCACTGGAGGTGTTCAAGACCAGTTTGGATGGAGCTTTGAGCAACCTGGTCTAGGGAGGTGTCCCTGCCATGGCAGGGGGTTTGGAACTAGATGATCTTTAAGGTGTCTTTCAACCCAAACCATTCTATGAATAGTAGCCCAAAATTGTCCTGTGTTGTTACTGCTCCACTCTCACACTCCTGACAGCTTTTGGTCATTTTCAGAGCAGGAAACAGCAGAGCTGGTGGGAGAACACAGCTGTCCAGATCCAGAGGGCCATCTCACCTCAGTGTTTCTGTTTTCCTCAGGCTCATCACAGTCGAGAGCCCTCCTGGAGACATCAGCCACCAGCAGCCAGCTGTCCACTCATCCACACAAGCCTCAGAGAGACATGGGCTGAGGAACACCTCTTGGCCCCTGACTGCCAGGGCCGTGCTGCAGTCATTGCCAGACAGACCCACTGCCTCAACACCACCTCACAGCAGAAGGCTCCACTTCTAGAAGACACCCAGGTGGCAGCATGTGCTGGAGCCATGGACACAGCCCAGCCCTGAAGGACAGATGGTGTCTTTCAGCTTCTTCTGCAAGCTAAAGGCAGAACTGTGCAAGTAGAGCAGTTCAAACAAATGATGTGATTTGCCTCAATTAAGGCTACAGCTGGTCCAGAATTGCTTTCTTTAAAGAGCACCCGCTGATCAGCAGAAGAGCTCATCAGCCTCTTATTACAGAAAAACATGGCTATTTTTGCAGCCTTGGTGCACTAAAACAGAACGAGTCCTAACGTATTTCCTCCAGCCCACACCACGCCCTGCTCTCTGAGTCAAGCCATGGAGCCTGCAGCTTGTGGAAGGGCTGGAGGAGGTGAGGGACATGGGACATTCCCACCACCTGAGCCGGCAGCAGCCCCACCATGGATCTGGTGCAGTCCTGCACACGTACCATGCAAGGGACAAAGCCAAGGGCTCAGGAGGAAGCCTTGACTGGAGCAGGTTGTCCTGTCCCACAGGAGCTCCCCCAGTTCCAGGTTCTTGCTGCTTGGAACGAGTGGTGACCAGTGGCTCAGCTCAATCTTCACACATTCCTTTGCTCCATAGCTGGGCAGGATTCCTCTCACTTCCTACGGGTGGATGTTTCACACCTGAGCTGAGCTCTGTGTGCAGCTGCCAGAGCATCCCCTGCCTGTGCCTTTGGAGCCAGACATCCCAACCTCCCGTTTTTATAACTCAAATAGATTTCCAATAGGACTGAATAATTTTAGGTAAATCTGCAGCAAAGACAAGGGAGGGAAGTAAGAGAATAATCTCTTGGTTTTCACATAGGCCCTTTGCTTTATCTTCAGGTGGGATCCCAAACATGTTTTGGTGAGTGCAGACTGAGACCTTGATCCAAACAACTGTGCCTTGCAACTTTATTGACACTACAGTCAGTGGCATCACGTTGTTTTCCAGTTTAAATTGCTATGTTGGATATGTATTTTTATTAATCAGTTGATGAAACTGTAATTACATGATAAGTTAATGAATTGGTTTGTGTCTTACTGGTCAGCTTAAGATAGAGGAGCAGAATAATAGAGAAAGCCCCAAAACTTCATCTCGTTGTGGTGATACTTGTAGGTGGATCTGGAAAGGACTCTGAAAAATGCCTGTGAGCTCGTCTGGTGACAAACAGCTTGGCTCTGTGTGTGAGGCAAGGAGCTTCTCTGGTGCTGGAGAGGGTTGGAGAAAGAGACAAGCTCTGCCCTTGTGTGGGGGAAGTAAGACTCATTGAGGGCTTCAGCAAAACCATTTAAATCAGGGTTTCCTGATTTAACTCCCCTTCAGGTACCCCAGGAGTAACTCTGAGGGGTGCAGGCAACGTGTGACCTTCAAAAGGGCCACCTCAGCCCTTCCTGCCCAGGCCTGCCCCACCGATGGCCTAGCCAAGGTTGTCACATACCATGTAGTGTGTGCAGGGACAAGAGAAGGTGTCTGCTCTACCTGTTGGTCACTGCATCAGTGGGTGACCCGGCACCTTCCCAGGTGCTGTTGGTGGGGATGGGCAAGACAGGCTTGAAGCCATGTGCTCGAAAGCAGAAGCTCTGCTCTGAGATGGACCTTGCAGGCAGGATGCCCCATGCTTACCTGGGAGGGGTGCTCAGTCTTGAGCTGCACAGCTGACCACACACCCAGAGCAGGAGGCCACAGAAGGGTCAGGTGTGATGGACTACCCCTCAGTTCAGTTCTCATGGCCCAAAAGGGAATTGAATTATAGGGGGAGTTTCATCGTGCATTTTCTTGTCACTGTTTCCTCTGCATTGATCCCTTGAATATGGACAAAGTCATTCAATGAATGAGCTTATTCCCACCCCTCCCTTTGCAGATTCTATCAGTATTTACCTCGGTAGGATCCTTGCTTCTGGTTGGATGCAGCCAGAGGTACCTGTTTTGGATGTTCATCACCAGGGTCCATCCCCTCGGTCTCATAATGGGCCAGGAGCTGCTGATGCCTTGAAGTATCTCTCTGCCTTCCTGGTAAGTGTGTAAGCAGGATAGAGGGGTGAGAACTGCTCCCCCCTCACCTGTTGTTAAACCAGCACCACAGGGGAGAGTTTTCTGTCAGGATCTACCTGCTGTGGTCTCACCAGCTACCTCTGACCAGCCAGGCTGCTGTGGGAGGGGTGGTTCCCTGGGGGCAGTCACCCAGCAGGGAGCAGGGCCTGGAGCAAAGGGGTTTGGCCCAAAGTGACAGTGCTGCAGTGGCAGCAGAAGCATGGTCATAGAAGGGGTTGGGTTGGAAGGGACCTCAAAGATCATCTAGTTCCAACCCCCCTGCCATGGCAGGGACACCTCCCACTAGACCAGGGTGCTCCAAGCCCCATCCAACCTGGCCTTGAACACCTCCAGTGTTGGGGCATCCACAGCCTCCCTGGGCAACCTGTGCCAGTGTCTCACCACCCTCACAGTGAAGAACTTCTTCCTAATTTCTAATCTAAATCTACCTTCTTCTACTTTCAAACCATTACTTCTTATCCTATCACTACGTGTCTTTGTAGAGAGTCCCTCCCCAGCTTTCTTGTAGGCCCCCTTCAGACACTGGAAGACCACAATAAGATCTCCCTGGAACCAGTGGAGAGCTGGCCTGTGCAGATGCATCTGGGAGGGCAGGTCTGCTGCCTGGTCCCCAGAAGAGGGGGATGTCTGTCATCCCTGTCCCCAAAGAGGCAGATGCTGACTGGACTTTTAGAAACCAGTCCAGCTAGCTGGGAGGGGACCCAGGTAGGGGAGATCCTGCCTGGGAGGTCTCTTGCTGTCAATAGAAGAAAGACAACCTTGTGGTGACAGCCTTATCAAGCCTTAGGGGCAGTGGAGTCGTTTTTCAGCTCTGCCCTGGTTTCCCATGGCCCATGAACAAGTGGTGTGATCTGAGGAGGTGCAGTGTGGTCTTACAGGCAACAAGAGCAGGGGCTGGCTCTGACCCAGCCCTCAGACAAGGCATCTGCCACTGGCACATCCCCAGCTGGAGCTCAGCGTGTGCCTGCTCAAATTCAGGGAGGAATTGAGGTAATGTCTTAAGGACACCAAGAAATGACAGGATCCTCCTGCATGGCACAGCATAAACCAGAAACATAGAGCTTCAGATTCCTGGGTGAAGAGTTGTAGTATCATTTGTAAGTGTAGGACCTGTGCTTGAGGAAGAAGGTGACCACACATGCAACCAGGCCAGCTGCTGCTTCAGAGGAATTGGAGGAGCAAGAGGAACATCTTGAAATGGACGCTAGAGGGAAGAAGAGAGTTTCCCAAGTATAACTTTTAAGAGTAAAGACTCAGAAACCAAGCCCAGGCAGCTCTAGAGCACTGGGAGGCGATCAGCACACACTGGGCTCAACTTTTCCTTCTTTCTCCAGCATCCAGAGTGCTGGCCACGTGTGATGCCCCTGGATGCACTATGCTGGTAGTAGCTTCCTCTATCACACTGGACTTGGATTTGTTTGGAAGTACTTTCTTAGGAACCTGCAATGCCCACAAAATGGAATGGAGAGCATCACGGGTGCCATGGAAAGCAGTGGTGCTGTAGGACATCGGTGGTGCTACAGGGTATCTGATGATGCAACCCCACATGCTTAAAGAGATGATCTTTGTCACAGGCCATAGCTGCAAGTTGCAGACAGGCTCTAGACCGTGCATGGCTTGAGTTCCAGCTTCTCCTCCCTTGTTGACCAGGGACCTCTCATCTCTGGAGCCCAGCAGAGCAGGCAGAGCTTCCTGGAGGCTGCGCTACCCAGCACCCTTGGGCAAATCCCTGCTGCCTGAAACCTGTCCTCTCCCAGCCCAGCTGTGCTAAAGCTTTCTCCCACTTCTCCCTCCTTTATCCCCACCCTCATCTCTTCCATCCTTCTTGCCCTGACCTGCTTCTGCTTCTCACCCTGCTCAGCCCACCCCTTGCAAGTGGTCGCTGGCATCCTGGTGACTCCTGGGCAGGACCTCTCTGGAAGAGCCGTGCAAGCTGGGCTTGTGGTTGTTGCTGCTCTTCTCTCTCCCATGACTTTGGACCTGCAGGGATCTTGCCCTTCCTCCTGCCAGCAGGCCAGTGCTCCCCTGCCTGCCCTGCTGCCCACGCTGCTGGGGATCAGCCCAGGAGGACGCTGGCTTTGGGCTGCACCCCAACTCCCGCCGGGGCTGGGGCAGGGAAGGGCTGTCCCGGCCGTGTCCCCCGCTGCCCCTGCCACCCGTGGGGACCCGCCGCGGTGCCGAGCTCCCCGTGGCTCAGCCCTGCACCAGCCCGTCTTCTCCTTGTTTGTTTTTCTCCCCTCCAGAGTTATTCTTTCCCTCCCATCTGCTGCACTGAACGGGCGGTGTCTCGGCAGCCGCTGCTATTCCGGGCCCGGCAGAGCCCCGCGCCTCCGCCCCCCCTCCCCGCGGTGCCGGGTCAGCCTCTCGGCTCCGGCACCCAGGGATTCCTGCGGCTCCTGCCGCTCGGGAGGAGCTGGACCTTTTCCCCTCCGCCGCCATCTGTCTCCCGCCCGCCCCAGCAGCACCAAGGGGGAGGGGACCGCAGCATCCTTCTGTTTCCATGGAGAAAGCTGAGCCAGCCAAGGGATGCGCCCGCAGCCCGGGTGGAGGCCAGCAAAGAGGAGGTGAAAGGGATTTTCTTCTGTATTTGTTTTATTATTACATGTCTGGTGTCGCTTGTGGGGTCTGCTGCTGGTGACAGCCACCACCCATGCCAGACAGTATCTACCTCCTAAGCCCTCTTGCTGGAGGAGGTGGTGGCCATAGACCTGGTGGCCACCACAGCTGGTGGCCCAAGCCCACATCCTTCAGGTGAATGCAGCGCTGTCCCTTTCCTGTGCAACAGCGGTGGGGCAAAAGTGGGGACATTCTAAGAAGCTGCTTGGTTCAGCTGCTTTGGTAGCAGCCCAACACTGCTAGCTGCAGCCAGCCCAGCTAAAGGCAGTGCAGAGGTGGCTGGAGAGCAGAGCTAAGAGGCCCAAATGTGGCTCTTCAGCAGTGGGCAACAGGAGCTGCAAAACTGGACTCAGGTAATGGAAGGTTGTGTCTTGTGTTGGCCTGGGCTGACCCCGGAGAGGCCTATGCTGAAGAGGTAAGGAAAGAATGAAGAGGCTGCCCATGGCCTGAGGTCCTCCTCACTGTCCTGTGTTCCATTCTGCTCCAGCTGAGCACACAGCCTGTGGCCCCAGGGAATGCCACAGACCCCCAGGCATGCCCTGCCACCCTCAGCTCTGCCCTAAGCCCCATCCCACCCTGGCAGGCTCCCAAGGAGGTGATGGCCCCTGTACAGCATCCCTGGGGTGCAGGATGGCACCCAACCCTCCTCCTTTAGGTGTGAAAGGGGTTTTTCTTGCTTTTCAAGAGATTTTTGCCTGCAGTTTCATACAATCATAGAATGGGTTAGGTTGAAGGAGACCTTAAAGATCATCTAGTTCCAGCCCCCCTGCCATGGCAGGGACACCTCCCACTAGACCAGGTTGCTCAAAGCCCCATCCAGCCTGGCCTTGAACACTTCCAGTGTAGGGGGATCTACAGCTTCCCTGGGCAACCTGTGCCAGTGTCTCACCACCCTCAGAGTGAAGAACTTCTTCCCAATTTCTAATCTAAATCTCCCCTCTACCAGTTTGAACCCTTAACCCCTCATCCTATCTCTACAAGCCCTCATAAAAAGCCCCTCCCCAGCTTTCTTGTAGGTCCCAATATTGTTTATCAGTTTATCTGATTGCATGAAAACCCATCTGGATGAGGTGTTTCTGCAGGCTCCTCCCTGAAGGACATGCTGTGTCTCCCACCATCCCAGCCTTTCCTGGGCAGGCGAGGCTGCTGAGGCCAGGAGCACATCTCCAGCACAGATGGAGCCTCCCAGGGAGGTGTGGAGACAGCCCCACCCATGGGGATGGGAGCGAGACGTGCGAGTCTCTGCCTGGCACTGGCTTATCACCCCCCCGGGGGTGCAGACCCCACCTGTGCCACACGCTCTGGCACCGGCTGCTCCCCACCTTCCAAAGGTGCCATTCCCAGCACCACTGGTTGCAGCAGCTCCAGGATGGCAACGAAGCCCCACAGCAACCTGAGGCAAGTCAGGTCAGCACCTGAACCCATTTTTGGCTGGTGGGGGTGTGGGCAGGGCTGCCTCTTCTTCCTCCCCCATGTGTGAGGTGCAGCAAAACACCAGGGGTTCAAGATGGGATTTTACTTAAGGATGGAACTTGCCAGAGCCACCGGCTCACAGTGGTCCTGGCTCTTCTCACTCTGCACAAACTCCTCATCTCCACATACTGCAGCAGGTGACATCTTCCCCTGCTACCAGCCAGCCTGTCCTGCAGGATGCCTGGGACAGATCTCCAAGGGATGGGCTTAGATGCTTTCTCGTGGTCCTCCCAAAGTCGTAAGTGGGAATAAAATCTGGGAGTGTGCAAGGAGGAGGGTCTTCCCGGGATTTTCAATTCCCAGGCTGGGGATGCTGCTGATGGCAACTCTTCAAGGCAGTGGTGGGCAAGGCTGGGGGCTGTGGCCAGGGCTTGTGTGTGCACTGTGGCTTTTCACACAGCAGGGTGACCACGACAATCCCACTCCTCTGCTTCGATGCTCTGCCTTGAACTACTCTCCACCCTGAGGACATTTGGAAGAGGTGACACGATGCTTCTCTGAGCTGCCTTTGATGCTTGGTCTCTCTGCAGGACCACCAAGCATGGGGTTCAGTGCCGGCGCTGGTGGCACTGGGACATGCTGGAGGACGTCTGGCTGGGGTAGGCAACACGTGCCTCGCTCACACCTCCCACACAGGAGTGGGCAGCCCCGGGAGGAGGCGGGTGAGGAGCCTGTGCCATTGCGTATGGGAGGGCTGGCAGCTCCATCTGGCTCTGCTCTGGTGGAGCTCTCTGAGGAGCTGTGGGGTCTGTGGGTGGTGTGCCGGGGGTGGGCGAGGAGGAGGAGGAGCAGGGGGATACACGTGCCCTGCACTGCCAGGCTTCTCTTGGAGGGTGCTAACCCTTCGGTAAAGCAGCCACTCTGTCCCACGAGGGAGACGATGGGTTTAGGGGCCTGTTGTGGTGTGTTGCTGGTGCTCAGCTGGATGGAAGGTGCTCCAGGGGCTGGAGCTGGTCTGTATGTGGTGACCTGGGGACATGCTGGAGCTCCAGTGCTCTGAGCCACCACACGCCTTTGCCATATGGGAAAGTCTCTCTGTGGCTCTGCTCGTTTTCACGGGTCTCGCGCTTCACTTTTACTCTCCGAAAGGTGGTGAATTTTTTTCTGCAAACTCCTGCTGTGATAGCAGAGTTGTCATTGAAACAGGGCAGCTGGAGCCTTGCTAGGATAAAAACCCGTGGGGTTCTCACTGTGTTCCTCACCTTGCTGAGCCCGGGGTAATTGGTAGCACAATTACCATCCTCATCTCCACCCAAGTTTTGCAGCAGGGGAACTGCAGCCGTTCAGCTCCTGGTTTCCTCCTTTCAATCTCTTTGATCACGTGCCACGATTAATCTGATCTCTACGAGGCGGGATGAGTAGGAGTCAGGAGCGAAATTGTAATCGTCTGTGCCTTTGGCATGCAGAAGTGGAATCATTTTCTCATCTCATCCCCATGCTGGTAGCTCTAGGAAAAGCCTCCATCCCTCCAGCAGCCCCCGGCTCCGTACAGGGCTGAGGGACACTGGTGTAAATGGAAATACCAGGACCCAGGTGCTATCATGGTTCCTCGCTCACTCGTTTTTGCAGGGTGCAGCAGCTCTATGGTTTGCAAGCCCACTGGTGTCAACAAGCTCATGATAACCCCCTGAACCTTGTTGATGTTTGCTCTCTCCTGCCACGTCATGATACCAGGCAGCTGATCCCCAGCCTTGTTTAGTTGCCTGAGTCAAAAGGGAACAGGAATTTTTAGTGGGCTGGGAGGAAGAGGGTGAGTGGAAGGAGCATGGGGAGGTGACACTGAGCTGCCCAGCCCTGCCCTGGCTCTCCTGCCACTTTTCCGTGTCAGATCCCACCAGTGCAGCACTGGCACTGGTTTTTGATACCCTGAGAGCTGGGATAGAGGTGTTTCCCCTCATCTACCCCCCACCGCAGAGCATTTCAGTCCCAGGTCTCCATCATAGACCTTTCTGTGTTCAGAGCATCTCCTCACCCTTCCCTTTCCTAGACAAAATGATCTCAGTTCCTTTTCTGACCCCTCCCTGGTCCCTTTGCTCCCCAGCTGCTTGTGTAGCTCTCTCTGAGGGTTTCTTACCACTCTTGATAAGAGTTACTAGCACAGAGCAGAGAGAACCACGCAGAGACCAACAGCATCCAACAGGGCATGATTAACCTGTATCATGGATTATGATCAAAACCACCATTTTAATAGTTCTTCCTCTCCATCCTCCACTTGTCCTGCTCATTATCCCATCTCACCTCACCCTCACCTCTATTGAATTATGTTATGGTTTTTTTTTTTTTCCAGATTCTTTCTCTGGTTTCTCAAGACCATTTTGCATGGTCCCCCCCTTCTCAGGTGTGCTGGCAACTCCTCCCGTTGCTGTTATCTCCAAACTGAACACCCCAATGGGTTAACAATTTTGGGCCCTCTCTGTTTTGACCTGAGCAACCAGTAAATACACTCTGTGCACTCCCTCTGTAGTGTTTTTCATCTCTACAGTCCTTCCCCAGACTTGCCTCTGGGAATGTTTTCTCCATAACAATGCCTAAAGTCTTGCTGACATCTAAATATGTTGTCTCCTGCTTTTCCCCTCTCCACAGAGCTGGTGGCTGCTCTGCAGGAGGTGGTGGGATGGGTTTGACACAGCTCCCAGTTGGTGGTGGCAGGGGACAGTTTACACTTGCTCTGCTCACTGGAGCAAAAGTGAGAACCGGGTGGAAGACGTGAGCAATGGGGGCTGCTTTCCATCCTATGTTTCACTGTATGGTCTTGACTGCATTGGAGAGAGGCCCAGCGTGTCACACCCAGTCTGACCAGCCTTGCTAATGGGGCATGATAACAGGGAGATCTGCTGTGGATTGCACCTCCCTGCAGCCTCCCCTGCGCTTCACTGCAACACCAGCACCTCCTGCCAGGTGAAACTGGTGTGTGGTCTCCAAAATAAGCATATCCTAGAATTGTTTGGGTTGGAAGGGACCTCAAAGATCATCTAGTTCCAACCCCCTTGCCATGGCAGGGATACCTCCCACTAGACCAGGTTGCTCAAAGCCCCATCCAACCTGGCCTTGAACACCTCCAGGGATGGAGCATCCACAGCTTCCCTGGGCAACCTGGTCCAGGTTAAGATGGAGGCTTTCCCCTGTTTGGCTGTTCCTCTGGATTTGTCACCCAGTGTCTGTGTGGCACATCTTGCAGATGGTGCTGGTTACTAGTAACCCTTGTCCCCCCCTCTGCTCCCAGGGGCTGGCTCTTTCGGGGACAAGCTGCCACTCTTCATCTCCTTATGGTTTCCAGGTGCTCACCCCTTGTTTTCAGCCTCCTCAGAGTTTCCTAAATGGACCACACCTGCTCCTCAAACCAGCGTTAGAAGGAAGCCCAGCAAAAAGCAATTAAGGCTGAGCAGCCTAAACGAGCTCTCATTAAAATGCCTCCAGAGGAGGACTGGCAGAAAGACCCTGACTCTCTCAGCTGGGACTCCTGGCTGGCACCAGAAGGAAAATATGAGAGGAGGAGGAGGTGGGTGCTGAGCCAGGTTTGTGGGCAGAGGGGGGATCACAGTCCCTGCAGCCCCATGCTGGGCTCCTGTGTCTGGCTGGGCTGGGTGCCCAGGTACCCCAGACAGGGAAGAGTTACAAGTGATGGTGGGTGAGTACCATGCTTGGCAAGGGACAATTTTGGGGTCCTGCTGCGGTTTAACCCCAGCTGAGCTCAGCCCCTGCAGCCACTTGCTCCTCTCTGATGGGGTGGGGGAGAGAATCAGAAGGGTAAAAAGTGAGAAAACTGGTGGGTTGAGATAAAGGCAGTTTAAGAGGTAAAGCAGAAGCTGCCCCCAAACAAAGCCAAGCCAGGAATTCCTTCCCCACTCCCCATCCCAGCTATCCCCAGGACAGCTTCAGTTTAATTAAGGATTTTTTCAATGAATTATAAATTAATCTGAATTAAAAGTGTTTCTTTCAAAGGAGAGCGTATCCAGAGGGAGTGTGCTTCCACTGATCTAAATTTGCCTTCTTAATTATTTTGGATTCATTTTCTGAGAGTGCACACGACACTTTTCCTGGTCAAGCATGTGGCAGGTGTTTTGAAAGTGAAATATTTTTGTCTTTTAAGGGGTGCAACATGTTGCAAACACATCTCTTAAGTGTCTTGTACTGGTCCCTCCTTCCCAGGCAAGAATAAGCTATGCCAATGTAGAGGATGCTGCTTTAATTTTATGGGCCTATATATGTATTTGTGACAAAAAATGACTGGGAAAGTTGTTCTACTTTAGTTACTCCAATAGCTTTAGACGAGTGCAACTTCTGAATGCTAACAAGGCTTGAGGCAGCGGCCAGGAGGTGATGGCAGAAGTGTCTGTGGTGGTTTGTGATCTGATTTTCCTCCCATTCCCTCCCCTCTCCAAGCTGCTCAGTGCTCTCTGGCTACTCAGAATAGATGCACCCCCAGCAGAGATGATGGGAAGGGCTGGGGAACCTCTTCTCATCCCCATAGCACACTCAGCTGGGTTCAGGTTGAGCCATGGTCCCCTCTGGAGCTCCCAATGACCAGGGAAAACAACCCACTTGTGTTTGAGTTGTGGTACCAGCCAGATGTTCAAACAGAAACCTCTGCTCCCCCAGGAGGTCCCTGTCTCGGTGCATAGTGACAAAGGGAGGGACAATGACCTTTGGCTCAGAGAAGAGGCACCAGAGCCTGGCCCTCGGTGAGGCTCCTGAGATAGGAGGGAAGCTGAGGGTGGCTGAGTCAGTCTGTGGAGAGCCCTCCTGGCATCACCGAGGGATCAGCTGCAGGAGCTGAAGCAGCTTTTCCGCACAGCTCGGTGCCTGCAGACACTTGCAGGTGTGTAGGAGGGGGCTTGGCCTGGGGAAGACAGACTGGTGGACTTTAGGTGGGAGAAGAGCCATGGCTTGTCATTGCTGCCACGTCCTGCTGCTGTGGGTTTGGAGCCAGCTGCTCTGCGGGAGAGGGAAGGAGGCTGGCAAGAGAGAAGTGCCTTTTTGAAAGTGTTTGCTGGAGGTGACTCCCCCATCTCGGGGCTGAAAGGCGGAGAACAAGGGCTTGTTGACCTGGTGTTAACCTCCAGCTGCAGCCCTGCAGCTCCCTGCTCCTCACATGCTGCTGCTTAATCCGGGAGGTGAAAAGCACAAAGCCTGCCCAGGGCCTGTGCCCCCTCATTAACATCTGGCTTGAGCTTTGGGATTTTTATCCTGTGCTGTGAGCGGGGTGGCTCCCGTTTAAATGGAGGTTTCCTCCTGCCTTTCTGGGGTGTCCTGGCAGCACAGGGGTTTGTCAGCACCAAGTTTTGGGTCTGAGGTCCATGAGGTCATCACCAGCTAGCAAAATGTAAACCAGGCAGGGGCACTGGCTTATTTTGGCTTCATGAGGACTGGAAAAGACCTCTCTGTGAAGTTTCATGGTGCTGCTTTTGGCCAAGATGAGGTGGTTCCAAGAGACAGACCGAACATGGGTTTGGCCGGTGCCTGGCACCTCTTGTTGGGGTTGGCAATCCCCCAAGCCATGAAAGCCAGGCTGCAGCGTCTGACTTGCCATCACCTCCCTCCTGTGTGTATCCAGAGGAAGGGAAGGTCAGAGAAGACATGGTATGGGAAGGATAACACAGAGCACACGGGCATCCTGAGCTCCAGCCAGCTGCCTCCTGCCCCCACTCCTGGGCAGGCTCCACCTCATTAAACATGAAAGCTCCTCAGTTGCCTGAGCTAGCAAATATTACCTGTGGCTCAGCACACATGAAGTTGGCCGGGGGACCCGTGGCCCCGGGGGTTGGCATGGGGCTGGCAGAGGTGTCCTCCTCCCAGCTGGGAGCTGGTGCTGGTGCAAGCATGTTCCTGTCTGAGGAGCAGGTGGGAGGAGGAAGGTGGGTGGCTTTTTGGTGTCTGACGTGGGAAGTGTGCTTTGGGTGGTGGAGAAACACAGCCACAGGCTGAACAGGGCTGTGTGAGCTTGGAGATGGAGCTTCACCCGAGAGATGGATAGTCCTCTGTAGGCTTGGTGTGACCCTTCAGTGGAAGGACCTCTGCTTCTGCTGAGTATGACAATCGCCTTAGCAGTAAGTTGGCTGAGGATGGGGCTTGGCCCTTTGGTGTAGGCTAGGAGTTGAGAACATGTGCTACAGGGAGAAGCCATTTGTTGTCAGGCTTTCCTGGTGATGAGCTGTAGGACAGCGCTGACCCAGGGTGGCCTAATGGGACAAGAGTGGGATCCATATGGCTGCTTAGCCATGAGCAAGGAGACAGTCCTGTACTAGGTGAGACCAAGGCCCTGAATTGCTGAGCAGCCTAGGAAGCCTTCAAGGAGCAGTAGGTGCTCCCAAGGACAGGTTGCTTAGCACCCCCTCAATTCCCACCCCTTGTCATCTCCTCCAGCAGTGAAGCCCACCTGGGCAGAGCATGGCCTGTATGTACCCTCACCATTCTCTACTAACACATTCAAGAGCACAGCCCCATGTGCTGTCTAAACAACATGGATCTGTATTTATTAATCCAGATTTTTTTTTTATTTTTCCTGCACCAACTTGCTCAATCTTGTCTTGGATCTACGTGAATGCTCACAGCCAACAGCATCCTTGGACAAGGAGTTGCCCAGGTCTGTCCTCCACCACATGAGGACCTGCCTGCTTTGAAACCAGCAGCAGTTATTGCACTGGGAAGAGGCAGCAAGAGCAATCCCCACCAGCCTTCTTTGCACCATGCATGATTTTGTAGCCCTCTAGCATAACCTCTCCAGCCAGATCTTTTCCAGCCTGGGGAGTCCTGGTGTGCACAAGTCCTTGCTTGCAGGGAAGCTCCTCCAGACCTTTGATCCTCCTCCATCCCCTTCTCCATGTTGCCCTGTTACGTTTGGGTTTGAGGCTGCAAAGAGGTGCCTTTTGGGGCAGAGGTCAGTGTGGTGGGCTGGCGAGCACCCTGGGGTGCTGCCTGGGTGTTTTTAGGAGCATTGGGATGTCTCCTGCCCACAAAACCATCCTCCCAGCAGGGGAGATGCTGGCATTGTCTGAGAGCTGAAGGGATCACGTTGTGTGTTGTACCAGCTCCTTCCCTTTGCTTTTATCCCAGGTAAAACTTATTTACAGAACAACATAGAAAAGCAAGTGAGCAAACCTCTCTGTGGCCAATTCTCTTCCATGCTGATAAGCCAGGGATGGACTTATGCTGGAACTTCAACCTTCTTTGAAGGCCTCCAGCCCATTATAAAAGGTGGAACCAGCTGCACAGTTTGGGTCCCAAGATGAACTTTGCTGCAGGTGATGCTGCAACGTGACTCTGTCTTGAGGAATAACAACTTCCTGATTTTCTTCATGGGTTTTGCTATGATTTTTCTTTCCTCTTGGCCCCACAGCAAATCTGCTCTCACCACTCAGCTCTAATCTTTTCTTTGGCAGCTAAAACTATTATCTTTATTGTTTCAGGGCTTTGGCTCCTTCCTGTTAGATCCCCTAATTGGATTTTTACTCTCCGATCCATTTAGTCTCTTCTGTGCGTTCAGTAAAACCCTTTAACCCCTTGTCACCCCTCAGCCTCACTGCCTGGTTCCATGGGAGGTTCTCCTCTGGTTTGTCTCCTCTCCCTGGCTTGCACAGGCACTGCCTGGCACCCCCAGGCTCACTCTCTGCAGATAACTTGCCTCACCACCATCTCCTCATTGGGTTTTAACCCAGAATAAGAAAAAAAGCCCACACCACCCTTTCAAAGGAGGCCACTCTAGGGCCAGAAATGTTGATGGTTTAGCCGTGGCCAGCAAAAGGCTGCTGCTTATTTCAGATTTACCTCCCATCTCAGAGGAGAGGGACCAGTCCAGCAAGAGCAGGTGTCAGTCCCATATTTCTGCTCGTGTCTTAGGAGTATGAGCAGCCCCAAGAGAGGTGACAGCAGTGGAGCTGTGTCCACTTCTAGCTCTGCTATGGGCGGGTCACTCAACCCTTCTGCTCCTCTACATCCTTCCTGGAAAATGCAGATCAGAAAACGTGCTTTTTCCCACCTCCCATCAGTGTTGCCCCTTGGGCTTGTGAGCTCTGCAGTGCAGGGTCCTGCCTGTGCAGTGTCTCCCATAACAGGGTCTTCACTGGAGGCTTCGAGCATGCCAAGAATGACCCAACTGCATTGCAGGTGCTTCCTCTACAGCTGCAAGGATCTCTGCCCTCCCCTCCAGCCATGATCTCTGTCCTCTCCATGAGCCAGTCAAAGTCGTGCTTTGATTTACCCATCCAGCAGGTACTTTGTCCTTTGAGCACAGGTGAGATGGTGATGGGGTCTGGCATGGAGAGGACTTGAGTACCCCATATCCAAAGAAGGGACTGTCGGGTTTCACAGCCTGAGCCATGCAGCTCATCTCACAGGAGGAGGATGGAGCTGGGATGGTGGCATGATGCCACTGCTCTGGTTTTTCCATCAGGCCATGCAGTGTGTGTGGTTCTCAAGCAGGCAGGATCTTTGCTTGTAGCTTCTCTTCATCATGACTCGGGGCACAGTGAAGCAACCTCTGCTCTGGGTCAGTCAAGCCCAGTGGTAGCAGAGGTGGTGGGAGAAGACCTCTGCTTAGCAAGATGTTGAGATGTAAGTCCAAAGGGAGGAAAAAGAGGGAGAAGAGGTACCAACATCCCTACCCCCTGGCTGCTCAGCCCGGGTCCAGGTGCCGGGTTCTTGGCAGGCCTTGATGGACGTGGTCCTTCTCCTCTCATGCTGTTTTCCAGCCTTTTTACCACCTGGGTGCTGTTGTTTGTCACACCAGAGTGTGTTGCCATGGTTAGAGCTGTTATTCACAGCAGGGTTTGCATCTTACCTGTGAGACAGACAGATCTGGGTGTGAATACTCATGTTTATCCTCACTACAGTTCCCGCTGAGCCCGTGGAAAAACAAACCTGATGGGGCAAGAGAAGCCTTCAGGGGCATGGGGAGAGAGGAAGAGCACCACCTTGGAGGGGTTTGTCTGAGGAAGACACAGGCTAGGTGAAAAGTATGGGAAAGAAGAGATGGTCACCTGAGAGAGAGCTGGTGAGGTGGGGATAGATGGGCTTGGGCTTGTGAGACCTGTTGGACCAAGAAAATAGACACCTTCAAGCCTATCCTAAGGTGCAGTGTCCATGTGGAGAAGGAGGGGTCATGGTTCCATCCCTTACACCTCCCACACTGGCAGTGCCAATGCAACCTTCCCCCTCACCCCTGGCATTTTCCTGGGCTCTGGTTGCTCCGAATGCTAAAGGAGTTGGCAGGTTTCCTTTTATTTTAAGTACTTATCAAGCATATATATTCTTAATTGTACTTTATTCTTCTTATTCTTTTATTTGTCTGAGGGAAGGGGGAGACAGGGAACTGGGTCCTTGGCACCTTCCTCGAGTATTCTTGTCCAGGGAAAAGTGATACCAAAAACTTTGGCTGTTAGATTTTTAGGGGTTTTGGCTTTGGTGCATCAGGCTAAGATAATTTTATTGTTGTTTCTTAGAAACTGACTTAGAATAATGGATCTGCAAGGAAAGATGGCCCGAGTTCCTTTGTTTTGTGGCTAATGTTATTAGGCAAGTTTGAATTGATGAGACAGTTCTGAATTGCTTCACTCAAACATGCATTGAATGAAGAATTGGATCAATAACTGCTGGGCCCTTTTCCAGAAACAGCTGATTTATGGCTCTCTTTCTCTCTCTGGTGGTGGCTGACTGGGGATCTGGGGCAGGTCCCAGAGAAGTGACCACCTGAAGGGGAACCACGTTGTGCTGCTCCATCCAGGTACACGCTGCTGCGTGGGGCTGTGGGTGGGATCTGCACCAACACCAGGCAGAGCAGGTCTTGCTTGGAGGAGCAAGAAGGGGCAAAACTGAGCCACTGGACCCTGGAAAAGATGACCCTCTTGCTGCCTTGGGCGGTCAATTGGTGGAATCCTCTCTGCCCCACCACTGTTTAGCACATTTCGTTGCCGTTGTTTAGCCTTGTTGCATGATAACACTCGTAGTGACACGGTGGAGGAGGTTTCTGCTGGGACCTTCCATTAAAACCCTTTCAAAAGGTCTGTGGTCAGATGTCCCATCCTCCTGGGCAGGTGTCTGTCCAGTGTCACAACAGCTTTGCTGGCAGCTCAGCTGCAGGGGAGCTGTGCAAATGGGGGGGTTTGTGCTCCCTCTCTGTACTGGCAGCAGCAGCATCTTCAGCTCTGGAAGGAGCTGGTGAGTCCTGGAGGAGGGAGCTGAGTTCACTCACCCCGTCCACCAGTGCTGCCCATGCTTGGACAAAACACATAGAGCTGGTCGGGGGTGGCTCGTAAGGAGTGAGGCTGGGTCCTCTGGAGTATTTTGGTGTCTCACATGCTTTTATTTTGCCTGGAGGCAGGACTCGTCTCCCATCTAACAGGAGGCACGTGGCTGTGCCTGGTTATACCTGGCTCCTGCCTGTGTGGAGGAGGGAGATGGCACCTCCAGGGGCTGAGTCAGCTGCCTCAGAGAGGAGTCACTTTCAAGTGTGTTCTTTTCATTGACTGAAAACCTCCCCAGGAGCCTGAGACCCAAGATTAGCTGCCTGTGTTCTAACCTGGGATGAGAGGTGGTGGGGCAGGGGGCTGGAAGTTCACTCCTGGCTTGGATGGGGACAGATGGGTAGAGGATAAAGGGCAGCGCTTCTAAATCCTGTGCAAGAAGTGCAGAAATGGCTCTTTCTCCACCAGAACTGTGTTGGTACCACCCCAGCTTGGTGTTCACTGAGCAGGGCTGGCCCTTTGCCTTTTCCAGGGCTGTAGGATTGCAGCTCGCTGCCCCAGTGATGCCCAGCCAGCCACCTCCTGCTGCTTTGCAATTTGGGTCATCCCTCCTAACCTGCTATTAAAAGCTCTCACAGTGCTGGTGGGGATGTCCACTCATACCCACCTGGCTCCATGTTGGCTGATAGGCACCTGCTCTCCTGCCATGCTGTCTGCTCCCTCTGGGAAGGCTCCAGAGCTGTGGTGGTTCCCACCCTCCTGTGCTGTGTGTGCCAGGGGGGCTCCAGCCCCACCTGGCAGCTGCCCCTCTCCCCAGGCTTTGTGACTGCCATGATGGAGCTAATGAGGGGGTGAAATCCACCCCATTGCTTTCTGTGGTTGTAGTTCCCCTTCTCCTCCTACTTTGGGCAAGTGGAGAAATCTTTGAGCCAGACAAGAGATGTTTAACCGTGTTCCTACCAGCACTGCTGGAGGCTGAGGATGAGCAAAGCAACCTCAGAGCAACATGGACACCTCCCTGAGCGTTTGTCTGCTTCATGAAGTCACCACAAATTAACTGTAGGTATGAGCTGAAAATGAGTAAGTTAAAGTCCTTTACAGCCTCACATGGGCCATCTCCTGCAGAACCAGTGTCCTTAATTCAATCACAGCTCTCCTGAGGTTCTGTCCTGAGCCCAAGGTGAGGAAGGCAGCCTGGGTGCCTGCTACTGTGCAGGCAACACAGGGGTCTGCTGGGAAAAGGCTTCTCCAGCCCATCCACGGGGCAGAGCAGGGTGAGGAGCCAGCCTGGATTAGTTGGTTGTTGCTGGCACTGGGTGTCGAGCAAACCAGCCCGAGTGCCGGCCGCTGGAGTAGGCTGTGTGTCAGCTGAGGAGCTAATGGAGTGAAATGAGTGTTTTGGGAGGTGGTATAATGGAGAGGTGAGTCAGGCACAGCTCCACATGCAGCTGATCCATGGTTCCCCCAACCAGTGTGCTCAGACTTTTCCTGGGAGCTGGAAAAACCTCAGTTGTCTTCTGCTGGGGAGAATAAATGACAGGCAGTGGTGTGAGCAAACACCAGGTACACTTATCCCAGGGTCAGCATCTGCCCTGGGCATGGAGGATGTTATTGTGTGACTTTGTCCCATGGGCAGCAAGGAGGTCCACATAGATGCCTGGATTGGAGGGTCTAAGGGGCTCAGGGGGAGGGGTTCTGCCAGGACACCCCTGTTATCATCCCTGTTGTCCTTCCCCCTACCACCACCACTAAGGTGACTTGGAGGTCTTGCTTCAGTATCTACCCATGCCCCTGGACCTACCCCACTTTGGGAAGGAGCCCAGTGGGTCTAACCCTCCCCAGCTGTAGGCACTCAAAACACACTGGTCCCCACTGCTGGCACCACAGCTGGTGGCTGCTGTGTTCTCTGGGGTGTGCACCCTGGTAGCAGCAGCACATGCCTGAGCAGGGAAGCCAGCACCAAGCATGGGCTGTTTGCACGGTGCACCCAAGTCTCCTGTGCTCACAAGGGGATTAGGGCTCCGGTTCTGGGTTCTGGAGGAAACATCTTGCAGCTCCTGACTTGTGACCACGTCTGAGCCAGAAAGCACCCTTGAAGCTGTGGGTCTGGGGGTGCTGTGTGGTCTGGGACAGAGCTGGGCAGGTGGAAACAGCTGCACTGGAGGCATGAGGAGCACCCTGTGAGTGCCAGGGAAGTTCCATCACTCCTGGGCAGAGGTGACCTGGGCCCTGGCTCTGCCCAGTGAGGTGACCACGGGGATCCTGGAGCTGGGTAGAGAGGACGTGGAGAAGAGCCCCGTGTTCCTGCGTCGGTGGTCGGGAAGGAGAGAGCTCTTTCCCCTTCCCTTCTCCGCGGCTCTTTTGTTTCCCGCAGCCCCAGAGCAGAGGCTTCCAGGAGGGGTGGGGGCAGAGCCCACCCGCACAAAGGCGGCCCCCACGGGCTGCGGGGCCGCTGTCACGCTGCTCCGCTCAAAGCAACGCCGGCGGCGGATGACGTGGGGCTGGTGCTGCCCGGCCCCGGGGCTGATTGGTCCCGGCGCAGGTTTGAACGCCAAGGTGTCCTGGCAACGGGGAGCAGAGGAGCCAGACTTTGCCGTCCCTTCTCCCGGGGAAAAGCGGGCGGCGGGCAGCGAGGAGCAGCCCCCGGCACCACCGGCCTTCTCCAGGTACCCCCAGCACGGTCCCGGCCCCTAGTCCAGCCCCAGCACTGGAGTTGGGATGAGTTTGGCCCAGCGCTGGTGTCAGGTGGCCACCGTCGGTGTTGACTTTGCGCATCCCTCCCCCGGCACCTGCGCTCCGCCCAGGCACGGTTCGTTGTAGCCGGGAGCAGGGCAGGGGAGACCACCGGGGTCTGGGGGGTCTGGGCAGTGATCGCTCAGCGGGCCTTGGGGGAGGGGTGCTCGGGGAGGAGCTGTGGAGGGACCTTCAGATGGTTGCGTGGTCAGCTCTCCTGCCCCGAGAGGACGGAGCAGGTGATTGGGGGTAGGTTTGGGTTCACCTGATTAATCAAACTGATGAGAGCCCTGCAGGGCACCCACAGCTGGGAGCTGTGCGGGCATGAAGTGGCTTTAAATTGGGATGAAAGAGCTTTTCGTGCTGATCGGGAGCTACTCCGCTTGTACCTCAGCAGGACCCGCCTGCCCGCCCGTCCCCCGGAGCTGGGGAGGTGAGGAGGGCAGGGGAGTGGGGAGCATCTGGGGGTGTGCTGCAAAGAAAGGGCTTTTTCCTCCACTTGGGAGGTGGAGCAGAGGTGCGGGGAGCTGGCGGGGGGAGGCAGAGCTCGGCATAGTGCAGCCCGCACCCGTCCAAACCAGCAGAGCCACACGCTGGCACTAAGGATGGGACAGGTCCGAGCTTTCCGAGCTGGGAAACCCCCTCCACGGGGTAACATCCATCCCGAGGAACCTCCTTGCCCGGTGGCAGAGGGGCTGGTGTCCTGCCCGGATTCAGTGGCACATGCTGGAAAGCAGCCCCAGGACTCAGAAAAGTCTCGGTGCTGCAAAAGCGGGCTGCAATTCCAGGACTTTGTGGCTTGTGTTATTTATCAGGGCACAGGGCTGGGGGCTGCCTGAACAAGCCTTTCCTGCAGACCCAAAAGCACAAGGAGACTCGGAGATCCCTCCTAGCATCGTGCTTGTGGCAGAAGAGCAGTTCCTCAGCATGCTGGTGGCAGGGAAAGGCAGAGGGACATCACAAAAGGAGCAGAGAGGGTTTTGTGGGCAGCGTGTGGAGCAGGAGGGGAGGATGCTCGGGCTGAGGGGGCATATTTGATTTGTCCCACCCTTGAAGCAGCATTTGGAGACTTTGTCCAGAGATCCTTTGGATCCGTCCCTGGAGGGGGGTGATGGAGCACAGCAGCCCTCCCAGCCCACATTCCATGCAGAGGGACTTTGGGAGCAGGATCCTCTGCCAAAGGATTTCCAAATCAATGGTGCAATCACCAAGTAGCCTTGTGATGGGAAGCCAAGTGCTGGTTCTTGCTGCCCTGGATTTGTGCTGACTTGGAGGTGTGAGATTGCCCCAACCAGCCTATCCCAGGGCTGGGGGGGATGAGAGTGAGGGAAAGGGCCGTGTCTGTTACAGTCTCCACTGTTTAAATGGGAATATGTAGTTGTCAGTTTAAAAAAATAAATCCTGCCTTGAGCAGTGCTGCTGAAGTTTCTGATGTTACAGCAGTGGAGGCTTTACCCAGGAGATCCAGCTGCTGGGTCTGTGAGAATCAATGATATTTTTTGTACCTAAAGGAAAATGATGGAAAAACATCCATCCCATGTAAGTAGAGGAGGTTTGACCAAGACGAGCCTGGAAATTCAGAATCCTAAAGGCGAATGAAATGAATTGGGTATTTTAATTATTTTAATTGATTTTTAGAGCCAATTTTTTAAGTTCAACAACTTAGGACTGGGTGATGCTGCTCCCACTTGGACCAACAGCTCTCCCCGCTCCAGTTATTTCAAATGAGCCTTGTTTCTCCGAAGGGTTAAGCTAAAAACATTCTTCAGGGTTTATTAAACCCGTGAAGAGTAATGCCAAGCCATAAACAGGAATAAATCCAGCTCTCTCTGTGTTTCCCCAGCAGTTCTGTTGAGCTTATGAGGAGTCCCAGGGAGGCAGGAGCTCCCCGGAGAGTCATTAACTAATGTGTCTTTCCTGGTGGTTTATGGAATAAACACTGCCCATTGCTCACCAGTAGCATCTGCTTTCCTTTGAGTGGGATCATGGTTTATGACGCTCCTTCTGCTCGGTTGGCATGTTTGTGGTGACCCCAGCAAGGAATCGCTCTGTGGCTGGTAGTAAATTCTACTCCCAGGTGTTTAATGATGGTATTTACTGTTGAGGGTAGGAGCTACCGGCTCGAGGGCTGCAGGGCTGAGGTGGTGATTAGGGTGGGTTGATGGGACACTGGGTAATTGCTAGCGAGGAGCTAGTGAACTCCCCGGTAATTGCAGCTTACCTGGAGAGGGGTGTTGTCAGGAGTGGTGTTTTAAAGGCAAAGCTGAGAGGTCTATAAAGGACAGTCATTGCCTCCATGTGACAGCGCTGAATCATGACCAGGAAATTACCTCTTGTCCTCAACAAGAAAATTAATGCTTGGTCTGTTTCCTTACCTCTTGCTTCCTTGAAGAAGAGACACTCCTGGTAGGACTTGTGTGCCTCTCAGTCTATGGCCCTTCCTTCTCGTCACACCCTTTGAACACTGTTGAGAAATAGAGATGCTCTTGCTTCAGGACACCTATAAATGTCCCAGGAATGGGTCTTGAGGGGAGGAAAGAGAAAGACAGACTCAGTCACTGCCCCTGCAAAGGCCTGGCATAGACCCAAACCCTCTTAAACACCAGGGAGTCCTTGTGGCAGAGGGACCCTGGCGAAGCTCACTTGCCAGAAGCCTTCAGCACAGGCTCAGATCTTCTCCACAGACACGAGCCCTGAGCAATCCTGGTTCCTGGGAGAGCAGACATCATTAACGAGGTTATTAAAGGGAGACATTAATTTTACTTTTAATGAATGTGGGATCTGCAGGAGTTCGTGTGGTCACTTGCTAGAGCCACGTTGGCCCTTGGGCAAGATTTCCCAAGTCCCAGCCATCTCAGCATGCTTTGGGGCTCCTCAGGATGTTACCTGGCCTGAGCGTGTGCAGAGCTGGCAGTCCTCACCCAGCCCCAATGTCTGGGGCTGTCTCCAGCTCTGCACCTCCCCAGCACCTGCAGTCTCCAGCCTTGGCACCTTGTGTTGGTTTGCCCTGTGTAGCCACCAGTGGAGAAGCTGAAATTGCTTTGGCCTCCCTGCTTGTGGAGAAGAGGGCTGGAGGCTCAACTCCTATAATTGCCACCTCTTCCTACCCTGGAAAAGAGTCATCTCCGAAGCAATGGTGACACTAGAGTCCTCTAATGTCCTCTGGAGTCTCCAGCAGCAGGCCCTGGAGGGCTCTGGGAAGGACGCCGTGCGTGTTGTGTCTGGTTTACAGCTGGGAGGGTGGACGCAAGGAGGGGGCAGAGCCTTGACACACTGCCAGGAGCAGAACAAATGGCAGGTCTAGGGCTGGGCTCTCTCAGCAGAGCCAAGGGGCTGATGGTGCTGCTCTCACCTCACCCAAGGGAGCAGCTCACCAGGTGGGAATGCTCTGGTCAGGTAGCTTGTTATCTGCTAGAGCCTTTTCATTTTGTCTGGGGATTAAGAGACAAAGATGGGGAGTGTGTCTCTTCTCTCCATTTTAATGAGCTTTCCTCTCCCTCTGTAGTAAGAGAGAAAAATTGCAGCAAAACAACCTTCAGTACAAGATTGTTCCAATGATGGGAAGACCATAAGTGTTTTGTGGGCCCAGAACCACCCAGGAGAGAGGCTGCTCTTGGCCCAACAATGATTTAAAGGGTTTAGCAATTCAGGAGTGGTGACAGTAAAGCTGTGGCAAGGTTATTGATGTGTTATGAACTTTGGGCAACTGGACCAGATATTTCCAGGTACAGCTGACATAAATGATGGTGTTGGTCCAGGTGCCTGGAGCTGCTCTACTGCTACAGTTGGTGATGAGAAAAGTGGTTTGAACTGTTCTCATCCCCCAGCCTGATCCTTCTCTTTCCTTGGCACGGGTGTTTCCTTGACTGTCTGATGCAGAGATATCAGTCTGGGAGGAAAAAAAAAATACCCATTTTCTCCCCTGTGGTTGTTCTAGAGCTGGACCAGTCCTTGATTCAGCTGTCTGCAGTGAGAGTGGTGCTGGTGTGATGGAGGGGACAGCACAGGCTGCCAGGACACCACTGCCTGCTTGGACCAGCCCAACATATCAGCTGGGATGAGAGGCTGTGGATGGATCCCTTCCCTTCTCTTTCCCGTGGTGCTGTTAAGGGAGCATGTGCTGATGGTGGTTTTCCTAACCACTGCCAGATGTGTGAAATAATTTAGTTTAATCATTGGCCCGGGACTACTGGGTCCAGTGGCTGTGACCATGGGAGTGCTGGGCTGGAGCAAACCCCTTGAAATCTGCTCTCAGGTACCAAGAGGAGCATCAGACTTCACGACACCATTTTTGAACCTGAAGGCAGTGAGGCAAAATCAGAGCATGGGATTCAAAGGCCAGAGCTGCTGAGTGTTGATCCTGGCTCTACTGCTGACTCCTCCTGTCCCGGGGCAAATTATTCAGCTTTCCCTTGCCCCATCCCCTTTCCAAAGCCTTGGTCACATGAGGCTTGGGGAGAAGCTTGCAAATCTCCTGCTGAAGAGTTTTGGAGATGGAAAGCAGCACACACAAATGATCAGCTGTGTGGGCAATACAAATAAGCCTGGCTGTACATCTCCTGGGGGAACTGAGGCAGGAGGAGGGGTTAACTGGTGGGTGGCACCCACCTAATTACAAGGCTTGTCTCCGGTGAGAAGCATCCTCTTGGCTGAGAACCAGCTGACATGGTCACACCTGAGCAGAGGCAGGGGAGGACAAACTTGTCACACGAGTGAACCAGAGCAGCTGGAAATGTCCTTAGGGTGGGAGGGGGTGAGCAGTGGGTGCCAGCAGTGGGCTGGAGATGCTCTCCTGGACCACTTCCAGTCCTACTGGTTCTGCTGTATCTCCTCTTGCTTCTTGTCTTCTGGATTTGTCCAAGTGATTGCTAGATGGTTTTCAGGGTCCCACAGGATCTAGGAAAGTCTTTCCTGTAGCTGCCCTTAGACTGCTTTTATCCTCTCTGACACCTGATCTAGGGCAGGGAACCTCTGGTGTTGGTCTCCCACTGGTTTGTCAAGTCCAAAAGCAGCACAGCCCCAAAGAGTAAGGTTGAAGAAGCCAGTTGTGGCTACGTTGGCTTTCTGAACCTTCACAGCATTTATGGGTCACGCTTCTAACGTGTCTTCACCACAGCAGGAGTTAAACCTGATGGTGCATGTGTAAGTGCTAAGAGAAGTGAGACATCCATGGAGTCAGCTACTGTTGGGGTGACAAGACACATGGCAGATGCTGTGAGGACTGACGGAGCTTCTGAGCTCAGCCCCAGCCAGGTGTCTTGGTCCTCTTCCAGAGTGCCTCTGCCTCTCTCCTCACTGCCGCTTCTCACATGTCACACGTGCTCGTGTCCTTGTCCTGGCTCCGAGTCATCCATGCAGGTGTAGCACCCTCTGAGGAGCACCTGGCACAGCTTTCCTGGGCTGGCCTCTTGTTTTGGCAGGGTACAGCAGCAGATTTCTGCACAAGCAGGGAAGAGCAGCTCTAGCAGACCAGGACTGGGGAAAGTGGTTGCAATTTGATGGGTTTTTTTGGATGCTTTGTTGCTTGGGCAAAAATCAGCCAAGAGCAGTCGTGTGAAGACATGCAAGTACCTAAAAATGTGTGTTAGTGTCTGTGTGCTGTTTATTTTAAGCTGGCTCTGAGAATTCTGTTCTACACTTGGGAAATAGGAAGGAGTATCTTTTTCTCTCTCCTTTGATTGGTCTTCTCCAGCCTGAAAGCTTCTGGAGATGTCCCTGTATGTGTGTGAGTGCACGTTGCAGGCCCTGATCTCAGCTGGAGCCTTGTGCTGGAGCTGAGCAGCCCCAGATGCTCTTCCAGCCTTGCAGAGCTGCAAGTAGTGGAGGGGATTTTTTTTTTCCCCACTGTTTGATTCCTGCAATGCTACAGGGAGAGGGGGATCTCTGCACCACCTGGGTGTTCCTTCATCGAGCAGCACCCGTTCACAACCAGGGTTTCACCTTGGAAACCCCTGAGGGATGCCAGATTTGCTGCCTTGCTTCTCTCCTGGGCTGCATGTACCAACCTGGGAGATCATTGCCCCCACCCACCCTGCATGCCAGATGTTAGAGACAGTGATGGATACAGCTGCTCTCAGATAAAAAAGCTGTTTAAAATGCATCCCTGGCCAGCTGTGGCCCTCTGCCCTGGCAGCTTTTGGGCGCTCTTGTGAAGGAATCCTCTTTTTTAACCCAGCCCTGCCCTTTCCTACAGTCTTCTGCTGGTTTGTGCCTGGCAAAGCCCCAGCAGCAGCCCCCGAGCAACATGGCACGTGTGGTGGAAACGCCTTTGGCTGGCTGGAGTGGTTTGCAGGGAGCCCAGGTGCTGTACCCAGTACGGCAGGGAGGAGAAGACGCCCCCGGGTGGAAGTTAGAGATCTCCTCCTCCTCCCTTTTTTTCTCCTGGATCCAGCAATTCAGTGGTTGTGTCAGCATAACTCAGCAATGTGGGGATGGGAGGAGCTGGAGCCTTGTTAGCACCAGGCAGAAGCCTCCCTTTGCTCTCAGCCGCCTGTTGCAGGCACCTATTTATGTCTCCTGGTTACAGAGGGAGAAGAGGAGCTGCATGGGGAGGACACCACAGGATGTGTCCTTCAGGGGATAGGTGAACGTTTTCTCTTCTGCATTGGACATTTGTGCCCCAGCTTGTCCTGCTATCTCTGCATGGGCAAGCTCTCCTGTTCCCCAGGACCCTGAGAGAGTCATCCCGGGCTTTTCACCCTGTGCCAGCACAGCCTTGGTGCAGGTCTCCTTCCTTCCCTGGGCAGTGGGGATGTGCTGGTACCTGCTGTCAAACTCAAGGCTCAGAAAAATACCTTCTGCCTTCGTAGGAGACCTGGGGGAGAAGTGCTGGCTCAGGGCTGAGGTTGTGGTGGGACAGGGATGCTGCAGGAGCAGCAGGAGATGGTCACGCCTGCTTTACCTGTGGTGGTGGAGGGGAAATCCTTCACCCAGAAAAGGAACATAGAAATTGTGTTTTCAACAGATAGATGAGGCTTTGCTTCTACCAGCACTGTAAATTAAGCCGTTCCTCTCCACCTCCTCCCAAATTTTACCAGCCTAAACTGGAATTTTCTGCGCAATGCTTTTTTTTTCCCTCTACTAAAACTTAAAGAACTCTATTTTCAAGGAGGCAGTGACTTCTTTTTTCTCAAACTCTCCCTTTGCCCCTGAAGCCAGCTCAGAGCACCTGTCTCCTGGAAAAGCAGGCCCCTTTAAGATGTCTCAGGCTGCTTTGAATCACTAATTGCTTCTGAATAGGCAGGCCGAATGTTTTATCACTTCAAACTCCCATTGCAATGCAAATCTCTAGGGCTGAGGAGCCTCTTTCCATGCATGGGGGTGATGGGTATAGATAAGGATTAGAAATGGAAAGGCATTCAGCCCGGGGGTCCTCTTTGTTCCTGCCCTCGGTGGGGTTGCCAGGGCTACGTTTGTTCCCCTGCATCTTTTTTGGATGGGCTCCAGAGCCCCTTGAATGGGAAGGCGAGAGGTGCAGAGGCTGGAGGGGGCTGGACGGGGTCCTAGGTACATACATATTTCATTGCCCGTGCCAGGCTCTGCTTTGTGCCCTCTCTCTGGTTTCACAAAGGTGATGTTTTCTCCAACTCCCCCGTGTTGGGGGTGACTCGCCCCAGGCTTCATCCCGCCTAAAGCTGCTGGTTGCTCGGTGCTTTTCTGCTCTCTCGGAGCGCCGGCCAGGCGTGATGCTCGGTAGGAAGAGCTGGACCCTCTGGAGGTGGCAACATCTGCCACGGCATGTCCTTCTCGGGGTTGCCGGGTGCATTGGGGCTGTGCTGGTTCATGTGCCCATCTTAAGGGGGCTTCATGCGTATCTTAAGGGGGCTACAAGAAAGCTGGGGAGGAACTTTTTAGGATGTCAGGTAGCGGTAGGACTGGGGGGAATGGATCAAAACTAGAGGTGGGGAGATTCAGATTAGACATTGGGAAGAAGCTCTTCCCCATGAGGGTGGTGAGACACTGGCACAGGTTGCCCAGAGAGGTGGTGGAAGCCCCATCCCTGGACATTTTGAAGGCCAGGCTGGATGGGGCTGTGAGCAACCTGATCTAGTGGGAGGTGTCCCTGCCCATGGCAGGGGGGTGGGAACTAGATGATCTTTAAGGTCCCTTCCAGCCCTGACAATTCTATGATTCTATGTGCTGTGCAGGAGATGAGCAGCGTTTTGCAGAGTCTCATCTGTGCTGGGCTACCCCCAGCTTCTTTCACTAGCTCCCAACCTTGCCTGTGAGGAGGTGGAACCTCTCGGTGAGCAAGGGCAGCCTGAACCCTGCTTTTTGCTTAGGTCTCCTCTCATTAGAGCTGTGAGCTGAGCACGGCTGCGCTCGGCACTGCCAAGAGCTCAGTGTTAGGGAAGCGAAAGGCAATTTACTGGCTTTCCAATAGAAAGGAAGATACATGCTGAATGTGCATCTGCTGGCTGATATTTCTATTTCAGGCGTGCTGCTAAAGTACAAATGGGAAAGTAACTTTGTGTGCATGATTTATGGAGTTACTAGAAAAGCCTGGGTTAAGAATCCAGCCATGCTTTGTGAGCATCAGGTGCTATTTATTCTTAGCACAGTAGGTAATAAAATCTATTTTCTCTTTGGCTTTCCGAGTGAATTGAGATGCATTACCAAATGCTCTGGGTGTGGAGAGCAAATAAAGTATTCTGGCAAGTAGTAGCTTCAATAAAATCAATAGCTAATAAGAAATTAGTCCCTTGAAAATAATAATTTATCTTTAAAATTGAGAGAAATTGCAAAATTTTGCCAGAGAGGAAGAAAAGAAATCTCTGCTCCTCTTTATTTAGGTATTATTCCTGTGTTTCAAGTGCATACAAGGCTCAGTTAGGGCTTGAAAAAACACTTGTTATCTTCATTGTACTTCTAGAAGAGACAGGGGCTCGGGTTCTTTCCCACCAGACTGGGATTTCCAGGAGAGGATGTGCCAACCCCCACCTACCTGGGGCAATCTGAGGCCTCCTGGTCAGGAAAGAGCTTTGACAACCGGAGGGAAACCCAGGCTGAAATCCTGAAGGGGTTTGAGTCTTCTGTGATGGGTTCCAGCCCAGGGGTAAGTGTCTTGCTGAACTGGGGTCTTCATACGCAACCCTGGTCTTCCTAGATAGGAAAAAAAAAATAGAAAAGAAAGATGGTTTTGAGTATAAAATCAATTAGAAACTAGAGAACTTGCTTGTACTATTCAGGCTTGTGTCTAGAGGTGGTCTTGGTCAGCAGCCAAAGCAATTTGGGCTTGAGCCCCTCCTCATTTCTGCCCGAGGTCCTGCCAGGACACGGAGCTGGCGCAGGACAGTGCTGTGCTCTGATCCCTGGCACCAGCAACCCCAGCAGAGCGAGGCTGTTGGAGATGACCTCTGGTTTGGGTAGTGTGAGGGCACTGTGGGGCTGGAGGTGTGGGGCTGGCTGTGTGGAACGTGGGGGTTTCAAACTGGCAGGTGGCTTCTGAGGCACGGTGTTGGAAAAGCAATTTGAGACCAAGGGGAACGGCATGGGTAGAGAGCAGGAAAAGGTGTCCCAAAGGGTGGTAGCTCCTCCCCAGGCTCAGGTGCCCTCCCAGTGTGAAACTGGGAGCCCAGGTAGGGAAGGAGGGAGAAAGGCTGCAGCAAGAACTGGAAAAACCTGCTCCTGGCAGCCCGGGGTTCACATTACTCACTGCTCTAAAACAGGTCAGCTTCGCTTTGGTTGGGAGGCAGAGGTGGCCAAACTGCCTGCAGACTGTTTTCAGCCCAGCTTAGAGCAGGTCCAAGCTCCCCTATGCCTGTCAGCTCTGTCACTGCCCCCATGCTCTCCTAACCCACCACCAGGGCAAGGTCTCACCAGGGATTTCAGTCTTTGTAAGCAAAGGCTGGGCCAGGGGCATGCACACAGGCATGTTCCCTGACCCATCCGAGGGGTGGGAACCATGAGTGGTGGGACATGCATCTGTGTGCTTGCACCTCCTGAGCTATGACAGGCTTTGAAGAAGCTCACCTAGAGACTTCGCTGGTCGGATGAGAGTTTGCCCCTGGGGATGCTCCCCATTGCAAAGGAAAGGTCTCCTGGCATCCTCCCCCAGATGCCATTGTGGGTGAGAAGCTCATGGCAGTGGTGCAAGTGGAAGCTGCCCTGCTGCACCGGGGCTGGCTGCACCATGCTGCTCCTTCCCACCAGAAGTTGGGCCAGATGCCTCAGCCCCATATGATTTGTTGGGTTCTTGTAGTCAACTGGGTGTGAGTAGAGGAGGCGAAACCACGCTCTTGTTAGGAAGAAGGAGGAAAGAAGAAGCTAGCAGAGTTAGAAATCAGATTGTCCAAGGCTAGTGGCTGTATCTGCTTACTAAGCAGAAATAACAATCATTTACCTTTGAATCGTGATAATTCATTGTAACGCCTTGCACCTACCTCATGAGTCCTTGCCCCTTATCTCTCCCCTCTTGTTCAGGGATCTGAAAGCACTTCATAAACATTAATTAATTATTCCTCCCCACCCCTGCAAGCAAAGTAAACACTATCCCCGTTGTGCAGCTGGGGAAGCCGAGCTCACCTGCTGACCGAGCAGGGATGCAGGAGAGCAGGTCCCTGTCCCATCTCCTACCACAAGCACCCTTCTGCAGAGGGCTTTGCAGTGAGGGTGTTGGGGACATCATCCAGGGTAATTCAGACCCTCACCCAAGCATCTTTCTGAGCTTACCACCATTTCCAGGTGGCAAGAAAGGGGTAAAAAGGGTGAGGGCTGCTCCTGCCTTGGAGATGTCTGCAACACGGAGCTCAGCACCATCTCACTCCCTTCGAGCCTCCACCACGGGGACCAGGCACCTGCCAGTGGGAAGCACCTGTCATTATTCACAGTAGGACTCTCCCTTTTTTAATGACTACGTTAATGACCCTAAAGTGTTGGTGTGAATGTGGTTAATCCCACAGCTCTAAGGACTGGCAGGTCAGAAACTATTCCTCTCCCGCCTCCTCACACCCTGCTTTGCATCCCAGCCTAACACTTCAGCGTCGAGATGAGTTGGTGGGACTGGAGCAGAGCAGAAGGCACCAGTCCTTGTCCCGGCTTGGAAATGGGGCTGCTGTGAGTAAACACCTAGGGTACAACAGCAGTGAGTCAGGCCACCCATCTCCAACCTCTCACCCAGGGGATGTGACGTTTAGTGTCATCCCAAAACAACATGCTGGAAGTTAAAGCTGTGCTCAAGTGACTTGATGGATCTTGGTGCTTGAGGAAGAGGGAGTCTGGCACTGTGGATTGACTTTAGATTGGACATTAGGAGGAAGTCCTTTCCTGCAAGAGTGGTCAGGCACTGGAACAGGCTGCCCAGGGAGGGGCTGGAGTCCCCATCCCTGGAGATGTTCAACAAACGAGTAGATGTGGTGCTTTAGGACGTGGTCTAGGGGTCAGAGAGATGTTGGGATGGAGGCTGGACTTGATGATCCCAGAGGTCTTTTCCAGCCTAAATGATTCTATGTGAATTAAGGGGAGGATGTCCTCTGAAAATAATGAGTCTTGATAGAGAAGGGGATGACGAGACACTGAAGGTCCATGGGAAGCCAGAGGTAGCCCATTGGGAAGAGGGTTATGTATATTTTATTATTATTATTATTGCTTGTTTTCTAAAAAACCAACAGTTGACTTTTGGAATCCAAATGGATGCCAGTAGCAGAGCGGGAGGAGGGTCACGTTTCTTAGCCAGGTCACGGTGGATTAAATGTAAATGAATCTGCGGCTTGATGGACAAATGGGATCAGTGCCAGGAGCCCCAGCTCCTGGGGGGGGGGATTAGTAACGGGGACCAGTGCATTTGCAAGCAGGGAGGGAATGAATGGTGAGGCAGGGAGGTTTCCAGAGCTGCCCTGCCTGCAGCACTGCGAGAAAGAGACATCTCTGGGCTGGAAGAATTGAGGTCAAGCCTAGATAAACACCAGCTTGGTCCCCCATCAGAGAATCGCTGAAGCATGAAGGAAAACTTTAACAGCTGCAATGCTGCTTTTGAACCTCCCAGTAAAAAGGGGGGGCAGGAGGTCAGAACTTTCAATGCCTCTGGGGAGGAGAGGACTTTTCCCGGCAAGCCTTTGAAAAACCCTCTCTAAATTAGCATGACCACACTGCCAAAAGCTTGGGAAACCCGGGCGGCCTCGGTCACAGGCTCCCCCACAGCAGAGAGTGAGGAGCTGTTGCATTCCCATACTCCACAGCCTAATTAATGGGGCTATTTCCTAGGTGAAAGGCAGACCTTGAGAGTTCATCCCAGCACCTGGATGGATAAAAGCTTGTGGGATGTGCCCTGGACACCCTTTCTCCTCCTGGTACTGCTGCTCTTTCCCCTTTCTGCTTCTCCAGCCCATTTTCTCTCTCTTTGCTGCCATCCACCCTGGTTTGGGCTGTTTCTCCCTCCCCTGTTCCCAGTGTTGCACAGCTCGACCTGCTGTTGGAGTGGGGAACGGTGATGGGGCTGGGATGGCCCATCCCCTGGGGACACTAGATAAGAACACAGGAGCTCCAACCTCATTACATCCCTTTTTTGCTACTTTTTATTGCAAAAGGGGTAAGTGAGAGCCCTACTCCATGTTTCAAGTTACTCGCTTCCACTTTGAAGGTAGATTTTGCTGGTTTGGACTTCTGGTGAGAGCTGTTTTAGCAAGGCAGGCAATACAGGCTTCTGAAGGATGTAGGGGCTTGAAACTTCT
The DNA here is from genome assembly GCA_013401335.1 of Brachypteracias leptosomus. Classification (NCBI taxonomy): domain Eukaryota; kingdom Metazoa; phylum Chordata; class Aves; order Coraciiformes; family Brachypteraciidae; genus Brachypteracias; species Brachypteracias leptosomus. The sequence goes on from VYZX01032169.1 coordinate 418,313, forward strand.
CGCTCTGGCCCCATCGTAGGTTTTTACGATGCTGCCTTTCCACTTGGCTCCCATTTGTCTCCACCACGAGTTTCCTGAGCCTCACTTTTCACAAGACCCTTTGCAGGTCACCTGCCTTCACAGCTCCCACCACCATGGGCATGGACAGCAGATGTTAGTGTTTTTGGAGAAGTGCAGAGTGCTGATGAGGTGCAATCAAAATGCATAGAGAGACCAACATAGCCAAAAAGTTCACTGGCTAGGGCTGGAGTCCTGCAGGCTGCTGCTGACCATCCTCTTTCCTATTGCAGCCACAGCAGACAAGTGCTCAGCAACTTCTGCAGCCTTGCCACGGAAGCAGAACGAATACTTCATAAAGTAGGAGCACAGTTTCAGAGGCCAGAAGGCCTCCTCTTGAAGGAGGATGGCTAATCTTCCCACCTGACCAAGGCCTTCCCACCAGACCAAGGTCTCTCCTTCCTGCAAGCCCTAACCTAGACCGTGTGTGGGTGGGGATGGCGAGGTGTGGTCCATGGCACTCCGGCACTCAGCTGCAGTGGCTCTGCGGTGCCAAGCCCCGATTCAGCTTTCCTGTGATGCTGCAGCATCTTTTCTTTCTCGTGTCTCTTGTTGTCCTAGAAACAGAGGAAAAAATTCTTCCAGACAAGCCCTTTTGTTACGCTCAGGCAGCATCTTCTCTCTTAGCAAAGCAGTGTGTGGTTGCATAACAAAACCCTCATCAGAAAAACAACGGTGGGTTCACAACCTGCCCGAGAAACCTGGAGAAACTTCACATTCTCCAAACTTTTCCGAAAGTCCTAAGAGAGGTCAATGGGACCTTCCCAGCCCTGCTACAAGTGCACACTGAGCAGCAGGAGGCATTACTCCTATATATAGACTATAGGTATCAAAATCTATTTTAATCATATTTTTATCTTTGTAATTTATTATTATTAGCCCCATCCAACCTGGCCTTGAACACCTCCGGGGATGGAGCATCCACAGCTTCCTTGGGCAGCTTGTGCCAGTGTCTCACCACCTTCACAGTGAAAAACTTCTTCCTTACATCTGAACTAAATCTCTCCTCTTCCAGTCTGAATCCATCACCCCACATCCTATCACTATAAGCCCTTGTAAAAGTTCCTCCCCAGCTTTCCTGTAGGCCCCCTTCAGATACTGGAAGGCCACAATGAGGTGTCCCTCAAGTCTTCTCTTCTCCAGGCTGAGCAACCCCAACTCTCTCAGCCTGGCCTCATAGGAGAGATGTTCCAGCCCACTGATCATCTTCATGGACCTCCTCTGGACCTACTCCAACATGTCTATGTCCCTCTTGTATTGAAGGCTCCAGAGAAATTGGGGGCTCCAATAGACTTTATCTTCCCTCCCAACAACATCTCAGTGGGTTTGGGCTTTCAGCACAAAGCTCAAACCCAACAGCTCTGCAGATGCTATTGCCTCAAATGCCTGTTTGCCCCCATGCTGACCATGTGGTGCCACATTGTAGCTCAGGTGACCACTGCTGTGCCTGAGCTGGCTTGGGTGGACATCTCAGTGGAGATGGGCTCTGCTAAAAGAGGCAAACAATGACCTGCTGCTAGTGTACGGTTCTCATGGGGAGGTGTTTTCACATGAACATATTCTGTTTTAAGAAGCCTCAGAGCAAGGAGTCTTCCTGCTGGACTCCTGACCACATCAGCAAGGCAGCAGCATCTTCTCTGGGGAAACTCAGATAGGGTTGCTATCTCATCTGCAACAGGGAGGCTGCTGGAGAGACCAAAGGACCTGCTTGGTTATACTCGAGCTGCTCCAGACGCTGAGATAGCTCCACTCTCTCCTGAGAGCAGCTTGTCTGCTCACTGTGCAACTGAGCCAAACTCTGACTTTGCAGAACTTTCAGAGAAAACCCAGGAAGAAACCAGTGAGAACAAACCCAGAAATCAGCCTTGTCACTTATTCCTGAGTCAGTCCCAGAAGATGGCCTCAGTGCCATGGGACCTTCTGAGCTTTGGGAGTAAATCTGGAGGTGGGTTGGAGGAGGTGGTCCCTGAGGAGCTGGTCTGGAAGAGCTCACTAGTAGGAAACTATCCCCTGGAGACTTTCATCCACCTCCATTGATGGAAGGTGTGGATGTGGTCTAGGGGTCAGGGAGAAGTTGGACAAAGGTTGGACTTGATGATCCCAGAGGTCTTTTCCAACCTAAATGATTCTATGAACTCTCTGTAGGGTGGAGGATGGAGGGATCACACAGATGTGTGGGGGCAGAGTTAGAAGTTTGTTTATTTTTTGCACCTTTACAAGTGAAAAGAGATTTCCAACCTTCTTAGAAGTGGCTAGAGGCAGAAAGATTTAACACTCAAACTCTCCTCATTAAGAGAGAGAAGACAACCATCCTCAGCAGTGGTAAAGGAACCTCTGCTCCGTTCATGGCCGATTAGGATCTTGGAGGAGTATCCAAGCTAATAAATAAGATATGTATCTCCTGAGAACAGCTTTTGTTGTTTTCTTCTATAGATCTTTGTTCCTCCTGCCCTGGAAAGTCTCCAGGGCATGGCCCATGTTACAGAGCACCAGATGTATTATCTGATCTTAGGAGTTCATAATTATGAGGAATATGTCAGAACAACAGAAAACTTCATTTAAAAACCCAATTAAAGCTGTCGAATGACAGCTACGTACTCGCGTGTTGCATCACCTCCTACTCCCAGCGGCTCAGATGTGGAGAAGCAAGTAGCTAAGGATGTTGTAAACCAGACGAGGGCCACCTGAGGTGGGGATTTTTCTGACTCTAAGTAAAAATTAAGATGTGTTTCGTGACGGGGCTGCAGGCCTGAGATCTGTTTTAGAGCAGCCACCCAGGGACCCATGGTCTGATGGGTGGGTTACCCCTCCCCATGAGCAGTAGGACGTTTCACAAGAGCTTCTGGAGGAAGAAATATAAAGTAACTGTGTGTCCCCCCACTGCGGGAGATGCTCGGTGTGGGAATGGCTGGAGCACCCTCACAGTGGAGACCACTAGGATGGGGCACTGAGGCTGATGCCACCACAGCCATCCTCATTGCATAGTGGGCCATGGAGGAAGAGGATGGGCGAGCAAGGAGGCAAGAGGTTTCGAGTGGGATTTTTGGGAGCTAGGATGGGAAGAGCAGGCGGAGGGAGGAGGTGAGGAGTTTCCAAAGCCTCCGGCATGGCAGCAGGCACCTGTTCCTTCCCAAACCAGCCAAACCTGTCTCCCGCCTGTCACCTTGCTGTGGTTTTAGGGTGGTTGGAGCCCCAGCTGGTTGGTGGGGGCTGAACCCACCTCCTCAGCCAGGCTGAGCGCTTCCTCACCAAACAGGGACCATGTCCTCCATCCCACCGGGCAGGTGGAGCTCCAGGCCCTGCCCTCGGGTGGACACAGGCTTGGAGGTCCACCTGAGAGCTTCCATCCGGGAATGATGGAGAAGTACAGCACGATTTGGGGTGGGTTTTCTGAAAAAAGGGGAATTTCAGACTGCTTTTAAAAAATATTATAATGATTTTTTTATAATAATTTTTTTTTAATATAATAATTTGTTTTAGGATAATTTGAAATCCTTTTTGTTTAAATCAAAAGATAATCTCATACTTAAGAGTAGGGGGTTTTAAAGTTAGAATTTAAGATATCTTTCAAAAAATATGATAGTGATTTAAGACTTAAAAAAAATAGAATTCAAGACCCTTTTAAAACAAAATGAGAATTTAGTCCTTATTTACTTAAGTGGGGGTTTTTTTAAGAGTGAGGATAATTAAAGACTTGGGGGGGAGGAGGAGAATTTAACAGGAATTAAAAAAAAACAAACCAGAAACAAACAGAAGGATTTAAGAGGAATTAAAAAAAACCAAAACAGCCAGGAGAATTTAAACGGAAGTTTAAAAAAGACAAACAAATGGGAGAATTTAAGACTTGTTTTTTAAAGGAGAATTTTAAATTTCTTTTTTAAAAAAGGGGAATTAAAAAAAAATTAAAAGACGAATTGAAGGGAATTTTAGAAAGAATTTAAGATGTTTTTTAAGACAGGAGACTTCGAGACGTTGCAAACTGAGGTAAGCGGAGGCCGGGGGGGCGGCGCTCACCTGCCCGGGGGCGGGGCTGGCGGGGGCGGGAC
>VYZX01032169.1:422443-447236 GCA_013401335.1 Brachypteracias leptosomus
TCCGGAGCGGGCCCGGGACTACGAGGAGGGGACTTAGGGGCAGAGCCCCCTGATCCCGTAAGAGGTGACTGGGAGCGGCTTTGGGCACCGGCGAGCCCTCCCCCCAGCCCCCCTCAGCCGCCTGCCCGGGGTGCGCAGGGCCTGTCCCAGGGGGTCAAACACTGGGTGGCTTTGCCTCCGGCCTGCCCGGGGCACCTGGAGCTGCCACCCAAGTCCCGCTCCAAGGAGCAGCGTCACTGTCCCACCTAGTACTGAAGACACCGTCCGGAGCCCACGGCAGAGGAGCAGCCGAGGTGGTGAGGGGGTCTGGAAGGTGGTGAGAGGGGCTCTGAAGGTGGCGAGAGGGTTCTGGAGGTGGCATGGGGGGTCTTGGCTGCCCAGGCCAGGAGCCTCCCCTCACGTTCTGCATCCGCGGGGCAGAGCCCTCCATCCTCCCTCCCTCCCGAGACGTCTCCGTCTCCCCGAGGAGAAGGGTTAAATTCCTCGATAAGAGCCTGGCTCCTCGCTGCATACTTCTGATGCCTCCTGTGAACTCTGCCGGCAGGTTGTTTTGTAACTCCGCTCATGGCAGAGCAAACTCCTCGCCCTGGTTTTTCCCTGCCCTGCGAATTGGAATTTGGAATTGCGCCTTCAGAACCCAATTGCAGGTTAAAAACCCAAACCTGGGGTTGGGGGTGGTGGTGTGCCCAGGAAGGGCTCACGGCTGGGCACCTCTCACTTGAACAGAGCGGCTGCCTCTGGTGCAGCCTGTGGCACTCTCCTTGGGATGGCTGATTTGGGGAAAAATTAGGGAGAGGCAGGTGGAAACGGGTGAGAAATGGTCCGAAGAGGTGAGACGGGAGCTTCGGCCGCTCCTCACGGTGAGCCAGGCCCGGCTCCCGGGGTGCTCGTGGGCCCCGGCTCGGGGCTGTGCCGAGACTTGCCGGGCGGGCGCGGAGCCCCGAGACGTGTGGCAGCAGGAATGGCAGAGGAGCGCAGCTGACAAATGGCGGGTGCTGGATCCGTCAGGATGGGGCCGGGATGGGACACACGCCTGGGCACTCACCTTGCGGGGCACCTGCACGGGGTCACCCTCCTGGGACAGCTGGGATAGCAACTCCTCTGGAGGAGAAGGGAGCAGGTGGGGGTGTGCACATGACGGATCCATGGTGGGTGAGCGGGAGGCGTATCCACTGGGCAGTGCCAGCCGTGTCTGCTCGGGAAGGGAGGATGCCCTTACCCTCTGGTGCCGCTGGAATGCCAGGAATCCTCCCGCATCCCAGTTATCTGCTGGGAGAGCCTGAGCAGAGCGCCTGACCTCCCTCTCGGCATAGCTCCACTGGCTTCCCCACACCCTCTCCAAAGAAGTAGCACAGGAATCAAGAAGCCTCCCCAAGCAGACACATCTTCCTAAAGCCTTTCTTCCAGCTTTTCATGGGAAGCATGGCTTGCAGGTGCCCAGCACCCTGCAGCACTGAGTCCCATGGGTCCCACGCTCTCGAATTTCCCAGAAAGTGGATGCTGGTTGCTCTAAAAAATAAAACTCTTTGCAAATGAGTGCAAGAGATACATGGGAGTTAGTTCTACCCGGGGCTGGAAGAGGGGACCTAAGCAGCAGTCTGACCCTGAGGGGGTGAAACAACTTAGGAACTAGATCAGATTTATTTTAAATTCTCTTCTCTTTCCTTACACTTAAGAAAAGCAAGTTATAGCCACGCTCAGGCACTTGGTAGCTTTGGATGCCTGCAGGCCCTGTGAGTGTGCTGGGGAGCTTGCCAGGCTTGACCAAACCTTTTGGCAGCAGGTGGTGTCTGGCCAAAGCAGCACCAGTCTGAGTCATCCCTGGGTGCTCCTTCCCCTGCTCGTTGGAATAGGGCTTGACCAAAAAAGGGAGGATGGTCTCATCGCTGAAGAAACAGGGATTTACTGCGCCCGGGCAAATAGAGGAGCTTCTGTGCTCAAGTGTTTTGGGAACTGGATGTAGAACGGGGTTGGGTGGGAGCTGGTGTGCTCCAGCAACGTGCATGGTGTCCACCTCCATAGTGGAGATGTGTCATGGTTGCCTTCACTGTTGCCACGTGCTGCAGAGAAGTATTGCAGAGTACATCTCAGCTGTGCCCCCTGCTTCATCTCATGCATGGTTCTCAATGTCTGTCTTGTTTGTGTCTTCTGCTATGGGAAGAACCTCCACTGGTGGCTTGGAAGTGATGCAAGCCCATGTTCTGCTGTGCTTCCATGTGCCAAGGGGTCAGTGCTTTAGGACCAAGAGAAGGGATTGATCCTCTCTGACTGGGAGGCCACGATGTGCATGCCGAGGCTTTGGAGCAGAGCATTTCCTGGAGTTGGGTGCTGTGGTGAGCTAGAAGAAGTCCAGGTGCTGCTGGAGGATGGGTTGTTCCGTGCCTGAGTTTAAATAAAGGCGTGAGGAACATTTTAAGTATTAGCTCTGTGTGCATGTGTTGTTTTCAAGAGCATCTTCTTAAGGGATGTTCCTCAATCTGTCCCAACTTGTCTTTGCCCTTGTAAACCTGGGTAGTCAAATTAAGGCATAAGCGTGTCTCCACGGAAGATTTTTAACAAAATCCTATTACTGTAAATGATTGCTCACAATTTTATGCCCTTCCATTTTTCAGATGCCAAGTTCACGAGCTTCTAAAAGCAGCTGATTATCTGGCTTTTTGTGGACTGGAGTCAGCACTTTCTTGAGGGCTGGGGTGCTTCCAACTGCCCCAGGCTAGTCATCTAGAATAACTCGTTGCTTCAAAAAAAAGAGGGGAGAAAAAAACCCCCAACAACCAAACCCACAACACTTCTTACTTGAAGACATGGGTAGATCAGCCCTGAGCTGGAAACTTTGGGGCAGTTGAGCTCTACCTGAATTTGGGAAGACTTCCTCTGCTGCAGCACAGGACCTGCTGGAGCTTAGTCTTAGGAGCCACATGCTCAAACCTCCCCGTGTCCGCCACAGGTGCCTCCTGCCTAACTGGGAGGACTGGGATGCAATGCTGCAGTGCTCTCAACAGTGTTTTGGGGCCCAGTGTCCCCTGCAGAGGTGGCACATGTTAGACCTGGCATGGGGACTTTGGAGGCACCTATAGCATCCTATAGGAGAGCAGCTGGGTCACCAGAGCAGCCTGGTGAGCAGCAGCCTTCCCTTTGCTCCCTGTTTTTCCTGCATCCCGGGGAAGCCATTGGCAAGGGCTGGGAGCACCCAGCTGGTGTTGTGAAGCTGCCTGGCTGAGGGATCGCGTGGGGGGAGAGTTTTTTAGGGTTCTTGCTGGTTTAATGATTCCTGCTGGGAATATTGCTTTCCCTGGGAGGTGTGAGTGTGCAGCAGGGAGCTGGTGTCTGCCTCTGGGTGCTCGCCTGGGGCAGCTGGTGCTGAGCAGGGGGTTGGATGAACGCCATAGACATCTCTAGATAAGGCTAAAGATGGGTTGGGTTGGGTTTTTTAGAGGCTTTGTGGTTGCTGTTTTCACTTGCTGATTTTTATTTATTTTCTTTTCCAAGTTCTGGCAGTGTTTGGAGGTGGCAATGCTCCTTTCTGCAAAGAGCCAAATATGCTTGTGGTGGGAAGGCTGGTGGACCAGGTGATGGGCTTTTACCTCTTTGTATGTCAAGATCAGTGCTTGCTGGTTCCTGCAACATGACCCCACACACACACATCTACTCTGAGGGACAGCTTGAGCTTAATCAATCATCAGAAAGTAGCTCCTGGTCTCCTTGGGCTCTTGGCCAGTCTTTGCTTAATGGTTTGTGCCTGTAGAGTCAGGTGGTTCCCAGGCTGGCTCCAAGGACGTCTCTCCTTCCTCTTCTCCCTGACCTGGTTCCTCTGGGATGGGGCTTTCTCAGGGCAGCTTGTTTGAGTCCTCAGGTCCCATCCCAAAGGGGGGGCTCTGCGAGGCTTTCCCAGGGCTGTCCCAGCCTGGCCACAAGATTATACCATGTAAGACCTGGTCCAAGGTATTCCCACCTGCCCCACCGTTGGTGGGGAAAAATCTGCACCTTCTATTTGTACCATGGAAAGGATTCCTGCAGGGTTCTTTTTTCTTTTTTATAGAAGTCCTTTTCTATTGCTCTTTGTAGTCTTAAAAATCTTACAAACTCAGCATCTTACTTTGCGAAGGGACGTTTGCTCTCCCACTCCAGCAGGGAAGTATCCCTGGGACCCAGGAGCAATGTGCTAAGAATGGCATCACATCTTTGAGATGTTGCCCTCCAAGGACTTGTTCTCCCTCAAATCTGCTTTGCCTCAAGTAATTTTTGGAGTGTTTTAAGGTGGTTTGAGGATTGTCTTGGCTGCGGCGTTGGACTTTGTGCTGTCATCTTTGAATTTATTTGGCTTTCTCATGACCTGTTGGCAGTATAAAGTTGGGGTAGGAGGTTCAAAGGGCTGAGTTTCCACAAAGTGGCCCCAGGTGAGCATGAGTTGCATGAGGATTCAGCTCGTAAATAATGCTCCTGAAAAACCAAAATGTTTTTATTGCATCTTCCTCTCCGCTCAGGCGGGATCATTGGCGCAGTCCCTGGTACCGGTTCCCATCCCATCCTGGTCCTTCAGGAATCACTGAGTGCTTGTGGAGCCCTTGACCACAGCATTTGGAAGGAGGACATGTATGTGTGGAGTGGGAGATGGAGCTCTTTGCTGGTGTCAGAACTCCTCCAGCCAGAGGTTCATCACCTCCAACAAGGTGGTTTGGGGGATCAAAGTTGTTTGTGCAGCCATGATTTCCATCACTTGTTGAAGGACAGTGACTTGTTCCGCCTGAGGGGTGACCCCTTGTGTTCTAGTGCCAGATAGGGGATTGAGTTGCCTCTCCAGAGTTGTTCCTCCATTTTAGTGCTTATTATCTCTGGGTGGGTTCAGGCAGGGATTGACGACACCTCTGCCTAATTGATCACATGCCAGGTAGTGTGAAAGCAGAGACATCTAAAATACCCAAGTGTCTTGTCAAAGATTTCAGCCTGGATTAATTCTGGGTCTCTTGACTGTTTGACTCTGCGTCTGTGTGTGTGTGAGAGAAAGAAAGGAGTGACTTCAGCTCTTGCAAATGGTCATTAAAGGCCTTTTGAATCCTACCAAGTTATAAATAAATCTCCGTGGCAGCGTGCACCTGCATATTCATCAGCACATCCTCTCCTCCGGAAACCCAGCAGAGTGTCCTTGGCGTGCAGCCCCTTTCCCAAGCAGGGTAGGAAACTGCGAGTTATTCTGGAAATGGAAGCTAAAATCTGGAAGGTTTATCCCCGGTTTTGCATTTGCTAATTTGCTAATTACCCTCTCCCCTAGGATGAGAATTGGAGTGGAAAGAGGATTGCTGGTGGCTGACGCCAGCTCTTCTGAAGGAGGCTGGAAGGCAGGTTGGTGGGAGAATATTTGTAGGTCATTTGGCTTTTTTATGTCTCTGGTTCTACTTAGAGGAGAGATGCAGAGCCTGAATTTTCCTGTACTCCTGTGGGCGATGAAACCACTGATTGCTTGGAGGTGAGAAGGGGAGAGCAGCAGGTCAGTGCCTATCTCCACTTGCCTTGTTAGGTGGCCAGGGTGCATCTTGTCCTCTGGGCTGGACTGGGCGAGCATCACGAGGAAGCTGCACTGTGAGGGTCTTTTCTGGCTCTTCTGGAGGCATTGGGAGAAATAGCTCGTTGGTTGGGCTTTCCCCATTTTGGTCTTGCCCTTAGTGGGGGAAAAAATGGCAATTTGGAGGAAATTGAACCTCTTCTCCTCCTCTTTGGCTGGGGAGAAGAAAACAGGTACTTTGGGTACTTCAGAGTATTCCAAGGCTCTTGCATCTCCAGATCTGTGGCATTCCTCCTGCATCCCACATGATGAGAAATGTAAGTGGGAAATGGGCTGTGTAATAACAGGGGAACATTCCCAAACCACATGGTGCTTTCCCTGGTGACCACTGCGGAAGATGAACATGGCAGAGTTGCTGGACCTGCTGGCAGATGTGTGCCAGGGTTGTGTCTGCATGTGGATGATTTGGCAGATACCCCTCAGAGCTTGGCTTTTAGGAGCTGGTTTGTGAGTCATTGTGCCCTGAAGACGATGGGCATTCGGGCATCCCAGAGCTGCTGTGCTGGGGCTCACAGCTGGGCAGCGGCCACAGGGCCAGCGGTGCCTTGACAGCTGAGAGGCAAGCACCAGATTTTTCTATATAAAAATAAGGGCAATAGTTTTAGGGGAAAATTGGAGGGTGGGCTCAATCCTGAAAGGTTTTCAAGTCCAACCCCTAATCCTCAAGGCTGATCTAGGTCAGCCTCAAGCCCAAAGTTACCTCACCCAGCCTTGCCCCTGTGCTGGGAGCTGGACACCTAGATGCTTCCCCAGCCCCTCCTGTGCTTGGTGTCTGGGCAGCTTCAATAGCACGAGAAGAAGGGAGCACGGCAGCACAAGAGCCTTTCCTCTCTCCCCTTTAATCTACAGGGTGTTGCTAATTTTGCTTCGCCCACTTGAGAAGAAACTCTGAATTGACTCTCAGCTGCTTTCCTGAAGCCGCTCATGGGGTGGATGCTCACGTGCTGCTGTTCTGTGCAAACCTCCACCTCCACAGCAGGCTTTGCTGGCCAGCCTTGCCCGCTCCTCTGCCCCCTTGGATCGTAACCACCAGAGCTGTGAGGGAGAAATACGATGCATCATGGTGAGGAAGATGATCCTTCCCCTTCCAGGGTGGAACGCTGTAATGTGAGTGTGTGCAGGAGGTGGAGGAGGGGTTGCTGCTTTTAATTTATAATGAGCTTTTGGTTGGTTGCTCACCTGTGGGGTGGACTGGCTACTGAACATCCCTGCAGTGTCATCCCTGCCCACCATCCTTGGTGTTTCAACATAGCTCTTGGTGCTGGCCCACCACAGCCACAGGTCTTGGCTTCTGTAAAGGGGAAAAAAAAGTTTCCTCAGCTCCTTCCCAGGACTGTTTCTGAAGCCTTCTTGTGGATCTGGTGCTGTAGCAGACCCCAAAACTTGGGTGAAAGAAATGGTGAGAGAAATCCCTGCAGGTGGAGCTGGGATGGGGTGAGGTGCTTCTGCATCAGCCAGGACATGAGCCTCCCTCTCCTAAATCCCTATAGAAGGCTGTCACCCTGAGGCACAACCCTCTCCTGTGTCACAGCCCTGGGCAGGATTTGCCCCTGGCTCTTCCTGCCCTGCTCAGCCTTGCTGATACACCCCAGGCATGTTGGCATCAGTCTGTCATTTTGGGGAGGAAGTGGAGCAGAAAATCCCCAAGCCTCTGATTTGCTCTTAATGGGGGGTTGCTGGCATGGTGCTTACGGCTCTCCAGAAATCTGTCTCTTTGGGCAGTTCCCGTGAGATCCTAATGTGGGACACATCCCCCATGGGGTGCTGGGGGACTTTGCTGGTGGTCTGTGGCTTCAGGCTCAGGTGATGCTTCAGCTCTTGAGCAATACAAGCACCCCGGGACTTGGTTTTCCTGGTCTTGGCCTTTTAGTCTCCTTTGGATGCAAGAACCATGGATGGAACTTCTGCAGATGCTGTGCATGAGCTGCATCAGGAGATGTCCCCAGCAGAAGGTGCTTGCTGTCGAAGTGTGATGGAGCCCAGGGGGTACAGTGGGATGGGTTCCATCCACATATCTCCAGTAAAGCTGCTTCTTCAGGGTAAATTTACAGTGGTTGTCCCTGTCCCCAGCTGGGGTTTCTCCAGCTGAAGGAGAAAAGTAGAGTCTGCACAGCTCTCCTGTGGTTTCAAAATTACTGATTTCAGTAATGTGGTGGTTTTTGGGGCTTGCTGTCAGGCATGCCATGGCAGAGCAGGGAGCGGGAGGAGGCATGATGGGCGGACCAAGGATGTGGGGACTCTTTTGGCCACCCCTAAATAAGCTGCTTGGGTGTGAATTAGAGCCCTGTGTCTGCTGCTTCCTTGCTCCTGGGTGTTTGCAGCCACCTTGCGCAAGAGCTGGTGGCTTTGACAGGCCTGGGGCACCTTGCACACCCTCCCTGGGACAGCGGAAGAGTGAAGAGCTGCCTCTCTGGGGCTGTGACCACTCTGGTAGGACTCGTTTGTCACCTCTTGAGCTTGTTTAACCCCTCTCTGCTGTTTGCAGAGGGATGAAGTAACCCATCTGCTGCCCCGGGCTGGAACCCTGTGCCCATGTCCTGCCCCCACGCTGCAGGAGAGGACAATGACTTCTTTGATAGGTGGCCCTCTTGTCTGCTTTGCACGAGGCCAGGAGATGGTGTCTCTTCAAGATCCAGGGGATCCTCAGGAGGGGCATGGCACTGTGGATAGGTCCTGTGCCATGTGGCTGTGGGCAGGGCTTTGCCTGGTGCTCCCTGCTGCAGTGGCAGTGATCATCAGTGGTTGCCAGAGTCTACTGCATGGACAGCTCCTTCAGAGCTGTGGATGATCACCTCCACCCAGTGTGGGACCTGCCAGTCCAGGAAGAGCCACAGTGTCAAGCCTTGCCATGGCTCATCATCTCCACCCAGCATGGGAAGTGCCACAGCCTCGACCCTTGCCATGGCTGCTCTCCACCCAGCCTTACACCTGCCAGTGGTGTCAACCCTTGGCCCTGGCCTCCACCTTTGACTGCGGCATCACCTTCTGGCCTGGGATGGCCATGGCATGGAAAGCGCAGCTGAACCTCTCTATCCCTGCAGCACCCCAGCCGAGGGCAGATGATGCCACTCCAGAAGAGGGACCTGAGGCAGGAGGACACTGTCAATGGGCTGGAGGGGAGCCTGGACCACAACCCATCCCTTCCAACCTGCTGCAGGATGAGTGCCCTCAGGAGGCTTTGGTTCCCCGTGGATCTTCTCCATGTTGGGTCAGCTCTCTACACTGGAGTAACTGGGAGGTTTCCATCCCACCAGAGGGTTTCGGCACGTGGCCAAGTACCATCTCTTCCCTTGGTGCCCAGGAGCTGGGCCCGGTGGAGCAGGCAGGGAGGGACCTCAGGAAGCATTAAATAGCTGCTGGATGTGTCATGGCAGCAGCTGATCGGGCGGGTGAGTCACACCAGCCTGCAGGATGGTGGCACGGGTGCTCCTCCCTCCTCACCACTCGCTCTTCACTCCTGGATTGTTTATTTTTGTGTCCCTCGTGTCTGCACCCAGCCGGGATGAGCATCCCCCAGCATCAGCTGGGAGTGAGTGAGGGGGGCAGGCTCAAAGCAGGAATAAAATGACTGAGAGTACCCCAGCAGAGCTGCTGGTCCCCCTGGACACCTTGGTCCTCCTTGGATGATGGGCTCATCCCAGCCTGTTCTCAAGTATAAATACATCTTCATTTCTTAATTATGAGGCTTTATAGACCTACCCCCAGCCTGAAGGGCTGGTCTTCTGGATTTTTTCACTTTTAATGAGGCTTGCTGTGAAATTTTCCCTGTTCCCCTCTTCCTCTTCCTGCCCTGCCCATGTCCAGCTCTCTACCAGGGATGAACATGGGGGGGGGGGATGGGGAGGTGAGCAAACCCCCCCAGATGAGTGACACCTCAGTGATGGGGGGATGCTCAGCTCAAAACTAGTCCCAGACAGTGCTTGTCAGGAGCTCTGGTAGAAGCATTTGGGGTGCAGCTGTTGGGTGCAAAGCCAGTGTTTTTTTTCCTAAACAGGTATTTTTTCTTTCTTGTGTGTGGCAAAATGTGGGAGAAAGGCCCTTGCAAAGTGTTTGCAATCCGTGGCTGGCGGGTGCTGTCTCAGCTTCTGAGAGTCCCTGTGGAGGACACGGGGTTCCCTGCAAATCAGTGGCTACTGTAAGGAGGGTGACTGGCCAGTTTTCTTGCTGGCCATGTATTATTTGAGGTTGAGAGAGATCTCCAAAGCCCTGCAGGTCTCGTCAGCCATCGGGGTGGTGGTTTGCAGGAGCTGTGCAAAACGTGCACCCTCCTGCACGTGCAGAAATGCTCCTTCATCTCCTCTGCCTTTGGCCCGACAGCTACGGGGAGGCTGGGAGATGGCAGTGCCAGGAAACAAAATAAAGCTGCAAGACCCAAGTTTGTTAATTTAAAATATATATAATTTTTTTGTTTATTTTTTAGTGTCAGCATTTGAAATTCCAAGTCCTAGCTAGGAAATTTGTTGGAGTCGTGGTATGATTCATCCCTACCCTCAATTTTAGGGCCCGTCGCATGGGGAAGGGAGCAGAAAATTAGTCACTTTGTTAATCTGCTTCCAAAAAAATTATTTAGAAATCCATGGCGGGGCTGGGGTGGGATAAGAATAAAATGAGAGCAGCTTTGGGGAGGAGTCCTGGTGCCCACAGCGACCCGCTCACCTCCCTGGGCTGCTTTGGGGCAGCCAGTGGGGCCTGGCAGCTGCCTTGGCTTCAGAGTCATGATTAAAGTCACCTCCTATGGTGAATACAGAGGCAGCTGGAAACTGAGAAGTGCTTCTTCCCCGAGAAAAGCCCTTCTCACCACAAAAAAAGCCCTTTTGACTACCTGGTGAGTAATGAAGGCAGCAAAGCCTGGGGAGAGGGGGGTCGTATTTGCAAGCAGAGCAATGAGACACCCCCCCAGCTGCTAATTTTTTAGGGGTGATGGTAAAGGGCTGGAGAGAGGGGGTACAGTGGAGGTGATGGGGGTGAAGTCAGGTTTTGGGAGTTTTAGGCTGGTGGTTTTTGAACCAGGGTGATGTTGGCATGGTGGGATATTGGAGATGAGATGCTGTGTGCTGACTGGGATGTGTGTGTCCCCCTCAAGCAGGGGCTGAGGGGTTTGAGGAGCATCACTGGTCCCTCCAAAAGAGGATGAGCTGCCTTCATCCCATCAGCTCCTCCATGAGCCCAGGGCTTTTGGGGGAAGAGGAGCAGCCAGACTGGTTTTGGGTGGGCTGGGGGAGCTGAACCTGCCCTGGGAAGGGATGAGGAGGGCAGGCAGTGGAGGGAGCAGTCCCCAGCCCTATTTATTGCAGGGGAGCAAATAACATCCTGTGTCCAGCAGCGAGCTGGGGATGGTGACCCCAAAAACCCTGGGGGTCACGGCAGGCGATGGCTTAACAGGGACCCATGGCACTTGCAGAGAAAAATGGTTGGATTTTGGGGTGCTGGGGGCTGCGATGGGGAGGGGTGCACTGGCTGGTTTTGGGGGGTTTCCCCCATACCCAGAGGAGAGGTGGCCGGTGCCACTCCCAGCGTTCTGGCACCGCACTGCCTGCTGGTAAATGATTGCCGGGGCGGGGCCGGGCTCGGGGCTGGGTTTGAACCCAAACAGGTGCCCGGGACTGGTGTGTGCCAGTCGCTGTCCTGATCCCGATCCCGATCCCAGCAGCGTGTGGGCACCGCAGGGCTCTGGGGGGCAAGGTGAGGCTGCGCTGTGCGACTCGACCCCCTGCCTTGGTCTTTATTACTTCTTTCCATGCTCCTGGGCTCCCCGCAGGGTTGGGGTGGGGGCAGATGGGTTCAATCCAGACGGATCCCTGGCTGGGGTGGGGGCAGTGCTCCCCAGGGTGTGTTGCCACCCCAAATTTGGCATTAAGATGCCACGGCAGGGGGGAGGACATGGTGGTTTCGGGGTGAGCTGGGTGGTGCCGCGGCCATGCCTGGACTTTGCTCCACACTGGGCAGCCTTGAATGCACGGGGTGGGGGGAACGGTGCCAAAACCCAGCGTTGAAATGAAATCGGGGTAAACCTTGTGAATTTTAGTGATTTGGGGCTCACAAGGAGGTTGGTTGAGCCCAAGGTGCCCTTCGCCCCCATCAGTTTCCCCCAGCTGCCCAGCCAAGGCAAACATGAGCTCAGTGCCAAGGTATTTGCGGCAGCCGCTCCGTGCCCACGTTTTGTGCCCACGTTTCGGAGGTGGGCAGGGGGGTGGCACCAATGGGACCTGGCACCCGGGAGGAATGGCCTCACCACGTCCTATCTTCCTGAGTTTCACCATGGCTAAAATTCCTCGTCGCCAGAGACGGGACACTTTGAGCCCTCCCTTTGATTACTCAAGCAGGCAACGAAAAAAAAAGCAAGCAATGCTGTTTAACCTGAGGTCAAGCTTTTTGCAACCCAGATGCAAACGTGGGAGAGCTGGAGCTGAGGGGTGGAAAAGCTGTTTGGGACCCTCTGGATGGAGGGTCTGGAAATTTCCTATATTCATTCTTCTGTCCGGTGCTTTCAGACAAGCCTGATCCTAGAAAAAACACTTATAGGGGAAAAAAGGTACAACTTTGTTTGCACAGTGTTTGAAAACACCATAAGCTCAAATATTTGAGTTCTTTCCAGCTTGTGCTTAACTTTTTTTTTTTTCAATTGTGTTTTTTCTTAAGATTGTGACAGTTGATGAGCTGCTGGGAGGGGCAGGAGTTGGGTGCATTGGTGCTAACGGGTGTTATTTTAATGCAGGAGAAGTAACCATGGGTGGGAGTCAGGCTGGGCCCCCGTGTTGGGCAGAGCATCCCCCAGGAGCCCCAGTTTCACCGCCAGCATTCCTGCCCAGCTCCCCCTCCCAAACCCCACCTTTGGGCACATTTTTATGCAGAAAGAGGCTTTATTTTGATTTATTAATCTCTCCTGATAAATTGAAATGGAGGTAAAGAGATTAAAATGTGCGTTATCTGCACCTTCTCTGGATGTCCTGTTGTGAGGGTGGGCAGCAGGTGGTTTCTCCACCTTTTCCAGTATTGTTTGGCAAATCCCCCCGGTGCCATGCTGCCAGATTGTCAGAGGAATTGCAGTGAAAGTTCAGCAAACCCGTTAAAGGTCTGTGTTTGCAGCAGAAATAACCTGGGTGTTGTCTTCTGGGTGCCGTGCAGACACAGACCCCATCATTTCCCACCATGGGAAGATTTGGACCCGCTGCCCAGACATGGGGGGAGAAAAAGGTGGTTATTTTTTAGTTGATTTTGCAGATGAACATCAGAATCTTAATAATATCAGCAGGGAGGGGGGGTGGATGGAGGGATGGATGGAGGGATGGATGGAGGGATGGATGGAGGGATGGATGGAGGGATGGATGGAGGGATGATGACAATGACCAACTGCTTGGTGTATGCTGCACTTTACAGGATGCTGGTGCTAAAGATGATTAAATGGTGCTGTTCTTAAAGCACCTTATATTCCTCGTGAGCAGCTTGGGCTGGAAAGGTGATTCCTTCTCTCCCCGCAGGCACCCGCCCTGCCATGAGCCAGCGCGCCTGAGGCCCGGCGGACGCGGGGATGGAGCTGAAGGTCTGGGTGGACGGGATCCAGAGGGTCGTCTGCGGCGTCTCGGAGCAAACCACCTGCCAAGAAGTGGTCATCGCCTTGGCACGGGCCATCGGTGAGCTGGCCCCGACTGCTACAGGGGTGCTTCTTTGTGGGTGGAAGCATCTGCCGAGGGGATTCCCTATCTGTAGGTGCTTCCTGGGAAGAGAAGGTGTTGAGTGGGCGGGGGTCCTGCTTTGGGGTGGTGGGGATGTCACCAGCCACTGCCCATGGGGCAGCAGCCTCGATACCTGACTGCTGGCTGTGGCTTTCCCTGTCTTGGACCAGGCTGCCCAGGGAAGTGGTGGAGTCACCATTCCTGAAGGTGTTCAAAAAACACGTAGACGTGGCACTTCAGGATGTGGTTTAGTGCCCATGGTAGTGTTGGGTTGCCAGTTGGACTTGATGATCTTAGGGGTGTTTTCCAACCTTCATGATTGTATCTGACATGCTCGCCTCCCCCCGGCAGGTCAGACGGGCCGCTACGTGCTGGTGCAGAAGCTGCGGGAGAAGGAGCGGCAGCTGCTGCCACTGGAATGCCCCCTGGAGTCGCTGGCCAAGTGTGGGCAGTATGCCAACGACGTGCAGTTCGTCCTGCGGCGGACGGGCCCCAGCGTGGCCGAGCGACCCTCCTCCGAGGGTGTTCCCCAGGCTCCTGAGAGGACGTTCATCCGGGCCAGCTTGCCCATCAAGCCCAGGCCTGTTGGCATGGATGCACCCCGCTCCCGGGAGCCGAAAAAATCCATGACCTTCAACTTGGGTCCTACGGGCTCCGGCGACCCATTCGCTATGAGCCGCTGGAGGCACCAAGCGCGGGAAGGGATGGACTTGGAGGGTGGTGGGGTTGTCCAGCCCTCCAAGGAGGAGCTGTTTCGGAGGGTGCTTCGGCAGCAGGAGCAGCTGCACTCCTTGGAGGCACACGGGGACACCCTGGAGACGGACCTGCGGCTGTGGGAGCGTGGCCGGCTGGCCGGGCAGGAGGACGAGATCCTGTACCTGGAGCACCTGGTGCGGAGGAACGAGACAGAGCTGGGTGAGGAGGAGTTCTGGCAGAGCGAGCTGCGGCTGGAGAAGGAGTGCGAGCGGGAGCGGCAGGAGCGGGTCAGGAGCCTGCGCGCCAGCCTGGAGGAGTACACCCAGAGGATCTACGAGCTCAGTGTTCGGACCGAAGCCCTGCAGGAGGAGATCCAGTGGGAGATGGCTGAGAGGGCCAAGAGGGGGAAGGAGACCCCTATGCCAAGCCCCACAGAGCTGGAGGACATGGCTGCCAAGATGAAAAGGGACCTGGAAGCCAAGGTCAAGCAAGGCACCCAGCTGGAGAGCAACCTGGCCAGCGTGGAGAAGGCTCTGGAGGAAGCTGAAAGGAACCTGCAGGTAGATGGGACCATGTTGCGCAGCCCCGTGGGGTGGTGGGACCTTTGGGAGAGGATGGGACCAGCTTTCCAGTGCCACAGGACCGATGGGTTGAGTGGACCACCCCAGGTCCTGCCCCACCTGGCAGGTGAGCGTGGGGCTGGGTGCACAGAGGTGGCTCAGCAGCAGTAACCACTGTCAGGGGGACACCACCGCTCTTACCCAGTCAGCACAGGGTCCCATACTCACCTCTCTCATGCAAGCTGTGGCTGGGCTGGAGCTCCTGCTGGCTGGTGGATGGGGAGCACAGCATCACCCCGCTCTAGCACAGATGATGGTGCTGGAGCAAATGGTCCCCATGCAGGACTGGTGGCATTGGCACAAGGGTTGACATTGCCTTGGATAAAGGAGTCATGGTGGGGGATAGCGTAGGTCCCGTGGTGCCTGTGCACAAAGCCTTTTGACCACAAGCTGTGCAGGGGACCCCATCATGGGGCCCTGTGTGACATGGAGGTGGCAGCTGCCCTTCCCCAGGGCAGCCATGCTTCCAACATCTCCTCTGAGCACCTCCTCAGCATGGGGCTCTCACAGCGACGTGGTGGCCGCCATTTGCCGGCTGCTCGCACCCTCTTGTGGAGACACAGCAGAGCAGGGCTGGCCCCAGAACAAGGCCTTTCTCATCCCACCGCCTGGGGACCCCTTCTCACAGGTCCTCGGAGAGGGACGACTGAGCTGCAGTACCCCCGAGGTCCCCTCCGCCATGGTGACCCCGACCCGTGGGTGGGCGTGCCGGCTGGTTGTGGGGGGACACGAGGCTCACCCTGTCCCCTCCCCGGTGTGTGTTTTGCAGGCCCAGAGCCAAGAGCTGGAGGAGTTAAATAAGGAGCTGAGGCAGTGTAATTTGCAGCAGTTTATTCAGCAGACGGGGGCCACGGTGACCGTCCTGCAGGCCAGGTCTGAGGAGGACGCCCCACCGGAGCCCGGCCCGCGCGAGCCGCCCGCCAGCCGGGGAAGCGGAGGTCAGCGCACTGCCGCCGGCTCGGCCGCGGGGGCTGCTCCCCGGGATCCCTGCCTGCTCCCCACCCCCCCTCAGCCCAGGGCTCAGCACCCCCTCCAAGGAGGGCAGCCCCAAAGCTGGCCGCTTCCACCCTGGGCGCTGAAGTTAGGCAGCAGGGATGGGGTTTCGGTGCTGGCACAGTGGTCGCTCATCACCCCGGGGGGCACTGGGGTTTGCCAGTCCCGGGGCTTCTTCCTCCTTCTCTGGGGTTTGTCAGTCCCAGGGCTCCTTCCTCCTTCTCTGGGGTTTGCCAGTCCTGGGGCTCCTTCCTCCTCCTCCTCCTCCTCCCCGTTGAAGCCTTGGGGCTGCTCGTAGCCATGCTCAGGGTTCAGATCCTGCTTCGCTGCTTTTGGGGCCAGGGTGGCAGCGGGGAGCTTCCCTTCACAGCATGCCCATGTGCCACCAAAAAGCAGGTGGCCAAGGACTGGCATCAGCCCCCGGGGGCTGTGGGCTGGTGGGAACAGGCTCTGGTAGGCAATGACCTCTGTGTTTGGTGAGAAAAGGGCGAGCGTGGTGCCAGAGGCCATGTCCACATCCTCACAGGGACAGGAGGAGGTGGCAGCGGGGCTGCTGTGGAAGGGGATGGGGGAGAAGAGGGATCCAGGCAGTTCCGCCCTGGAGCACCCAGGGAGGGTGACGTGGCTGCCCAGCGAGCCCTGCCTGAGCCGGGCATTCTTCCCCATCTCATAGGCTTTTCTCCCAGCACCGGTGCCGACTCGCCCCCCCGGGCCAGCGCCAAGCAGCTCCTCAGCCATCCCAGGACCCTGCCGGAGCCACTGGTGTCCAGCCTGAGCCCCGAGGGTGCGTACAGTCGGGGCCGGGGCCGTGTGGGGAGAGTGCTGCTGCCCAGCACGGGCTGCAGGGAGCGGGCGTGTGCTGGGAGCGGAGGCTGCAGCTATTTATAGATGCCATTAGGAAGAGCAGAGCTGACACCCCGGCAGCCTCTGCTCTTCTGCCGGGGGCTTGCACGCTGCTGGTCCAGCCCTGCCCTGCCCAGAGCTGCGGAGGATGCTCCTCATCCCCAGTCCTGCTGCCCTGCACCCCCTGGGGATGAGACCTTGCTAGGGTTAAGATGGGGAGGATTTCAGAGAATCATAGAATTCTGTGATTCTATAGTATGGTTTGGGTTAGAAGGGACCTTAAAGATCATCTATTTATCATCTAGTTCCAACCCCTCTGCCATGGGCAGGGACACCTCCCACTAGACCAGGTTGCCCAAAGCCCCATCCAACCTGGCTTGGAGTGTTTCCAGAGATGGGGAACGTCTCTGGGCAATCTGTGCCAGTGTTTCACCACCCTCACAGTGAGCAATCTCTTCCTCGAATCTAAATCTACCCTCTTTCAGTTTAAAACTATTACTCCTCATCCTGTCACTAGAGTCCCTCCCCAGCTTTCTTGTAAGCCCCCTTCAGATACTGGAAGGCTGCAATGAGCTCTCCCCAGAGCCTTCTCTTCTCCAGGCTGAAAAACCCCAACTCTCTCAGCCTGTCCTCATATGGGAGGTGCTTCAGCTCTTGGATGATGTTTGTAGCCCCTCTGTAGACCTGCTCAATCAGGTCCATGTCTGTCTTATGCTCCCCATTTGGCTCCCGTCTTTTACAGGAGTCATTTGTTCCATCTCACCCACCGCGATGGGGTCACTCAGGTTGGTTTGGTCACTCAGGCGGGTTTTGTCTTGTCTTGCAGTTGTATCAACCAGGCAGAGCATCTGGAGGTAGAAGGGCCCAGCCAGCGGAGGATCGATTGCCTTGCAAGTGTAACTGTATAAATAAACCATATTATATATATATATATTTTATTTTTTACCGCTTTATATCGTGAATGGATGTGGACGGCCAGACAGAGTATTTTTACAGACTGCAAAATAAAACCAGCGACCAACGACACGAAGCCACCCTCGTCCCCTGCGGATGGACACGACCCCCTTCTTCTATTTTTTTAAAGTTCTTTCTATATCCAGCAGAAAGCAGCGTCGCTCCTGCCCCACATGGCCTCCTCTAAAGACCCATTGTGCAGTCGGAGAAGCCCTTGCTCCTGTGACTAGGAGAGCAGAGCTGTGGTGGAAACTCACCTGGATGGAGCAAGTTTATGGGTTTTCCAGCATCTTGCCACGACCAACGGCCTCATCGCTGACTGCAGGGGAGGCACAGCAGCAGCTCTCAGACACATTTCTGCCCCCCTCTTTTTTATGATTACAAGAAACCTGCAGCAGAACCCCTCTCTCCACGCTGCCACGGACAAGGGAGTGGGGAACACTCAGCGGGGGCTTGTTTTTCTTAAATCCGCTTCGTTTTTCAATTTGTTTTTAAAATAAATGGCAGGATGAGCCCTTCCCCGGTGGTAGGGAGCAGGACGGGATCGCTCTTGGTGACATTTCACTGATTTATTTTGTTTTTAACTTGATGGCCAGTAGTTGCTCTCGGGTTCTGTTTGTCTGTCCCAGCGGGTCGCCTTGTCTTGTAAACCAGAGCGGTTTGGGGAGGGGATGGGTTTGTCCGGGAGGTCCCCAAGCCCCTTCCCAAGGGGTGGGCCGTGTTGGGGCTGGGGGAACGCTGCCTTCCCCCAGTGAATGTAACCCTGTGCGCCGCCGTGTCCGCTTTCAATAAACCTTTGGGAAAGGATTTGAGCTGAGCTGAGTGTGCCTGTGCCCTGTGCCCCCGGGCAAACTGTCCCCACCAGCTCCTGGTCCAGTGCCCGCTGGGCATCCCAGTGGTTTGTGCAGCCCTTGGTCATCTCTTTTGTTTCAGAGCCATCTCTTTCCATTTGCCGAATTAAAGCTGTAAGTATTTTATGACTGAATGCATCTTATGCACGCGCTGCTCTTCTTTTATTTTCTTTTTTTTAAAATCACAAAGTGCTTTCCCAGCAGCGGGTGCAGCCTGTCTCTGGTGCCGTGGTGGGGATGAAACATGGCAGCCTGTTAATAATGCACAGCACAGCTCGGAGCATTCTAGGACAGGAGGCGAAGGGGATTGTGCTCAGCTGCAGATCGGAGCAGGTAAGAGAGTTGGGTGAGAGGAACCTCAAGAAGTTCAACCAGGACAAGTGTAGAGTCCTGCACCTGGGGAGGAATAACCCCATGGACCAGTACAGGGGAGGGGTTGACCTGCTGGAAAGCGGCTCTGCAGAGAAGGGCCTGGAAGTGCTGGTGGAAGTTCACCATGAGCCAGCAACATGTCCTCATGGCCAAGAAGGCCAGTGGTGTCCAGGGGTACATTCAGAGTGTAACCAGCAGGTCGAGGAAGGTTCTCTACTCCACCCTAGTGAGGCCATGTCTGGAGTATTGTGTCCAGTGCTGGGCTCCCCAGTTCAAGAGAGACAAGGAGCTACTGGAGAGAGTCCAGTGGAGGCTACAAAGATGCTGAGGGGACTGGAGCATCTCTGCCCAGGAAAGGCTGAGAGACCTGGGGCTGGTGAGCTGGAGAAGACTCAGAGGGGACCTGATCAATGCAGGAGTGAGAGGATGGGGCCAGACTCTTGTCAGTGGTGCCCAGGGACAGGACAAGGGGCAACGGGCACCAACTGGAACCCAGGAGGGTCCATCTGAGCAGGAGGAGGAAGTTGTTTGTTGTGAGGGTGTTGGAGCCTGGCCCAGGCTGCCCAGAGAGGTTGTGGAGTCTCCTTCGCTGGAGAGATTCCAAAGGTGCCTGGACACGATCCTGGGCACCCTGCTCTGGGTGAGCTCCTGGAGCATAGGGGTTAGAAGAGATGATCTCCAGAGGTCTCTTCTAACCCCACCACACTGGGATTCTTTATAGAGGGGAAACCTGTCACTGGCCTCTCTGTCTGCACCTGGATAACTGCAAGTGAGAGCATCTTGGCATCAGCCTCTCTGAGGCTCTGCTGGGCTCTGGTCCCCAGGGCCATGCCCCTCTCAAGGCTGATTTTCAAGGTGTCACCAGAGCTCAGCAGGTTGGTCAGGTGGTACTGAAGGACTGAAGTTTGCTTTGCTGGGAGAGCACTGGTGCAAGCTGTGGTGAGACTGGAGACCTGCTGCAGCAGGGAGAGGCAGTTTCAGAGTGGTCTTGGTTTGAATCATGGCGTTGGGTTGTTCTGTTGGTTTGCTGGGGTTTTTTTCCCTACGCCTTAAGTCACGTATATCAGGGAAAATGAGTTAAACATACGTTTGCTGACACGTCAAGGGGTTCCTCCCCTGCTTGCCTTTTGGCTAAGAGCACTTGTTTTTGGGACTCTTGCTTTTAAAATGTGACTCCACCTTGCTAAGAAGAGAAGCAGAGGGCGATGGAGATTGTACAGATCATTTCAAGGGGGAAAACACCCCAAAAGTGGGTCCAGAAAACCTGCTTGCCTCAGACATGGCCAAATTTTGGGATGCTGCGTGTCCTGAAAAATTGATCTCTACAGGTTAAAAACTAGATCTTTGGGTCTCGGGGCTACATTTGTAACTTTGCCTTCTGCAAAATAAATGGGAATCAAGAGAAAAGGGTCATCACTTGCAGCACCTTTGCTGGAAAAAGCAGGTAGAAAATTAATCTGAATTTCTTGATTTTCCTTTTTCCCCCCTGCACTTCTGCTTATATATTATTTGACAATAATTTTTGTGGGTTGTTTCTGTTCAGCCATGATCGGATGGGCCAAACCCACACCAGTCTTTCTTAGCAGGGAAAAAAATAAGGGTTAAATATATATATATGTGTATGTATTTTATGGCAGATTTTGACCCTTGGCTGGGATGCAGGATTTGGAACTGCTGCTGTGTGGGGTGGAGATGGTACCACTTGTCCATGAAGCAGGTGTGGGTTTGGAGAGAGCACCCTGGCCAGGGGCTAAGTCTGGTTTGACACCTCAAGAATATGGAATTTTTCAGGTCTTTTTTTTTTCATTTTGCATCCTAAAAACCATCCCCCGGCCGCTGGAAAGGCAGCGGTGTTTCCCAAGGTAATAAATGAGTTTGATTTACTCCGCGAGGCATTAATCAAACTCATTCCTGACCCCGGGACCCTCCCCACCGTGGTGACCTATATTCAGTGCCATGTCACCGCGGGTCCCCACACATTATTTAACTGAGCGAGGCTCGATACCTGCCCTGGCTCCCCCCTCCCCGCTTTTATCTGCTCGAAAGCCTGTGTCAATAATACATTTCTGCCATTGAATATTTTATTGATGGTTTGCCTTTTTTTTTCCTGGTGGTTGGCCGCTCGCAAATCCCGTTTCAAGGCTGCATGATTGTTCCTAATTAAAATTTTATGCCCTGGGAGAAGCCTTCTTGCTACAGTGGAGATGATGCTGGCCTTTTCTAGGCCACTACAGAGCGGTAGGAAGGAATTACTCATTGTTATGAGATTAAAACAAAGCAAATAAATTATTTTTCCCATAAAAAGGGTGCATTCAGGCTGGCGGGCGAGGCAGGGATCCAGGCGTAGTGGGTGGCTCGGGGATGCTGCATCCCTGGGATGCTGCATCCCTGGGGTGCTGCAGGGCAGCCTCTTCCTTCTGGGAATGGCCTTCAGGGCTTCTCCCTCTCGGATTCTTCTCACCACCAGCTCCAGAACCACCCAAAAATCACGGGGCAGAGAATATACCTGATTTTTGCTGGTGAACGACCCCAGCATCCTATTTTTTTTTAATTAAGTAAAATAAATTGTGGGCTCTGCCAGCACAAGGCACCATTCAGGAGAGTCATTCGGCCACCTCCAGCCTCTCTGGGGCTCTTTTCCTCTCCACACTGCCCAATTATTTATTTTTCCTTAATATTGCATAAGAATAATGGCTCCCAGCTCCTCACCCACCCTCCCTGGGCTGTGTCAGCTCGCTCAGCCCCGTGTCCTCCCCTGATGTGTGGTCAGGGCCATTTCTCAAGGCCAGCACAGCTACAGCCACTTGAAACACTCATTGCATGATCCAGTTGTGGATCTGTACGAGTCCTTCAGGGTTTGGGTTTTTTTTTTTCCTCCCTAAATTTCACCCAGAAGCGCTTGTGCTGCTCCCAGGCCCTGGATTCAAGAAGTGGCTTTTCAAGCAGATGCTTCAGCACCAGTTACATAAGGAAAGGTGTGAAGAGCTGGAGGAGAAGGCACCTGGTGGGGCTGCTCCCCAAGCCACGGGCAGATGCTTTCACCAGCTTGGGCACCACGGATGGGGAAGAGGAACTATCTGAAGGGGCGTGCGTGGCCCTACGATGATTTTCCTTTCTGTCTCAGGGCAAAGACTGAGCACATTCTACCTTGCCCTGGAAAAAGAAAAAAAAAATCATAAAGCACCAGAGGAGGCCGGGAAATTTTCGTGTTTATGGATGAGCAAGTTTCTCTCCCAACGGAACCTCCTGCCAGCAGAAATCTTTCTTTTTTTTTTTTTAGGATGTATTATGTAAGTCCCCGGTTGCATTCAACTAACTGACTTCCTCTTAAACAATTTATGTACTCCTGCTATTCCTCACAGGCCAGCTCGCTGCCCTAGCGGGGCTCACCACGTGGCACACGTCACTGACAGCTCCCTGGGACCATCCCAGCATGGTCCTGGGCCCTCTGCAAGGTGCTGAAACGAGACCAGAACCTCTGAGGAGCACCGAGAGTCCCTTCAGCTGAATGGGGCTGACCTTCAAGCATCTCCTGGGAGGGACACCCCAGCCTCTCCCCAAAAACCTTGGAGCAGCAGCTTGGAGTGCTGGAGAGCTTTCAGCACCCTTGTACCAGGCTAAGTATCACCTTACCAATCTGCTTTTTAGCCACTGAAAAACATGGAATTAAGAGGCATGGTAGCCCTGGTGTATTTTCTCATCACTCGGGAGCACTCTGGAGCTCAGATAGGGGTGAAGGCACCAATGCTGGGGTTTCTGCTTGAGGGACAACCCTCCTGCTCTCCTTTTCAAGCCACCTTTTCTGGCCACAGAGGCAAAAGAAGCACTGGGAGGCACGGGGCACATGCTGCACGTGTCACTGAGGAGGCACAGCCCAGCCTGGCACCCTGGGTTACAGGAATGAGCACCCAGACACAAATTTGCACCATTTATTGAAGACTTCAGGTGACAGCACAGCAGGTTAGTCTTGAATCATGCCACAAGAATGTTAAAACCAGGAATTGAGCTGTGTGCTCCCCTCCGCTTACCGGAGGGGGAGATGGGGAAACAAGCAAACACCAACCAACACCACTTCAACCCCTTTGCTTACTGGAGCTGAGCAGGACGGTTCTGGAGGTAGCGGGAAGTCAGACGTGTCCATACCACGGTGCTGCTCATGGGAACTGGGACCAGTCTTGCCAGGCGACCTGCGGAGCTGCTTCTGCTGGTGGCATCTCCGGGGGCTGGTCGTCGGGCAGCAGTGTCCCAGGCGCAGGGCTGGGGCCTCAAAGAGAAACAGAGCACCTTCATTTCCACACTCAGGTTTGTTCTGTGCGCGGTCACCTACGACAGGGGGTGGGAGGGCTCCGGGTTCAGCTGGCAGAGGCACCCACACACAGGTGATGTTGCACCAGGTTCCCCTCTCCCTGCTCTCCACGTGGCTCCACTGCGCTTGGGACCAGAGAGGGAAGATGCTGGAGGTGCAACTGGGGAGGAGGGAGCCTCCTGGGGCTTGGAAAGCTCTAACTTGTTCCCCCTCCAGGAAAAAAAGGCCCATTTGATTTCTGAACAAGCAGCTTTGGTAAATTTGGGTGTTTTTCCTCTCTTTGCAGCACTGAGCACCTCGGACTTGCCCGCTTTGTGCGGGGCACAGAGGGAGCTGGTTCTTCTTACAGAAAAGCAGCTGCTCCTCCAGGACCCAGAGGGAGAAACACCAAACAAACAAGTGCGGGCAGGAAAGATGAGGACAAGCACAATTTCTCCATCAGAGAGAGAGTGCAGAGGACCACGTTGCTCTGCCTTCTGTGCCATTAACCACTTACTGACCAGAGCACTGCCAGTTCCTTCGGATCGAGCCTTTACAACTACACATGAGCAGCTCAAGCAAGAGGGAGAACAACCAAGGCCTTTTGGGGAACCTCAGCAGCCTGCACTGGCTCCTACCTGGTTAGTATGAGCTTAAGCTGCTGACAAAGCTGCACCATGCTTCAAAACAGACAACTTTCAACTTCACCAGCCCAAAAAGCGCAAGACAGAACTTTGTAGGAGAAGCAATCTGCTTCATCACTTCCTCCGCCTCTAGTGACAGCCACCCTGGGTGCTGGAGGAGTCCCTGTCCCGCTCCCTTCCTGCTCCTGGGGCCATGATGTCAGAGTCCCCTGCGTGACATCACGGTGTGATGGAGCCGGGCAGCTCTGCCAGCGCCCACCCGGGGCTGGGGACCGACGGAGCCCCGGAGCAAGGGGCAGAAAGTGGTAAGAGCAAAGGTGAGGGGTGGGATGGGGACAGAACGGCAATGGAAAAGGAAAGCGAGGCTGTTTCTGCTTCTCCTTTACCAGACCAGAGTCTCCCTTTAAAGGTGACTCATCCCGGGCAACACCAGGCATGGTTTCTCCTCTTAACACACCCTTGGCAATAGCAGCTCGGTTAGTCACTGACTGGGTATCAAGACGTCAGCGGCTGGGATGGAGCGTCTCTAACTTGGTATGGAGTCCACCAGCACTTCGTTACTTTGGAGGAGCGCAGGAGAGGACCACGCCATCCCTCCGGGGGGACTCCACCACCGCTCCCCTGCCCGCGCACCGCTCCCTACCCTTGGGCACACCGAGCCCCGCTGAGGTAAGCGGGAGGGCTCCTCACACCCCGCTGTGCAGCGCGGCTCTGCACCGCTGCTGCCGGGCACACGTCGGGGTCCGCCGGGCTACCGAGGGGAAGGCACCGGAGGCAGGGCAGTGACGCTGGGTGCCGGGGGGTCACTCTCTTGCAGGCCGGAGCCCCTCACCTGGGTGGTGGGGACGCAGGCGTCGCGGCGTCGAGGCAGACGTCGGTGGTGTCGAGGCACAGGTCAGTGGTGCCGGGGCACGGGTCGGTGTCCCCGGGGCGCGGGTCGGTGGCCGCCCAGCGATGTCCGAGGAGCAGGTTAGCCGCTGTCACACGCACAGTGGAGTCGCCGAGAGCACAATGTGCGTTAGTCAGTGGCTCACCTGCTCCTGGAGGGTGACGGGGGGCGGCGGGACCCTCCTGCAGCACAGCAGACACCGGGACCGATGGGGGGCCGCGCCGTGCCCGGGGCGCCGCGGCGCACCCCCCGGCGCCGAGGACTGCAGCTCCGCACCGCCCGCGCCCCAGGCCGGGTCCCCCCACGCTTNCCGCAGCCCGGCCCATGGTACGGTCCGCCGGGTCCGTGCCATCAGGGCAGTGTCGGGGCGCACGTAGGCGGTGCGGGGGGGTGGGGGGGCCGGTGGCGGCGGG